>JAPSGF010000005.1:16137597-16184294 GCA_035772895.1 Perdix hodgsoniae
TTCCCTTCCCTTCCCTTCCCTTCCCTTCCCTTCCCTTTCCTTCCCTTCCCTATTATTTTATTTTCTGCAGGTAATTACTTGAAATGTTAGTCAACTGGAAACTAATTTGCCTTTGAATTTCCTGGATTCTAACCTTGCTGGAATCACCTCTTTTGCAAAATATTATGGCATATATGTAGGTAAAGTGGTGACAATGAGTGAAAAACACATTGATCATTTCTGCCTGTTTAGGGTTTCTAGTGCTAGAGACAAGTAAAAGGCATTGGTTAATAAACTTGCAATTGATTCCATTTGTAATTACTGTCTTTCTCTAGTAAGACACAGTTGTATGGACAATAATAGCACAGAACACAATGGTTAATTGTGTGTGGTATGGCGTCTGAAATAACGAACATGATTTGTTTGGAGGTTTTGCAATGTACATGCATAAACCAAATAAATTAAAAATAAAGACCTCTTATTAATAATGATTTTTGACACTTGGCATAGTCTTTTGTGTTGTGTGGAAAAAAAAAAAAGGACACACTGTTCTTAATTGACAAGGTAAGTAATAATCCTTTGATTACAGTAGCTAAAGACTGTCCTTTAATGGATTTTACTTGTCACTTTTAATTCGTTTTAATCTTTGTCTGCATTTCATTAGAACAGCTTTATCATTCTGATGGCCCTCCTGTCATTATTCTGATTGAGTTAATGGGTTGTCGTCGTGCCACAGAGTGCCAGTATAAAATATAATTGTGTTATATTTATAGTCTTCAGGGACCTTTTTAAGATGATTGCTTTGCCAATCAGCTTTTCTGGTTTTATGTGGTACATTATTGTAATTGGAAAACTGTATTCTGCTTTCTCTTGCCTGGTGGGTACTCTGAGCAAGGCTTCTTCTTTAATCTTCCATGAGTTAATCTACCTAGAAAATTCAACAGCCAGTTGGTGAGAGACCTAGAAAAGGTCTGTTATCATTTTCTGTGCTGCTCTTCAGCTGACTGAAGACTTTCTATTAAATAGTGACATGCCTGCACTGCAGTTTTCATAACAGATGATACAGGTACTTGAATATTATTCAAATACTTACTTGTCATATCATAACACAGATGTTAAAGCGAATTTATTACTATTCTGTGTTCTCAGCTAAAGCTGTATTTAGGAAGGATGCATAATATTTAGGCCTTTATATTTCATTTAATTATCTTTGGAAAAAAAATGAGCGTTTAACCTACTGCATTTTTTCTGCGTATTACTGAGGAGTCTAATAAATTGCTAACAATTTTAAAGATAATATCATTCAATGGAAGAAAATCTTACTGAATAATTGTGGAAGGTGTCACATAGTTTATGATTACTGCTTTAATTATATCCTGTAAAAACTATGCTAGTTGCAAAATGTATAATCTTTGGGTGGAAAAGAACATGTGTCTTTTCAGGCTGGGAGAAGCAATAAAATAAATTATTATAAAGACTTCATTAATACAGTATTGCCAGTGTTTTTCAAGTCCAGTTGTGACACTGCAGAACAGATGTCAGTTATAATACACATATTTTATCATATGATTTCTGTAAGTTTGCTAGAGTATCACTTACATGTTTATAACAATGTTTTAACCTTTCCTACAAGCTGGGAAATAAGGAGGGTATGTGTGTGGAAAATAATTGTCTACATTAATACATTTTAATTTTTAAAATAATTTTTGCATAGTATTTTCATTTATCTCTTTCTTGTAGAGATTTGATGAGTTGCAGTTTCCAAATAACTTTACTGTTTTTATATTTAATTTACTTGAATTTGATGGAAGCTGCTTCATCATAACAGACTTTATAGCTTTCTTAAAGATTGATACAGAGGTCTATATTGATTCATATTTCTTTCTCTCCTCTACATAGTATCATGAATTTTCATTTGTGTTGCCCAGCAAACTCAGTAAATTAATTATGGGATTTTTCTAGGCTGAATTAAAGAATAGACAAAAGCAGATGATGGTTTTATGTAGGATCTATTAAAATACAGTTGTCACAGATATGTAAACATTTTCCAATAACTTGCAAAGAGATAAAATGGCTCCTAGAAATCTTTTAATATAGGTCTACTGCACTGGTTTGAATCAACAGAGAGGAATTGGTAAGTTTAGGAGCATTTCATGAGGGATCCACTCACGCTTGAGAGGTTTGCTGATCTATCCTTACTCAGTAAATAAGGGCTTGTTGACAGAACTAAATGAGTGACAAAATACAAAGGACATACAAAATACATAATGGACATTTAGAAGATACTTAGTAGAGAAAGGAGAAGAAAACATAGTAGAAAGCAGGGCGAAAGGGAAAAAAAGAAAAAGGGACAAAAACAAAAGAACTTACAAGAAGTAATAAGAAAGAATGAATGTGAATTTCAAACACCAGATTTTTAACTTTAGCTTAGACTGATGGTACTTCATGCCTTAAGATATCCTAGCAATAGCTGGATTTATCATTTTCATCATTCTTTTTTTCAGAACTGCATTATGGGTTATAATGAAAGCCAGTATAAAACACCAACAAAATTGAATAAATTATGGTTGCCAGTGCAGAGGAAAAAGAACTGGTGTGAAATATTTTTCCCTTAGTGCTCTTATTAATATGATGCTTGCAGTGGAAATTCTTTGCAACAGCTCTGGTTGAAGCAAACAACAAATTTAATACGGTGGCTTGCTTAATTAATTTTTTTTTGAGATTATTAGGAATGCATGACTTACTAACCAAACATTTCTAGGACAAAAGCAATTTTTAAACATGTAAATTTGGAAAATGTGTAATGAAAAAGAATGTACTCATTCTTAATAGCGCCCTCATTTTAATGTTTAAAAAATGTATTCTTTATCACATAGACATAGAAGTTCACGTTGAGCTATTTGTCAGTTCTGAACCTTCAGTGTAATGTAGTTGAAATGCTAGAGTATGTGATTATGGTTTATACAACATTCTGATAAAGTGTTCAAAATGCAAAACCAAAAATGAAATGGATTCAGAACTGTCCCTCTCTCTCTGTTTCCTATGAAGATGAGATTGTTTATTCTTGCATTAAACAAATATATGTATACATCTATATAATATGTATTTAAAACCACTGTCAAAAGAATCTCATTGAAAAGTAAGATGATAAAGGCGGAGTTATTGACAGAACACTGAATTTTATTGTCACTAGGGATAAGCTGAATAAATTGTTTCTTGCTTTATCAAATTATTCTGTTCAGAAGTAGCCATCAACTTACTTGTCAGGACTTTCTAAAATAAAAGCTATTAAAAACAAGACATGGAAAACAATATAAAGGAAATTTAATTTAAATTTAATTAAATTTAATTTTAATTTAAAGGAAAATATCTGTGTTTTGGCTACTTACTGCTTTTGTTAGAGAATCTGAACAAAATCACATTATTCAAAAGTTTGTTGTTCAACCACTGTAATCTGCATTCAATATCATGCTGTAAAGTGTCTTTGAGAGCAGAACTAAGCAGTCAGTCTCCTACTTTTTAGTGAACTCCCCTCTACCAATCTCATATGGTCCACTGTTGAGATGGATGCACTATAAATAAATTCAAATTTATACCACATATATCATGCATATCATGATGTGTACTGACAGAACATATTTTTTAGCTTTTGAAATAATTTAAATGGAAAAGTTAAAAAACTTAAAAAAAAATGTTTTAAATATAGAGGAAAAAAAGTGGTATAGTGATGTCATTTAAAATACATGCAAATTATTACATAATCTAAAATGTCAGTATACATATATAGATATGACAACCCAACAAATGTAGAAGTATGTAGTCATAAGGAAGACATTGTATTGTATGCAGCCCATGCTTGTGTTAAAATTTTCTTTGCTTATGCATATGTCTCTGCAAGATACGTAGGATCCAAATATTTATATGAGAATTGAGAAGTTTTATATTTGATGAATTTCTTATTGCTTCTAATGTAGGCACATGAAGGCTGATATCACAGATGTAAGGAATCATAGGATAATTAAGGTTAGAAAAGACCTCAGGATACCTCTAGTCCAACTTCCTTCTTAAGGAGGTTCAACCATGGGTTGTTCAGGGCTTCTTCTGGTCTGGTCCTGAAAGTCTCAAAGGTAGAAATCACACAAACTCTCTAGGTGGATACCACTGTCTAGGCTCTGATTGTCTTCATCAAGAAATATTTTACCTTATATTCTAAATCTTCCTTTTTTCACCTTATTCCCACTGCCTCTCATCCTCTCGCTGTGAAGAGCTCAGCTGAATCTTCTTGGTAGTCCCTGGAAGTACTGCTGTTTCATCTCTGCAAAGCTACCCCTTTCCCATGGTGACTGAGCCATGGTCCTTCACTCTGTCTTCTCAGGGGAAATGCTCTGTTCCAGCCATCCCAGAGTTCCCCATTTGACAAGGAAGTCTATTCTAAGAGGTAGTGTAAATCTACTGATTGTGAAGGCAATTCCTGATGCTGTAATGCTTTAGCTTTGTCATAAAAAGAACAGAACACTAGCAGCTCTTCCTATCCTTTAGTTCTTTAGTTTCTACCCAGGGGATGGACTACCTGTGATCATATTTATCACTTCAAAAAATTAACAGTCAAACAAAAAAGAAATGCTGGGTTGGTTTCATCGATGACTGGAAAAAGAACTGAAGAAAAAGATCTAAAGAAATTCTCAGTTCATACTTTGAGCTAAAGAAATTCTTTTCAAGTGTAATGTATAAATGATATTAGTTTGCTTAGTTTATTCTGTCCACTAATCCATCTTTATAAATAATTTTGCCCATGAAAAAATTAATACAGTTATTTTTATGCTCAAGAAGTCCTGAATAGGAACTGATTGCCCTTTTACTATAGATTTTTTCCCCCCAGTTCTCGATACAAATATATTTATCACTGAAAAAAATTAAATCTCTCTTTTAGAATAACTCATAACATTATGTTTCTCATAGTAATTTTCACAGAAATTTATGCATAGATTAAATTAATTTTTACTTAGTTATTCTTGAAAATATATCTTTGCTTGCACAAACAGGAGGTTTTCCATCTCTCACAGAATCCAATTTTTTAAATCTTTCTAAGTTAACCCTTACATTTGCTATAACTTTAATGCTAGATGTGCCAAAAGAAGTCTTTGCAAAATGAATATGGATGTCTGAACTCTGGCTAACTGCATTTTGGCATACATTTGTGACTAAAAAAAGCAGTAAGAAGTGATGGCATTTCTCATATTCTCATGAGCAGCAACAAGTTTCTGTAGTCACTGTTGTTTCCTCACAAAACTTTTCTTCTTCATCTGTATTTATGCCAGATTTTGATTAGGACTTCTGGTTAGAACTGTGATAAAAATAATTAATAATTGCAATTATGCTAATGGAAGAAAGTTTGAATGACTAGGAAAGGGGACATCGATATTCAATTTACTGTTGACATGATTAGCAATCTTACTTGCTGGAAACAATGGTGTAAAGATAACTAAAATCAGTGTCAATTTTTTTTGGCAAAAGAGTATTTTTTTCATTATTCCTGTTCTTATTTGCAATAAATAAATGAATAAATAACTCTTATAAGGCTGCATTTTCTTCTTAATATGACAGCTTCATGCAGGATGAACAAGGGGTGAATGATGTCATGAAAACCTGGCGGCACAAACTGACAAAAATGTCTAATTTTATTTACTTATTTACTGTTTGATTTATTCTTCAATGCGCCATTTAGTTCTTACAAACAAAATGTTTGTTCATCTAATTTGATTTGACAGTTGTGTACAGTACAGCTTATATAAGGAATCAGAAACTTAGACTATTGCCAGTTTTGTAAATACCTCTTCTGAGATGGTTTAAAACCCTAATGAAATAAAAATGTCAGAAGCACAAAAAGTTATTAAAATGAATGAAAAAATTAAAACATCAGGCTATGGCAAGAGACAGCCTACATGTGATAATAAGTAAGAGAATCAATGTAGAATTTTCCCCCGTTGAGAATTCTTACCTTGAAAAAATATTTAAAGCTATTGACAAGGATTAAATATTTGTCCTGGAGTCAGTTCCTTTATAGACTAATTTTAAGTAATAAATTTTGAATAAGTTTTCCTAAAAGCATTAGGAGAAGTGGCACTGCAATCATTTTCCATATGCTCCAGCATGATAAAGAGTGATCAGTAAGTTATAAGAAACTTATCAAACAATAAAGCATATAAGTATCTAATTATTAATAATTTTCTTCCTTATATGTAGACTGTTTTAGGGAATATCTTTGCTAAACAACTGCAGCTAGGTAGCATTTTAACCAAGTTTTGTTCACTAGAATCAGTGCTCATAAACATTTCCGCCAAAAATGACTCATTCATCAAATGACTTTCAAATTAATTGTACAATATTTAATTCACAGGCAAGTGAAATTCTCTAATGCAGGAAGGGGGTGTGTACACCCTGCCTGACATCTAGTTCCAAATCCACGTGATCTGTTCTTTCTTGGTTAGTATCACAAGCCAAGATCTCAATTATGATGCCAGTGGCAATATATAATTGAATAAACAGGGCTATTCATTGTGCTTTGTCTCAGCCTCTATCTACCAAGGCCAATATATTTCCAAATGGTGTGCTTAAATTTGTTATCCCTGAGCAGATGTATTAAATTATAATCCATTATGAGCATTTTTACAGTTCTGATATCCAGCGTTTGTGGATAATAGAGCATGAAGAGAAATGCTGAGGTGACCTATGTTTTAAAATGCAACCATTCAGAAAGATTAGTAAAAACTTTGGGGAAAAATATTTACAGCTGTTTTCACATAGAAATAGGGCTATATAGCCCCTTATGGAGGATCAAAATTAAATACTTTTCAGGTTGTGGATCTGATCGTAAGAGTATTCGGTATATGAAGGTTTGCTGAGCTCTAGGGATAAGATATAATTAGAAGACTCTGCCAGAATTAAAAAATAAAATAAGACAACTGAGAAGGCAAGTTTGATAACCATCTATAACATCTAACCATGGAGTGGTAAACAGAAGTCATAATCTCCCCACAGGCCATGCTCACAACATGGCATTCGGAAACAAAACTGAAATAGTGACACATAATCTTTTTCATCTTTACTGGAGAGAAAAAGCTTGGCAAAAAATAATCCCAGAAACGATTAATCTACTTTAAATTTGTCATATAAAAGTCAAGTGTCTATTTCTTTTTCATGACAAGCTGTCTACATGAAGAACACTTTATCTCACCTGTTTTAGGACTTCTGTTTTACAAGGGTCATTGTTCAGGTGAGAATTATTTCTCTTTTAGTTGTAAAGGAAGTCTAAAATGGATAGCTCTGTCTGAGACAAAATGGAAGTTTTGTATAGATGAAGCAAGCTAAGAAAATGTATTTATGTAGGATCAACAACAATTCGCTTACGGTAAAGCAATATGTAGAATGAGATTTCACCATGGATATGGAGATGCAAAGTTTCAGGACTCAGCACTCTCCAATCAGATATGCAAGTGATAGAGTTATATCTGTGTAGGGATTTGTTATCATGCTACAATACATTAATGTCTGTAGTGGTGCAGAAACTGAGTAACAATTCCAGTATAACTTGAGCTTCAGAAAACACGTGTGTTTATTTATGTATGTGCCTGTGTGTATATGTAAATTTGCAGATTGCTACCATTGTATGTCACTCATTATGCAACGTGTAGATTCCAGAAAGGACATACATGTGTTGCAGAGCCCTTGTCACCTCAGAGCATTTGTCTTGACAAAAAAGACTGAATAGTGCCAGGAAAGAGTTCTTCCTACACGTTGGAGTCAGGGCTGAAGCTTTGGGGAATTGTCTTTACTGCTTATATTACAGTACCATCTGGGAATTCTAGACTTGGAGCTGGAGCCTTCCGTGGCAAGCGCTGTGTAAACAGCCAGGAGGTATCTGCCCTGGATTTGTTGTAATTTACATTAAAATGTAAAGGATAGGAGATGGATAAAGACAGACTGCAGAGAAAAGTATACAGACACACACCCCAACAAAACCCAAACAACCCAGACCAACAAACAAACAAATAAACACAACAAAAACAAGAGTAATGAAAAAACACACTACCTAGTTTTGTATCACAGCAAAGGAAAGCAACGTGAAGAAGGGTAACCTTGTGACTTGGATGTTTATAGGTAACTGTCCCTAAAAATATGGGAGATCCTGAAAAAAAATTGGGAGATATATGAATATACAAAAAACACGGATGAATCAAAACTGCCAGTTTAAACCCAGAAAGAATGAGATCTCCTGTGAGTGAATAGGCAGCATGAATATAGTTTGTGTTAGACTATGATAATAACTCCATGAAGTTCATTCAATTGAACAGAAACAGGAATGTTAGCCAGCAGGCAAGCAATTATGTTCCTTGCCACATAAAATCAATCATAATTAATTTCTTACTTTTGAATTATGAAAGGAATATCTTTTTCACAATTGTTAACATGTAACATAAGTGGATTTAAAAAAAAATTAAAAAAAATACTTTTTAAAGCAATTGAGTTTGTACCTGAGTAGTACAATCACCCATTATCACACTCTGAAAGTCTTGATTCGAAGATAATTAACCTGGGCCACTCTGACTGCTTCATTTCAAAACAATATTGAAAATATCTGTTTCAAAACTTACTGAATACTTTTTCTCGTTTTCAGTTCTTTTAGAAACCCTGACAGTCTAAGAATTCATTTAATGACCTTGAATTTGAAGGATTCAGTTGCTCCATCACTGCTAGACTGTATGGCATTTAATCAGTTATATCCTCAAGAACATCCTGTGACACAAGTGACACAAGGTAATTTAAAGCTGATAGATAAGGGGACCTAAGGCATTAAAAGTTTGGGGCTGAATTTTAAAACATGTTTCTCCTATGTGCATTGGCAATTTTGACACACATAAGTATGTACATAGAAAAAAAGAATATACAGAGACCCTTCAGAAAACTCTAACTTGAAGCATTTCTCCTGAGCTTGTGATCTAAGTGTTGGAGGTAAAGCATGAGATTGAAATAAAATTTCTAATATCAAATATAGTATTAACAATTAATTGCGCTATTGTCAGTGCCTTTGATACAACTGAGATATCTGCATCAGGGAGATCATAAACAGAAATAATCTCCTTTGTCTTTCCCCTTATATTTTCTTTCTCAACATCATAAGCAATGAAGCAGCTGAAGACATGGTGCTAGTGGCATTCATGGCTACTCTGAGACCAAATCCCATGCAACACAAAATCTGTTATCAGTCACACACATGTGCATATTTTTCTTCTGAGATAAAAGCTGCATTAATGACAGTATTTAGATCATGCTGATCTTCATGTAATTATGTAATAACTAATACATTTCTCTGAGTTCAAAGGCTTTACCAGAAAGACCAGTGAGTCTTTTCCTCTCTGTAACCTCCCCTCAGTGTAATGCCCAATCCAGTGATGCGGAAGAGATAGAAAACACACAGTCAGCAGCATGAATGAATGATGTTCTGTCATTCACACACATTTTTTTCTACTGTCTGCTAAATTCGTGAGCTAAAAAGTAGGGTAGGTTCTTCTCTTCAGTTGCATATAGTTTTGCAGTCTGCAGTTGAAAATATGCTTCCCTGTACACAAAATTAGGCCAATTAGACTGAAAAGAGCTATGAAGTATTAAGAAAATATAAAATCAGGGCAAAACAATGCAAAAAGACTCCAGAGAAACATCTGAAGACGAACTGCCCCAGTCACAAAGATGTGGTTGCATATTATTGTATTGGTATCAACCTGGAGGAAAATAAAATCTCATGAGAGAAGTAGAAAAACTCTTGCTTGAAAGTGCCAAGATTACAAAGGATTAAATTAAAAGGCGTGACAACATTCAGAAGTTTAATGAAATGACTGAGTCACTAACAGTCCATTTCTTTGGTCCTTCCGGCACATTTAACTCACTCCCTTTTTAAAATTAGATTATTTGTATTCTCTCCAGATTCAGTAATTCTCTAGCTATTTTATCATTTTATTGTATTATGTTACCTAACTGTACCTTTTTTTCTCCAGGATGTGGCAGTTACCCTTTATCTTTCCCCAGTAGAGCTTTTAACATCAATATTTTGTTCTTTCCTCTTGGTATTCACTTGTTTTACATAATCTTTCTCGTGTTCTACAAATGTGTGTTTGTAATATTTTTATAGTCGCCAAAAATGAGTCTCAGGCCCAGAAAATTAGCACAGCTAATGAAGAACTGTATTTCCCATAGACCACAGAGTGGTTCAAAAGAAAGGATTTTGTGTTTAGTGCCTTTTGGGAAACTGATTTTGTGAGTGATGAATTTTTACACCATTTGAGCAAGAACAGAATCTGAACAAAATGAAATGTTTGTTCTTATTAAAGGAAATTTGATAACTTGTTTTTGAACAGTCTCACTGTTGAGCTGGGAAGTTCAGTGGCTTATCTAGACTTCTTCAAGTGCAATGCATATGAAATTGATTTTGTCCAGGCTGTTGTATATAGTGGCTGAAAATTACCTATCTGAAGTGCAATCACAATTTTCATTTCTGCAATGCTTGCAAGTACATGTAGGAAAAATTACAGGTATACTGTGTGATTATATGACACGCACTGAACTCTGGCTTCCCCCAGATGGTCCAACAGAGCTTTATGAAATATCAGCAAAAACTATAATTTATTAGAAGTCCATTATCTACTTTTAACTGAAATACCCTGTAGCTGGAGTTTGGCTATGCACACATTTATCTTTACAAACAAAAAAAATCTGAAAAAGTCTCTTTCTAATATTTGTTATTATTTTACTTCGATAGAACACTAAAAACCTTTAATCCCTTATATTAACAGTCTATTAGAGTTTATGGTGAAAAAATAATTTGCAGAAGGAGGTTTGCACATTGTATGAACGCTGATAGGGTCATTCTGGTCACTCTCCTTTTTATCTAATATAAAAGAGAGTGTCATATGGTAGACCAGCTTCATGGAAAGTGTCATACCTCACTCACTGTTCAATTGACAGCTCCATTGCCCCTGGGGAGTTAAGCTGTCAAGGTACATCCCAGCTGTGAAGAGACATTTGGCTTCTACAGATGCTGGTGAATTCAAAGTCAAAAATGATTTGAAAAGTATAACTTTTAAAAAGTCCCTCTACTTAAGGAATAGTCAATGAAGTTAATGGGACCATGTGAGAACAAGTTTTTACTAACATGATTTATTAGCAATGCAAGCTATACCATCCTAAACCAGAACAGATTTAGAAGCTATTAACATTTGGAATTCAAAATAATAAGTGTCTCCAAATTCACATCCTAATCTGACATAGTTGACCTCTTTCCCTTTGTAGCTATTTGTCTCATAAGAAAGATTTCAAAGGGTTTCAGTTCATCCCTGAACTGTGGACAACTGATCACCATACCAAGACAAGATTCAACACCAGGCTGAAGCATCTGAGTTTAAGTGTCTACATATGGGCTAAGGTCAGGGCCAACAAGGTGCTACATGCTGTTGCCCTCATTAGCATTTGGGATATAAATTGTCACAGGGGTGAGAGTTAATGTATAGGATCTAAAGCAGACTGATGCTATTACAGAGCAGTACTTAAGGCATGTCATATAGCACTGAACATGTGTAACTAGATCAAAACCCAGCCCCCAATTGACCAGGACACAGGAGCCCAGACAGCACACATTTAGACACCTGTACCTAGGTGTTTTAGTCTTGAAATGAATACCTTTCTGAATGCCTGCACTAATGACTGCAAGGCTTTGTTCTCAGAATGACTATAATGTTAAAGCCGCCTTCTGTTACTCAGCTGCATGTAATACTTTGGCAGTCCATGGGAGTGAGCATCATTACAGAGCCTTCTGCCTCACTGCTCTTAGGAAAACTTTTCTTGGAGCTGATAATGAGAATGCCCTCCAGGATAATGGAAAGCAGAGTGAAGAAATGCTCAGTGGGTGCTGAAGGTCAGCATCTGTTTCCTAGCTTTCCTTGCCCTGGTATTGAATCAGTAGTGGGATCTTTTTGTGCCGAAACTGAGCAAGCTAATGGAACTGTGTGAGCTTATTACTGTGCACTCTTAGTAGATGACTGAAGCCTGATAATGTACTACAGTAGGAGAAATTGCTTCTTGGTGGCTTCAGATAAATCTAAGGATACAATTCAAAGCTGATGATTTTTTTTTTTTCTTTTTGGTGTAATTTTTTATAAATAGGTAAGTATGTATGGTGTGTTTGGTATATCTTTACTTTCTTTAGAATTTAATCTGTGTAAAATTATAGCTGCTGAAATTCTGCTCCTATAGCTAGGATAAAAGTAATACTGTACTGGCAATTAAATGACTACTACAGCACTGTCCTAAGTAAAAAGTCATTTCAAGGATGGATGCAAAGCTAAAAAATATATCCTTACTTTACTACGGTTTAGTGTTGCATATAGTGTACTTAGAGTATGTACTATATGTATTGTAAAGTGGCCAAAGAGAGCAGAAATCATAATATGGTTAAGGAGAATTTTATCTCCAAACCTGTTTTGTCTTGTATCTCTTCAAAATCCACTTGGTAAAATAACTTTCCCGACAGCCTCCAAGCCAGACTGCCAGCTTATGACTGCAGGCTGGCACCTGCCTATACTGAGCCAAAGTGTGCTCCTCCGTACAAACATCCTGTGCTGGGGATATCGAACTTCAGAAGACTATTCTAAGTTTCTTGCTCTTTTCTGCCTAAAAACACATACATATCTGCCCTATGTAAACACTCTCATGTTGGTAGCACTGGCAACTTGTCTAGAGGCTGAAAAAACACCAAATAAAGCCAATAAAATGTGCAGAGAAGCAGAAAAGAGGTTATTATTCCAGTACACTTCAGGTGCTTTAGCATGGAACTTTCATACAGTTACAGGGAGATGGACAAGATGACCTAAACTATATGCCTTTTCTTCTCTATCAGAAATTGTTATGGTTCTATAATTAGATCAAACAAAGTCATGCTTTCCTCAGCCTGCAAGTGGAGCCAAGTGTTATCTGTATGGAAAGGCAGGACATTTAAACCACTCAGGCAGGTGAAGTCACTGTCACTGATATTATTTTCCTGAGTGCTGATAACAGCTGTTCAGCTAATCCAGTTCATAGACTGCTTTGCTATAGCGCAATGATATTTGCACCTCTGGAAGACAGCCACACTCTATTGAAACGATGCTTGATAATGTTTCTGTACCAGTTCTGCTTCAATTGACCTGACTGCAGCGTTATCAAAATGTTCTGTTTATAGAATCCAAACTCTATTTGGGTTCGTGACAGAAAAGAAAAATTGGTCTCTGAACATTGTCACCTTAACACATTAGTTACAGATGACAATTTTCTTAAGTGCAAAGGGAACAATTACGCTTTGGGGGCTTCTTTTTTTTTCACTGTTATTTTGGCTACAAGTGCCTGGTGGGCTGCCCTTCACTTTTGTGCAGAGCAGTCCCATGTTTGACTCCATCTCATAGGCAGCAGGCCAAGCATGGGCTGATGGGTGGTATGTGCCATGAGTTTGTATTAACATAATTCAAAAAGCAGCAGATCCCTCTTTTAATATTAAAATTTCAAATCCATAAATGTATATGGTAGCCCAACAATCCAGCTGTCTCCTGAGGAAGTTCTGTGTAATAGAATATACTGACAGATCACACACCCATCTGTAGGAATACCTTTGTGTTAGTTCAAGAGAAGCAGAACCACATTTGGAAGAACCTAAGTTTCAAGTCTCCATTTTGATCCAAGTAGTATACAGCCAGATTTTGTCTAGATTAGGAAATAATTAGTTATTTATAAATTGGGTTTGAGACACTTGCATCAATCTTGTTTGCCAAAACAAAACCTCTGAATTAGGCTGCTAGTTTGAACCAGACACCCCCACCACACATGTGGTTCAAAAGTCTGCAGGATAAAACATTTCCAACAGCATCCAGAGAATATTTGTCATCCTGTTGGGACAGGTCTTCCCCTGTAGCTTAATTTGCCAACGAGTAAGCTGCATGAACGGAACTAATACACAGGAATTGGAGAAAGCTTTAAGATTTGCTTCAAAAGTTTAATCCTACTCTGATTCAAACCAGTACTGCTGACACAGCCACACTCTGAAGAACCCCTGTTTCACAACCGATTATTATTTCTACTATAAATAAAGAAAACATTACATTGAACACATCACCTCAGACTTAATTATTTTAAGTCTCTCATCTCTGTGCTACATTTATTTCATTCTGCCTTTTGACTCTTGAGTCTTTTGTATGAGGTGCCCTGGCTGAAACTATGTGGCTGCAGATACGGAGCAGAAATACACTGTCCTTTAACACAAGGCTCCAGCATCTGGTAATAGCTTGTCAGCAGCTTTTAGGGTCCAAGTCCAACCATCTCTAATAGCCCTTGACAACTCAAGACCACACACAGACCTTTATCTTCCTCCAGTAGCTTCACAAACCTTTTCCCTATTCTGCACACAGACACTCGCTGTAAATGGAATTCACCCCAGTGCAGATAACTGGTCAAGCTCCTAATTTTTGCCCAAGGGAGCGCAGAGAACCACAAGCAGGTTTTCTAAGCGGGGCTGAATATTTTCCCAAGTTAGATGCCAGTGTCAGATCATTATATTTCAGGGCAATAGAGATAATTATAAAATGCAAGACCTGAGGAAAAATTAGATGGCATCAGAAGATGTTTTGATGAGCAATTAGCTTAAAAATTAGAGACTTTTTTCTTGATTATATAAGTTTGTGGGCAGGAGTGCAATTTCTGAATATGGTATTGTGAGTATGAAATGGTTTGGGTTTGTTCCTGCTGTATGAATATCTAGATAGCTTTGTCACATTAGTTTTTCATTATTTTATTGTATCCGGCCTCCTTTTTTGTTTGCTGGAAATATAAGCATGACATTAATTTCATTATCCTATTCTGCATGCAAGCATGTATTACATTTGCAAATGAACAAGTGGAGAGGAGAAGCAAATTCAGAAAGAGAGACAGTTTATTATGCATGCATAACCAAGCAACTGCTTGTTTTAGAACAGTACATCTTGAACAGTTGCAATAAGGATTGCCAGGATTTAACTATGAATTTTATGAATAGACTTTTTCTAAAAAAAAAGTAACTACTATTGAAATTACTTCAGTTCATTGAACTTTGCCTGGTTTATCTTGAGTAGCACCACAAATTGTGATATTCGTTGTTAGACTGAGTTAAAATTTGAAAAAGAGAAACAAGGGATAAATGTGGGTATTATTATAATACATAACTTGCCATAAACTCTCATTATTCTAAGTAGATTCCTCTTTTATAACGTCTTAAATAAAAATAAAGAGAACTGCAAAAAAAGCTGTTTTGTAGCTCTAATCATAAAAAGAAAAATCTTTACAAGAATTTTTTTCATTCAAACTAATCTAAATTACTCATTCCCATAAAATCTGCACTTTGCTGTAAATTCCAGGATATTAATACTATGCATGGAATGAAAGAACCATAGGTTTATTCATGAAAATAGAACTCATTAGTGGAGCCAAGCTGATAGCAGAGGGGGTAATAATTGTATTTCTTGTTAAAGCAAAGTATAATGTTGCAACATTATTTAGACTTAGCAATGCCACCTTCTAGATTTTGTAAAGTCATGCCTACATACCTGAGCTCAGGTTTCAGTTCATAGTGCATATGGCCTCAGTAACACAGTGCTATATATGATGATTGCTTAGGTAGAAATTAACTGTAAAATTCTCATCACAGACTAGGATGTATAATGTAATATTGTGACTTGAAGTATTCTTATCAGTTTCACACAATGTTTCTATGATATATTACAGTTATATATGAGGGCTGCTCCAAAACTAATGTCTCCTATTTTTAATATTGGCACATGACATAAGACGTGGATGTTGGTAGTATGATAGTAGAAACTAAACCTTCTCACCAATATTCCACCATATTTTGTTGCCATGTCAAAGATGGCAGCAGAGAAACAGTCTGACAGAGTGGCATTTTACATGGAAGTGCATATGGAGCAAAGAGATGTCACTGAATTCCTCCATGCAGAAAAAAAATGCACCCATTGATGCTTGCTCAACGCTTCTGGAGGCTGAGCAGTGGATCTGAGCTCAGCAAGGCATTGAGTGGTGCATTTCAGCAGTGACAACAGCAACCGTGCACCACCTCTGCTGATACAGACTGTTATAAATGCAGCATATTTGCTCTTGTTCACTGGAGAAAATGCACATCTAATAGTGTTGGCTACATAGAATAGCAGTGTTTTGTAGCTGTGAATTTGCACTATCATATAGTATTATTGTGCTCTTTGTATCTGTTACAGTTTCCATGGAAATGAATAGGAGACATTAATTTTGGAGACATATATGCGCATTTACAACATTAATAATACTATATTAATAATGTTAGTATGACTTTACATTATATGTTGCATTGTATCCTTATGTTCTCTTAGATACCAATAATGTAACTATAAAGTATGATTTATATAATAGTCACATTATGCTATATATACTATGACTTCATAGTTATTGTACATATACTATACTACAAAAACTGTATATACTATGCAAGTTCAATAAAGAGACAGAAAATTTGAAGCATGTGTTTGAAGAATATATTCTTTTTTTTCTCCTTATAATTAGTATAAAGCTTTTCTTCATTTGTCTTCCATTCATCCTGTATGCATTTTCTCCTTCCTCATTTTCTCTTATACCTTGTCATCTCTTCATTTTCCAACAATTTGCATTTTCTTTGTAATTTTCCTCTGTGCTTTCTGGATATCTTACTGCACAAAAACCATTGAAGACATAGTCATGTAGTTCACCGGGCTAAGATTGGAACATGGGGTGCTATTTCTGGTGCAACAACAAACCTGCGGGAAGATCTTATTCATGCCATCTCACTGCTTGCTGCCACTTTTTCTATAGCACTAAAAACATTTACTTTTGTACTAAGCTTCTATGTCTTCCTAGAGATTACAAAAGGGATGTAAATAAATGCAGTGTTACGTTCCCAACCAGATCAGAAAGTTCACCTTGTGCAGGCAGGACATAAGAGAGGGGTAATAACTTTGTGAGATATCACTTAGATATTGGAAGACATGCAAATCTCTGAAGGAAGCGTAAAGCTGCAGGTCTTAATTTTGATCAGTGTTTTCTAATAGTGTCTCATTCAACAGGCTGGATTTATGCTCGGTTTCTAATAACGAACTATGAGGGCCAATGCTATCCTGGCCTGCATTAGAAACAGCAGGAGAAGTGAAATGATCATCTGCCTGTACTCAGCCCTGATGAGGCTGCACATCAAGCACTGTGTTCAGTTTGGGGCCCCTCACTACAAAAAAGACATCAAGGCCCTGGAACATGTCCAGAGAAGGGCAAAATCATAGGGGCCTGGAGCACAAGTCTTATGAGGAGCAGCTAAGGGAGCTGGGATTGTTTTGTCTGGAGAAGAGGAGGCTCAGGGGAGACCTCACTGCACTCTAAATATTCCTGAAGGGGGATTGTGATGAGGAGGGGTTTGGCTTCTTCTCCCAGGCAACAAATAGGACCCAAGGAAATGGCCACAAGTTGAGCCAGTGGAGATTTAGGTCAGATATAAGGATAAACTTTTTCTCAGAGTGGTCAGGCACTGGAATGGCTGCCCAGAGAGGTGGTGGAATCACTGTCCCTGGCAGTGTTCAAGAGGCATCTGGATGAGGAGCTATAAGATATGGTTTAGTGGCTTGTGCTAACAATGGTGATGGGAGGATGGCTGGACTAGATGATCATGTAAGGTTCTTCTCAACCTTGTGATTCTATGATTCTATGCAGCTCTGCAGGTTGCAATATACAGTGGAACGTATACAATTTCGGTGTTGCAAAGTATGGGGAAGCCAAAGTACTAGCACTGCATCCAGCTCAAGAGTCATTCAGGTTTCAGAAGGTCTTGAATATTAAATATAAGCTTATCCACCCACGTGACAAATTGATTTAAAGAAGACAGATGACCATATAAAAATGGACAGTTCTATTATCTCTCTTTATACTTTAATTCTAGTCAAACTTGTCACAATCGTTCTAATGGAAGAGTATGGTTATTTTGAATATATAAAGTGCCTTCTTCTGAACCGTTGGCTGAACTGCACACAGATCACTACATATAGCTGAGTGCCCAGTATTTATTGAGAGGTGTTGGAAGGGGAACAAGTAAATTTGCAGGACAGCAATTAATACTAACAAAAAGTTAGACTCTCACTTGCTCTACCTTTCTCTGATACAAATGAAGGCCTAATTGTTTTTAAATTGCTCTAGATTTGCTTCCAGATGGTCTCAACATAAACTTACTGAATCAAGTTGGCCCTTCGGCTGAATTAATTTCATACACCATATTACTTGTATGAAAAAGACCCCCTAAACAGAAAAAAAATGAGAACCGAGGAAAACACGATTCCCTGGAAATTTCTGCTGTGTGCCTTCCTTACTTTCCACAAGAGTGAGAGGTAGGTGAGAGTACTCACACAGCAAGAGGGCTACACTGCTGATAGAAATTACTGTTTGTTTGATTCTGCTTACATATTTACTGTTATATTGCCAAAAATCATTCAGTAGTTTTTTTATTGTATTCTAATCAAGAGCAGGTCATTTACTATGTTGAGTTTAAATACTGCGAGGAAATGTCACCCACTCATTGTTAACTCATTGAGTCATCTACTTTAATTAAAGAGTTAAAGGGATCACACACCATTACTTATATTCATTACAGAAACACTGTCAAATCTGTTATCTAATAAGATTGTGCACTGATTTATAACACAGGTGGTTACTGAAGATTTTATGCACTAGCAGATGATCTAAAATCAAAGTTATGAAGTAATTCTGTTAACTTTTAAAAAGAAAAAAACTAAGACGTGAAATAGTAAAGCAAGAAAGTTGATGGTTATACTCTAGTAGCAAGGAACTCAACACTTTCATTTGCAGTAGGTGATGGAGAAGCCAGAAATATCCTTTCAAGTTAAGAGACAGCCCAGCTTATTTTTCTGAAATCAAGAACCTCTAACATTGCACTGTGTTCAATGAGTTCACGAGATTAATTGACACCCCAGGAGGCCTCGTGAAACAGCATCAAACTGTAATCAGCCACTTGAGTTGTTGTCTCAGGAAGCCTCAGGTCTCCACAGCAGCAATAGAAGTGCTCATTATGTCTGGATAATGTATTCCCATCCAAGCACTTGTGACAGAATTAGCTCTATGGTATACAGTTTATTCATCTGAGGGCAGATGAACATAGATCATCTTTTATTTGTTCAATGCAGTATTTATTTAAGATCTTTCATGATCCAGATGCTGACATATTTTTTCAAACAGCATGTTGTATTCTATGCCACTCCTAATACCAACAATCACGTATGGTGAATTCAAGAGCAGAACGGTCATTTGCTATCAATTAGGTACTATATTAGTTTAATACTCAAAAATATATATTTTTTTAAATCTTTTTTTTTATTTAAAACTTATTTTCCTTTTCCATATCTTTTCATTTTTTATCCCAATATTCTTCCTCAGAGTATTTTCAGACACTCTTTTAATAATTTTAATAATCTCTGGAAATTTCCCTAGATTTACATTTCATCTTTTCTATTGGATTGCTTTGTTTTCTTATACTTGCTAGAGCTGGGGACTTCCTTGCTCCCTTTCAAACTAATAGCAAAACTTTCATTCGCTCCAGCCACGGTAGTCTGAACAAAATCCCGGGCTGAAGATGGAGATGGCTTCACTTTGGGTTTGTTGTGACACAGTCCCTGGGGGGACCCAGACACCCAAAGCTAGATACTGGGTGGAGCACACGAGGAAAACATTTTCTAAGTAGGCCTTCATGCTTCTTTTACCGTTAAAAGCACAATGAGAAAATTGGTAAGCAGCATAGAGTTACCTCAGTAAATCATGAGCACGCTTTTGCAAACTCACAAACATTGCAGACTCACATCTAACACATGAATATCACTACTGATTATACTGCCTGATAAACACAGAAATTGGCAGCCAGAACTAAATCTCTGACACTTCTATGGGTGTTAATTTGTTGGAAGGTGGGGGCCAAGAAAAAACTAAGAGGTAAGCAAACAAAACCTGCAGAATGTAAGTCAAGTAGCATATGATGGTCTAAAAGGATACTGGAGCTGAGGTACACCAGCTGTGGAAACCATGAGTAAAACCGTAAGGTGGTTTGCTGCTACTGAGGCACTGCTTCTTATGTGTCCCTGCCTGTTTCAGTAGAGTATCCAGTCTCTCCTGCTGAGGAGATGACTTCATGCTGAGAAAAAAACCTAGCACATCACCTCACTCCTAAAGGCAGATTAGAACAGATAATATGATGCAAGAATATAGACAATGCACAAGGTATTTAGATTTTCTTGATTTAAGGTGAATTCATCTTTAAGTCCGGAGGTGTTGAATGAAGTCTGAATTAGTGTTTTCAGACAGCAATTGTTTTCTACAGTCAGCAATCATGTCTTCCAATTCATTTATTTGATCTGTTTGATCACTACTGACTTTTGCTTGTGAACATGCTCCTGAGTCTTGCATTCATCACACAAAAGTAATTTTGAAAGAAACTGTTTTCCTTTAAGGCACAGCAGAGTTACTTCTGTGCAGTTACTCCTGCCTGATGGCTCTTGAGCATGTGATGCCAGAGTTTTACTTTGGAAATTCCCATAATAGTGCCATAAATCTTCAATTTGAGTGCCCATTTGTGTTGAGAAGTTAAAGGGCTTTTAATTGTCTGATATACTGCAGGGTGGGTTTCAGATCATTGGCATTTTTCTAAAAAAGATAAAAAGTATTAATTCCCTATCCTTTCTTCTATTCTTTCTTCCTCCCTTCCACGAATATCTTCTTTTTCAGACAAAATACAAACATTATAGTTTTGTTTGGTAGAAGAATGAAAGATTTTTTTTGCTCTAGCTTGGATGAGCAGAACTATGACATATATAAAAATTCAAAGTTGATAAAAATGTATACTGAATTTTGAAATCAAGATCAATGGAGGAGTGTTATGTGTGTGTGAGTAACCTTCCTTTTTCCATTTAACTTTACAGAGCACTTTGAAAGAAACCAATGTCTTGAGTTTCTGCTGAAAAAATTTTCCAAAAAAAAAAAAAAACAACTTGACAAGCTAATGTACATAAATATTCTGGTTTCCACAAAAAAAAAACAACGTCATTAACGTGCTATTTGATGCAATGATGAGCTACTCTTCTATGGGAAATTTTAAGAGAAGATTGACTGCATAGATATAATTAAATTAATGGATGATTAATGCTTACTTTGTAAGACATTTTTCTGAAGTAGATTTCAAGTACACAGCAAAAAAAATTACCAATTTGGATTTCATAAATGTTCATTAATATTTTGTCATAAATTTAGGATTTATTCTCTGTTGCTACGAGCAATAGAAACTCACTGAATTGCTCCACACTGGTTGGTTTTAACATTATGTTATCTGAAAAGAAACAGTCAATCACTATTAAATAAGAGGATATAAATGTTTAACGTTATTATTATTAAATACTATAAAAAACAATCTTACATGATTAGTCTGTATCGCATGAAGAAAGCATTTACTAAGAAAAGGTTTTAACAGGAAAGGATGAGTTGTGTGATAACTATACCTGTTCCCACAACAAATTTTCCTCTATTCTCTTACACAGTTACTGCATGATCAATATCGTTATTGTAAAGGTCTTTGACCTAACTTGAATATGAAAGACACTGAACGTAAGTTAAATTCTGTCATGTTCTATAGAAAAAGGTCAAAATGTACAAGGATCTTAACTTATGTCAAGTAGGTTTCATCTGAAAAGAGGTGTCAGGCAAAAAAAAATGACATTGCATGATCTATTAAATGCAGTGCTGGAACACACATTGTACTACTCTAAAAACTGCAGTTGAAAAAATGAGAATGGTAAGAGACAAATGTAGGACTCACTCTTCAGATTAATTGATATAACCTTACTCATCATAAAAGAGGTAAAAGAAAATCACTGTAAAGGAAAAGAGAGAAAGTAGCATGAAATAGTGAACAAATTGTAGGTATTGACTTTAAATTGAAGGCAGACAATAGCATCAAAATCAGATTCACTGAAGGACTCACATTTGTGCAGAGAAACAGGACTATGAGGAAAAAGTGAGCGGTGCATTTATTTCTTCTGCATAACAGGAACAATTCTTCTGACCAAGTTAGAAGATACATTTCTGTTCTATCTACATTTTAAGTTAGTCAGATTGAAACATAACTTCAGTGAAGCCTTAGTGGGGAGTCCTGATTGACACTAGTTAGCAAAGGCCATATACAGATCAGCTGGGAATGTTCTAATACCCTTTCAGATTTTCTGTCTTTTGAGTCTTTTAGTACTTGCTTTTAAATGCCTAGCATATAGTCCTAGCAATAATAAAATCACGTTCCTTTCCATTGTTAACCCAGAAACTGTTTCAGCCTTTACTGTCATGTGTCAATATGGCTAGGTCGTGGTTAGCCTTGATGATCCTTAAGATCTTTTTCAACCTGAGCAATTCTATGATTCTATGATTTAGCTCTGACAGTTGTGACAAACTTTGTGTTCTTGTGTTCCTGTGAGTCACATCCTTTCATCTTCTTGGGACTGCTGCTCTAGTTACAGCATCACTACAGAAATTACATTCTCTTCATAGCAGAATTAGTATTTGGAAATTTATTTCATGTAAGATAAAAAAAGACTTTAAAAAATACAAGTTAAATGAACTTACATGAAACGTAGATTAACAGTGAAGATCTGAATGGTCTGCTGATGCTTTTCTTCAAATTCATATTTTCTATAAGGCTGATTCCAATCAACATTCCTTATTTTCATATTAAATGAGGGATAGGTTTGTGACTCCTTAAAGTTACAAGTTTTAGATGGATCTGATCCATTATTTCTAGCAGCTTTATACACTGAAAGGAATATCAGACCTGCTAAAAGCATTGCACTTTCCACGTCTCAGCATTCTAGTGGCAAATGGAAGTGGATATAATTGAAAATGCTGCAGGAATATACGGAGTGTGGAAAAAAATATGAAAATCTTTGTTTACAGAAGTTAGTAGATGCCCTCTATAAGTCAACTGAGAATGACAGTATTATTGCTTTTGAAGAAAAATATATTCCTTTGCAATAGATAATTCTGAAACTCCTCAGTGAAGATCTTGCATTGACAGAAATTATACATAGAATATTCAAGGTGCAGGATGGCAAAACTTGTGCTGAGTAAATGAAATCAATTCCAGACAGGGGTGGGTAGAATTCCCTAGGAGACCCTACAGAGATGAGCTCTAAATGTTAGCAACCAGCAAACATACATGATTTTGGCACACTGTCCATACTTCAAGTACTTAAAAGACCATTCACACCTCCTATGAGTGAATATCTATCACAACTGAAGAAAGTTATTTGCTTTTCATTCTATCTCCACAGCAAAACTTCCCTAACAAGTTTTTTAGTTATTATAACAGAGTTGTATCCAGCTAAAAACATTCAGAAAAAAGCCAAACCATGCCAATGTTCAGTTTTGCATCCTAATTTTGAGACATCTGTATGACATTCAAGATTCCCATTGCATACCCCGTATACTTTGATTAGTTCCTTTTTTTTCCTATCGCTTATGCACTGAGTTTTATAGACATGTTGCTTAGCTGCAGAAAAATATATATATATATATATGATGGCATATAAATACTATGTATTTATCTCAAGTGGTGATGGATGAGTAATAAGTGATAAATGAGCACTCAAAAGCTCAACAGTTGCTATCTGTACTCATCTACGTACAAGTCCTCAACATTCGGAGATGCGCTGTACAAGCCCAAGCAGTTTTACAGATTCACCCCCCCCAAAATTATTTACAAATGCTCACGTGAACTTTAGAATGAAATAATAAATTGCAATTTGAAACGCAGTTTCCCTAATTTAAGCAGGTAACTCACTAGTTCTTAAATATCTTATCCTTACTGCCCTGCTCAAGGGTTTCTTGCATGTACCTGGATCTTTCTCAAATTGTGAGTACTAATACTGCCTCAAAGTACTTTATTTGTCTAGTTATGTTTGCTCCAGCAGTAAGGCCTAATCTCTCAGACTCAGCAACATAGGAAGTATTGTCAGTCACAGCGCATCCCAAGAAAAAGCGGGTATGTCCATACCTGGCTTAAATCTCCTCAGGTTTAAGTGGTGCCTTTATATATGTTCTATTTATTTTTATATCAGTATGTCTGAAAAAGTCTGTTTGAGTATTTTCTGTGTGTGTCATGATGCTGCACGATTTTTAGTGGCATGCAAATGCTGCATATCTTGGGGAGGGCTGTGACACAGGGATGCCTGAGAATGTATGTGTTGATGATTGTTAGATGACCAGGTAGGGCAGAGAGAACCCAGTGAAGTCTCATTCTTGCTTCCCGTAGAATGTAGTCTTTGAACTGACTGTTATTCCAGGACTGCACTCAGCTTTGTTTCCAAAGGAACTAGCTAGTTCACTTTGGAATGAAAACCTGAGTGTGAACTATCATACAGAGCGGGGATGATGGAGGACCAGGTTCCAGGATGGAAGTTATTTGCTGGCGTAGATGCACCCAATAGTATTTTACAGCTGACATTTCACCAATACTGAATCAAGTAGAATGATTACCCTCAGCATCTTACATATAACACTACTATTAACATGTCAGAATACGGTATGCCTTGACTTTCACTGTTGACTTTCATTTCATTTATTTTCTACTCTAACCTCCTGGACCTCTGTCCTTGAATTTGCATTTACTCAAGTTCTTCAGTCCAGTATTGGTGGATGTGATTTCCCTCTCCAGTGTGCAGCATTTTGCACCATCTTATTGGATGTTATCTTGCTGATTTTAGCCCATATCTCATGAACACTGCAGCCATTTTTAATCTCAATCCCACTCTCTAAAGCATTTCTAATCCTGTGTTATTAATTAATATCGTTAATAGATTTCATATATAAACATAGTTCGCTTCATCATCTAAGTTGCTAATGAAAACGCTCTTAAAATGCTCTGATGTAGAATATAATCCTGTACCTCACTCACATGGTTACATAGGTCCAACATGTCCTTTTGCATCTATGCTGACAAGCCCTGAGAAAAGAGGCACCTCAGTAATGGTAGCAGTATTTAATGCTAACACATTATCTTATCTGAGTCACAGAATTATGTGAGATATAAAACTCCACAATCCTGATTGCTTTTGTATCCAAAGGAGTTGTCTGTCACTAGTTGTTATTCATGTAACACTAGATGTTCTAACTAATTATGTTTCTATTCTGATCTAGAAAGAGGTGACCAAAAATGGGTTAATAACACTTTTGTTTCTCATCTTATATTTACAAGCACTGTGGATTTACTCCGTAGCATGTGTAAAAGTCTATGGATTTATACAAGACTACCTCTGAAAGTTTTACTGTAACATGACCTACATTTCACCTTAGTCTACTTGAACATAGCAGATATATTTACTATCAATTTGTGAAGCAAGCAGTGTAGTATCACTTTGTCTAGATCAACATCCTTTAATAGCCACGCAGTCTATTAAATATCTTTTACAGACTCTGCATTTAATAAATGATTTTTAATTGACTAGTTGTCAGTGGCAACATTCTAGAAAACTCAGTTACATGGGATTTTGCATTGATTTTTCCTATATTAGAAAATGAAATGTCAGATACCATTAATTGCATTTTCACAATGGGAATCATGCTGCAAAAGTAACTGCTAAGTGAAAACACTTCCAGGCTAATGTGTGAGAGAGGTATTCTTGTTAAATGAATCCGATATATAAACATTTGTTACAGTTATGTGCCTCTATGGGGCAAATTGATATGAATGTAATTATAATCTATAATATGAAGCTATTTTACATATTTCTAGGGAAAAAAGTGCTTGCAGGTGTATTCTGCGCTCATTTATCATTATATTGTATACTATCTGCACCCAGGAATTTGGCAAGTGGTTAACTCATGGTTATTCAGAGATCTTATCTACACAGTGCCTGAATCATTTCTGAGATCAACTTGTGCTTATTTCAAGCCCATGCCCATGCCTCAAAGGCAGAGCTGCTAATTTATGTTATCTAACAACTAGATCCATGTTTACCCAGGTTACATGTATCTTTCCATCCTTCTGTGGTTACATTAATGTAAGCCTTTTGAGATCACACATGCTTTCTATAGATGTACTTATATGACTCTTCCATGTGATCACATCGGTTGTGCCAGAATTGGCCAGTGGTCTCTACAGTCAAAGAGAAATGATATTGAGTCTGTATGTGAAAATTTGATTGCACGCAGTTTACCACAGTGCAAGTTCTTATGTCTTTGCAGAAAGAAAAATTCATGACCTTTCTAAAGTATGTGACGTAGCATTCAATTTTTCTGCATCTGATCGATAAGCAAGCAGGAAATTATATCTTTTGCCATGGTAGACAAGCATAATTAAGCAATAAGGCAATGAAGGTAGTTGTGATTATCTTAGGATGCACCTGGGAGCTGCCTTGTTGCTATTTTAAAGCATCTTTATGCTAAGGGAACTGTATTAATTTCTGCTGAGAAAGATGAAGTTGGCAGTTTGGAATGCTCATGAACAGCAGTTCCAGTTGTGCTTCACAGAGAGTAATGTGGTGTGTTCACCCCAAACAATTAGGCTTCTCTTTCAACAGAAGCAAAGATGGAGCAGGCTGTAAACACTTAATTGACAGTTCAGAAACAGTAAAGAAAAACAAAACAATTATGCTTTGGCTGGTTGCCAGCAAGTGCAAAACTTACATTTCTTCTAGTTTAGAATAAAAATGCATTGCCTCCAACACTTGACTTCCAAGGAAGGCATCACTGCATAATTAATGCTATTGCATCCACATTCTAATTTATGCATTTTAATTATACTAAAGGCCCAGTGAATAATTAATGCTAGCAAAACAATGTGTTGGAAGCATAAGCTGAAAAGTATCACTTTTTAATGGGCTTTGTAGATTTAAATAACTAATGGAAGCTATTTAACTATTTAATTACAAGAACATTTTCCACTAATACAATAAAGTATTAACTACTATGACTGAGTACGCTCACAAGCGGACAAGTGAATTAGCTCAGGCTACTTGCATTTTGAAACAATCAATCTGAGTATATCACAATACACTAATCTACCTGAGCCATATGCATGCAGGGAAAAAAGTAATTTGAATGTTGTGCTGTAGGAGAGACTGTCATGTTGCTGGCAGCATTTGTAAGATGTAAAATCAAAATTCCAGGCACAAATTCCTCTTTGACCTCCTGTCGTCAAGCTGGTCAGTCCATACAGGTTTCATGGGGAGATTTAGAATTGAATATAAAAGGATACAATATGGAACTCATTATCCCCGAGTTCAGCAATCTAAAATTAAGGATGTAGTCCAGGTTAGTAATTTAGAGTCTTGGAGTGGTTGATAGATATAGCACTTCTGGAGAGAGTTTCATCTCATACTAAAATAGGTTTTTGAAGTAGATAGAATGAATCATCTGGCAGCGGCTATCATTTTTTGTTGTTGTTTCTTATAGAGGAAGCTTAGAGTAGTGCCTTCGGTGTATGTCCTACACCTAGCTCCTAGGCAGGCTACTTTAGCTGAAGTTCCCTTCACTAGGGATGCCAGCCTTTAAGCTACCGTGTAAGAAAGACCTACTGATATCAACCCAATAGCACATAGATCAGGGCAAAGCTGCAGGGCTCACAGCATGGATTCCTCCAAAGCTCTGCTACATGAACAGCCAACATCTCTGCTGCCTGCTCACGTCCCAGGATGAAAACCCATGATTGCATTTAAAAAGTCCTTCCATTTCAAAAGGATGGCTCTGCTCTGCCCTAAATCTTTACCCCTGGTGCTTGGACTGGCAGGCACACTACCAGACAGTGAGAAACAGAAGTGTCCCAGCCACATAGTGTGTCCCAACTTGGGCCTATCTCAGGTTTGCTGCAGGCTGGGTGGTGAAACCATGCACACACCAGACTGCCTGCATAGCATGGGAAGTCTAGTTGCTAAATGTACACAGTTCTTACAGTGAGTATAATGACAGAGCAAATGATGAATTACTGCAATCCTTGGCAGCAGCTTGCATACACTCAAGTAATACCAACTTGTCATTGCAAATATAAAATTAATCACTTTCACCAACTTTTTCAGTCATTCTTTCCATGTCAGACAGAAGTTTGCTCTTTAAACTCTAAAGCAAAAGATTCAAGTATAATAACAACAACATGGTGAAGGACTTGTAAAAAATATAGGATTGGCAAAGGCTGCTTCCAATTTGGAATACCGAGCCATTTTTTCCAAGTACATTATTTGTAGGTTATTAACTAATGGCTCCAATGTTTTAAGCTTTCTTTGCATACCTGGTATATATTGAAAGCATAGTACACATCTCTTCAGAGCAGCTCTCTATGTCATTTGAGAGACACAGATGGAGAAACCACTTGTGTTTCCCCTTTCTTTCAGCTGTGTTTGCCTGACCCTGGCCCTATTCTTGCACTAGGGCAGTGTGAGAGGTGTGCCAGTGGTTGTGTCTGTTGGGTGACAGCTGCACTGGGCAGGGCAGTTTGTGTGCAATGATAACTCCCCTAATGTGGTTGATGTGGTTGCAGGGGAAGGGACACAGCAACATGGTGGCACCATTCCAGGGGAATCTCAGCTGGCCATAGCCAGCTGCTGTCTGGTCCTGCTGAATATTTGATGTGAGGTAGAAAGCAGTACACAAAAGAAAACCTGTCTTTGTAGCAGGCTAATACTGGCTGCTTTCTTCTGAGCAATAGCACCTGAAAGAGAAGAGATGGAGCAGGGGTGCCAACTGCTATAGCACTCAACTCATCCTCCTGGTATTTTATGTACTCCTCACTGCTCAGCTCTTCCACCTAAAGGACGTGTTGTGACTTGAAGGTATTTCTCTGAGCCTTAATTCTCTGTATTTTGATTACAGGAAGTGCTAAGAGTAATTACTCAAGTAATACAACTATTTAATTAAACCCAACTTGAGAAAAAAAGCTTTTTAGTGTATACTTTGACACCAAGGTGGAGCCCAGTGAGCTAGCAGTTCCAGTTTCCAGTGTTTTTAGCATAGATGACAAGTAGGGTGAGCTCATGCTCTGTGTCTTTCAGGACTATGCTGAGAAGGAGAAAGCTGCAGCCAAGGCTCTGGAGGATGTGAAGGCTAACTTCTACTGTGAACTGTGTGACAAGCAGTACCACAAACACCAGGAATTTGACAACCACATCAATTCTTATGACCACGCTCACAAGCAGGTAAACCTGACACTTGTCTATCTGCATTACAGCTGCCCATATTCTGTCTTTCCTAATTTTGGAGGATTTCTAAATTCACTCAAGTAAAAAACAAGTTAGCATGTGATACTAACATTTTTTTTTTTTTTTTAATCAAAATCAAATGTGAAATATTTATCATTTTATTCTTTGCCATAATCTATGCCTCTTTCCAAGGAGGACTGTCTGTAGTTTTAGATACTTGCTCAAATCTAATATTGAAATAGATTTAAATATGAACTTAAAAACTGGAAGGAGGGGGGACAGGAAACATCTCAAATATCTAGGTCCCTCTTTTGGTTTTAGGAGGCACATGATGATGCTGTAAGGATGTTAGTGGGTATGATCCTTCAAGCTGGTTATACTGTTTCAAGGGCAGAAAAACAGGGTTTTTTTTTTTAAGCAAATGTAGAACTGAAGTTAAAAATCTATGTCTCATTAAATATCTCGGGGTGGAATGTATTTTGCCTTGCTTGCAGAACAAAACAACTGCTACTCTTGAAAAAAAGATATTGGATTATTGGAAAAATACAATAGATATTAGTTGTTTTTCATTTTTGAACCTACTTAATCAGGTCTGTATGTGTAGGTGTGCCATACTAATGTATAACTATTATCATTCCATGTTTGCTGCCTGCATCACAGTTTTCCACTAATTTTAGCAAAACACATTCCAGTTGACACCATGAAAGAAAAATGCAATTAATTCTTGCAAGCATTGCAGAGCTCATTTGCAAAGTTCAGGAATGAACTAAACCTCTTGCGTAACTTACCATATGTTATGAAGTAGCATGTGAGAATTTAGAAGTGTATCAGGTTTCCATAAACGCACCTTATATTACTGTTTTTCTCCTTGCTCTTACATGTGTTACACAGTTCAGGTTGTTATGCATTTGTGCACATTGAAGTTACTAGGGCATTTATGTCTCCTGAGTGATCACACCTCTGTGTACTTGGAGGTCAGAAGCTTCCTTGCAAATCTATGAAGCATTTAGAAGCTGCAGGTATTTCTTCCAGAAAATGAGAAGTAATAAGTGCCAAGATCAACAAACAGCACTAAAGGCAGAATTCCTTGCTCTCACTATAAGCAATCTTATTGTTCTTTGTAGTATTATAGAAGATGTAAATCATCCTGGCATTTTCTGTGTATGTCTATTTCAGCACTAAGCAAATGAACTGCCCACAGACCATGACAAACCATCCTGCTGAATCCAACTACCCCAGGTCTTGCTAGCCATAACCCTCTTCTAGCCCACTCTCAAGCCGCAGATAGATTCACTTAATGTATTTATTTATTAAACCCAAAGCAATTCCTTACATCACAACTCGTTAATTAATCTGTAAAAATGGTTCTAATAACACAAAACATTTCCAGATCCTAAGCATGCAACTCTAATCCATATAAATCCCCATTTGCTGCACAAATAATTTTTCACCTTCCAGCCAATTTTCTACTTGTCAGAGATGCATCTGAATTCAAACAAATCAATCTCTGCCCCTCCCTCTTCTCTACACTTTCTGCAGTGAACAGCTAACACAAAATAAAACAGCCTACTTGGTATACCATGTACATTTGGTTTGTTGCAGCAGAGGTTTTGGAATCCTGCATTATAAAACAATGTTTAAGCCATTAAACTTCCTTTAATTTGTAGGTAAATTCAGTGCTTTAAAACCTGCCAGATTGATGGTACTGTGAACTCAGAGTCTCATGGAAATACACAACACACACAGAACATCAACTGGCAATACAAACTCATCCCATCCTGCCCTCTCAGATGTAGTTCAGCAGTTCAAGCTAGCGCAGAATTAGCTAGCTATCCTCCTGATGTGACAGGGTAATTCAGTCTCACCTCCCTTCTCACATCTTGACTGCTCAGTCAAGTTTTGGAACCTTGCCTCTAGGAATAAGATGAATGCTGCATTTCTTCAGACTTTCATGGTTAGTCACAGAAAAACCTATATTATTCTTACTTTATCAAGATAGTTTTCTGAGAGAAGTTAATTTTAGTTATCTTAACTTCAAAATGTTCTGGGAAGCGCAGTAGCCACCAGAAAACTTCTGTTCTCCTTTCTGTTTCCCAGCAGAAATTCAAGGATACTATTAGTTGTCTACATGGATATGTTCTGAGCAAAATCTTTCTAATGGAAATTGAATAAAATGAGAGACTCTTTATAGCTCAGTAACAATATTGTATAGTCCCACCCCCCTTTGTGATTTCCCTTCTAAATGCTGCTACTTCAAAATCTGTATTAAATTGACAATGCCGCTTAGAGAAGATATAAAGACAGAAAAAAGGATATTGCACTATGAGCACTTGTCATAAGACTTTTGTTTCCCTCCCAGAAGAAACAGATTTTATTTAAAGACCTATGATTTTAATCTCCCAATGTTATGGTTTTATTAAATTAATTTTGTGATTCATTTTTTAAGCTATGACTGCAACCAGTTCTACAGCAGAAAATACTGAACTGCATACCTCTCATTTGGCATGACAGCCATTGCCTCCCCTGGCCTCAGAGGACTGCAAAACATTAGATCAGTTTGGCCTTGTTTGTGCAGCCAGGCTTCTGTTGGGTTACATTATTCTCGAGCAGTACTCTCAGAGATACTTTCTTCCTCTACATGCTGCTTACATGCAAATATGGTGTCTGTATATGCAAATATATACACACATATACAGAAAATTTCTGAATCAGGAGTACTTCAAGATCATCTGTGCCTCTATTTTCATTGTCTCCTAGCACTAAAATGATCCTGGAGAGGTATAATATGATTTAAATGTAATTTATCACTTTTGACTGAGTATTAAACAGTTCTTATTTCTTTGACTGTCTTGACAGCATTAGTCTTAGATAACGTTGTCAGCATCTTTCCTTCTGTACTACTCTAATCATTACTCATAGATATTACCTATTATTGGAAAATAATTTCTCTCAGTGCAAGTCTGGATAAAGTGATCTCTGAATCTCTATGTAAGTGGAAGTCTGTGCTCCCACCCAGCTTTACCTGAGCTCCCTACTGTTAAGCCCAGTGCTCTCCAGAAACTGTGGCAAGAATGAGGGTGCCCTCAAGAGCACCTCTCCTCACACCACAAAACAGCCCTGCACATAAATGGCTTTCTTTCTTTTATAAAAATATATTACTTTATAAACTCCTGAGCAGCAGTTGTGGGCAGTTGCACGTTTGGTAAGTCTGCAGCGTCTTTTCATTCAAGCATCATAGCACCTGCAATGCTTGTTCTCACTTGCTCATGTTGTTCTCCCCAAGAGAGGTTAGCTGGATCAGAACTGATTACCTTGGCTCTATATAAGCTCCCTGAACACAGGAGAAGACAATAGTCCTGGTATGAATGCTGAAAAGTTATGATGTAGATGTTCAATGTAGGCTGCTTCTTGTTATCTTACACATTGAGCGACAAATAAGTGTAAGGTAAGCGTAGATTTTTTTTGAAATACAGTTGTTAAGTCACTGGCTGGTGTAAAAGAAGACCAAACTTGTGCAGAGATACCCATTTGGTTAATATTATTAATCTTTTAGTTCATAGCATTCATTTATTCACTTAATGTCAAAGTACTGGTAGCTCCCCATTTTTGTACAAGTAATTCTCAGTAATCAAGAATGACTTCTGCTATCAGCAAAGGAGAAAGTCACATATCTGTTCTGTGTACTGCAATAATTATGATAATAACAGTAGAAATGAGCAGCACAGAAAAACAAGACTGTATTGCCATCTTGGGGTTTCTCATGACAAAACAGGTCTCTTAGTTTGTTGTCAAAGTTTAGACATATAGCTAATCACATTTGCTTGGATGAAAAAATATCTGAGTTTTATACTACTGTGAAGTAAATGAATAGAAGTTAAGTCCACAGTAGTTCACATACACATATCTTTATCTTAGTACTTAAATCTGTGCATACTGGCACTTGGGTGAATTTTTTGCATGAAAGTCTGATTTAGTGTGCACAGCTGTAGGCACTTGCCAGTAAGCCTTTATTGTGCTTGTGGATTTAAACTCTAATTCAGACAGAGATTTAGTTACTGTTAAACATCAAAGCTAGTAAATATGCTTGCATTTTAGCTAGCCTTGCCTTTAACACCTAGAAAATGCACAGATAAGTAAACACAGAGAAAGCTCCAGGAATTAGTGTAATACTGTGATCTTGTTCATTCATCTTTAGGGTGTTGTTTTTTCCCCCAGGATGTATATGCTTATTGGAGAAAAATCTCTTATTTTGGCTCTTGGATACACATCTCTTATTACTCAAACAATTTTCACTTGGAGCAAAGATTGGTTTGGAAGTAGCTCAGAGTTTTCACCTTGGGATCTGGGAGCAAAGGCAAGCACAGCAACATCCATAAACCTTTTTTCAGACAAAGTACTGTGTATTTAGTTGTCAGAATATACAAGCCAAAATAGAAAGATCTGCCTCAGCATTAAAGTATATAAGAATGTTTGTATGCGCGATCTCTGCTTTTTTCCCCTCAAGATATAGGTGGGCCAATTGTTCAAGATTGCTCATCTGAAGCCTGCTGTCTTCACATTCCCCTCAGAAAATAACCTCTAAATATACAAAAAAAAAAAAAAAGACAATCAGCTTAGTTTGAGGCTAGCTAAGAAATGCATGCATATTTTAAATTAAACGTTCACATTTTTCACACCACTCTTAAGACAGACAGAACCACATTCGCATTATATGTTGATCTGGAGAGAGCAAGAGAAAAAAGGGAAAAAAAGTAACGTTGCCTTCATTCACCTAGTCTATAAGTAGACTTGAAATGAGAAGGGGATTTTGTATATATGTCTTATGTACACGTCTTCCTTTTCTTAGGTAACAGTACATTGCCATGATCAAAAGAAACCATCACAAACAAGTGATTACACGCGTGCAATTTGGAGAGTGTAAAATTAGGCCCAGTCCTGGAAATAACAGTGAATATTCTTAGTCGTATGCCTGTAAGCAGCCTCACAAAATTAAACAACACTATTCAAATGCATAAAGTGAAGCAAACTTAGATGTCTTATGAGAAAGGTTTTAGAGATGAAAGTTATAACTTCTCCTTTCCATCTCCAGAACATTCGCCATAAGTATCTCAAATGCTTCTGAAATCCAGTGCTGAAAGTATGATTAAATATGGTCACCAGTTGTTCAGATTCAAATTTTTCCACACTTTATTCTCTAACACCAATGAAATACCAATTTATATGTAGCCATATAATCAATGAATATAAGGATGTTATAATTATGAAATAAACAAGAGAGTTTAGCAAAGTCAATTATAATAACAAACAGAGAATAGATAGGAAGCTTACCCACATCCTGGTCTCACTGCAAAACTTCAGAGAAGGGATCTCCAGAAGAGCTCCTTTCCCACTAGTAGTCAGCTCTCAAATGGGTCTAGGAGAGGTGCAGCCAGGCTCCACCCCTTCCAGCAGCACAGGTGAATTGCCTTCACCTGTGCTCCCATGGCTGATTCAGTGCTCGCCTCAGGTGATCAATCAGAGGTTCAGGCTGTGATTCAGCAGTTCCCATACATTAGCATTTGGCAAGTTTATTTCCAGTTAGACTGTCTCCAGTAGAGGCATACTTAGAATGATCATCTGTGGATATATATGCTTTCTCAAACACCTTTTTCATCACAATATTTATTTTCTCAAGAATCCTTTGCTTTCGAAGCACAAGAATACCTAACTATCTAACTGCTATTTTTTTCATTGTTCTACTGTGCACACATTATACATTTCTGGCATACGTCTTCTTTTCTCTAGTATGAAAACCAAAGCTAAAAGGAAATAATTCATTTCTATGGCCTATTGTATCATTTCAGTATCTTTCTGCCTTAGAGAAACACTGTTCTCTTGCTCATTCTGAAACCAGTGATTTTTGCTCTAATTCTGCTGTAGCTTCACACGTCCTTAGCTTTTCATCATACATTGATTTTCCATTGTGTGCTCTTGTTCATCCTCCCCAGAATGACTTCACTCCTCCTGGAACTTCTTGAAGAGAGAGATTTTGACAATTTCTTGCTGAGTAGTTCTCATTTTTTCACACTTTTTTCCATGATTGTCTTTACATGTTCATCTAATTCTATCAGAATTTATTGTTGTGAATTAAATCCTTTTAAACTTTTCTTCTTAAATCAGTTTGGATTACTTTATAGTTTTTACTGGATAGTCAATTACAGGACTGGTTGTGGTCCTGTAGCTATTATTAAGATTTCCAAACATTTTGTTTTCTAAGATCCAATTTCTTTTGCTTTCAGACCTTGGGCTGAAATTTTGCTTTGGGACTCTTGGCTTTGCTAAATTAGAACATAAATATATATACTATTTGTAAAGTAAAGCATAGAGAAATGCCAGGACACCAGAATCAATACTGGGTGGTTGATCTTATTTGATACTTTTATGCACTTCTTTAATACAATCTTTATTCAGAGAATTGCATGTTGTTTTCCTTAAGGAAAACTCTGAGTCAGTGCTAAGGATGAACTCTACTGAAAGAATTAATCTGTCTGGTACAGGGGACAAAGCTGTGGACTATGAGAGAATGGATAATGTGAGATGAAAAAGTGAGTTTAGGAAGTAAGGATAGGAATAGATGTGGTGGATGAAGATTATGTAATGGCATGGAAGTATGGCTCTGGAACTGGAAGATAAAATGAAAGGTGTATACAGAAAAAGGCAGGGGGGAATAAGAAGAACAAAGAACAAATAGCTGGAGAAATAATCCATCAATAAAAAGGAATAATGGGGTAAAGCACAGAAGGAGACATTCAAGGTTAGCCACTGATACTGAAGCAATTCCTGTTAAAGCAGAGGAACAGAGCAAATCAACAAGGTACAATATAAAAAAAATTAGCTATTATTTTGAAAGCTAATTTGTTTAACAAAAACACCACAGATGTTATACTGGCACAAAATGTTACTTCATATACTGAAAATAATACAAAAGTCTTCCATGACATCAAAAATCACTGGGATCTGAAAAAAATAAAATAAAATGTATAATGATGTTACTCTAATACAATTTCATCTTCTATCACTAATAGATAACATAAGACCAAAATACCAAAATGCTCTATTTTATTGGCCTGGATTTCTTTCTGTTGTTCAGAAACAGAGAAATGCTGCCTTTCTAAAAGCATGTTTACATCATGTCTGTTTTGCTTCAAAGCACCTGCAATCCAGTATCCTTGAAATTCTGAAGCTGTGATGAAGTAAAACAGGCAATCAGGTCGTGTCATATCACAGAAGCTGATGTAAATAAAGGCAGCATAAAGCAACACAGGATAACATCAGAATTTTAGCTAGGTTAATGTACAGCTTATGAGCAAAAGTAGTATGTTAGGATGTAAACCATATCCTTGCATCACTATAAAGTACATTCATTTTACCTGTTTGAGGTGATCTTAAAATAAATGCTTAGTTCATGATATCATGCATTGTTTTCTTAAATATTATGTGAGGAGGCTTGAATTTTTAGCTCTGCTGCATAGAGATGCTTCAATTGCATACTACAGACAGTGCATGTATCAGAGCAACTCCAGAGCACAAGCAGCATTATCAAATACCACTGAGCACACTTTGGCAACTGGGGGTTACTTGAGGCAACAGATTCCAAAGAAATGTCATCGGAAACTACTACAAATAACACAGAGTTTCTTTTAAATTTAATATCTAGATTAGCTAAATTGTTAAATGCTAGATGCTGTGGAATTACATTTGGTGTTCTTTAGAATGAATGCTAATTAGCATGTAAATTAGCAATTTAACCCTCTTTAAATTGGAAAAGAACTCATGGGACACTTAATTTCATAGTTGTTAATGATGGTCCAATGACTGCAAGATATTTCTTAAGTATTTCATTATATCAGGAATTACAGAAGTTTATTATCAGATTTTGGCATTTAAGACATAGCAATAACCAGAATGCTGGGTAGAGAATGTTAGATGTCCTTTCCATTCCTCTCAGAGGGTACACTTTTTAATTGCTCAAGTTTTATAACTAGTTCTTCAGGCAGGAGGAGTGGTTGATGCAGTATGACCGAAGGTTTATTGACATAAACAAGGCATCTGAAAGATAAGATTTATTAGGGGAAAAAAAACATGTGACCCCACACTAAATAGTCACAACCATTATTGGGCAACCATATTTTCAATATTTTGAGGTTGGATATTTTCAATATTTTGAGGTCCGGAGGGTCCTTTCCAACCTGAGCAATGCTATGAATGACAATTTGCTGTTATTGATTAAGCAAGTCTGGACACAGATTCACAGAATACTTCCTGTGCCAGCTTCAACAGGCTGAGGAACAATTGGCAATGTTTGTATGCCATATACTTTGCAACTAGTGTCATTTAAGGGCAGGCTCTAGAAGCTGCTTTTAGGTGATAGGAAGAAACAACTACCAGACGCTATGATTGTGTTTGATTGTTCTCTATTCACAAATACTTGGATTCATATTTGTGGAGTGACTTATAGAATGACATAGTATTTAACAAGATGAAGGAACCTGCACAGGTTACAAAAAATCTTCACAAATCATGGGCCAATTTTCTGCCACAGACCTTTGGAAACATTAGGCAATTAAACAGTCTTACCATCAGATATCTGCAGAAAAGTTATGCTATTGTTATCTTCTGTATAACTTTTAAACAATGCTCTCTTATTCATATCTTTCATGAAAAAGAATATTTCTTCTAATCCTACTGGTGACCACAAAGGTTTATGCAACCCTATGAACATCTGTTTAGAATCTGTATCTATTATAGTTCCGTTCATTTTTGACCATCTGTACCTTCCATGCAGTAATTAATGTGCAAGAATTTAGCTGCATAATTGATTCCCATGGAGTATTAAAGTCACACTAATCAACAATGTTTGTGTTTGTAGAAATGTACTGTGTACCTCACATGTCTTTAAGAGGCATTTATAACAAAAACAAATATTTAAAAGTAAACCAGAAATATTTCTGTGCATCACCAAGATACCAATAAAGATGGTGAGATTAGTAATTTATTACCTTTTCTTAGTTAAAAGCATTAATTAACATTTTTTAATGTGTCTCCAAGGAAAAAATAGAGGAAGTAACCCAGACTAATTATCATTTCACTGCTTTAGCAATTCTGTAATAATTAGGCTCCACCAGGAGTCATTAAAAAGATGAGGATACTTTAAACATCTTCTCAGATTAAATTGCAGGAGAATATCTAGAGAAATACTGATAATATTCATGTGAATATCAAATAAATATATTATCACAGGTAATGTGACCACAAAAAAAAAAAAAAAAAAAAAAGTGAATGTATCCTTAATACAAAGTTAATTACTATATAGTCTTGTCATCAGAAAACACTATTTTTAAAGCAGAATGTTTTGGGGGGAATGTGAGATATTTTGTTTTTGGAAAATTTTTTCTTTTTACATCATCAAGCTTCAAACAGGTTGAAATCATTCAGAAAGACTGAAATACACTGTTTAAACAGTGCAACTTTCAAAATATTTTAAAATACTAATTGTAACACATTACATTTACTATTCCTGAATTAAAATCAGTATGTTGAAAGGTGTAGCTTTAAAGCTGTGTGTTTCATTATTATTTAGATGAATCGACATCACATCTCTTGAAAATATTCTAAGCTTTCATTTTTTTGGATAACTTTTCATAACTTTACTTTTCCCAGTAAGACAAAATGATAAAATTTCCTGCAAAGGAGAAATTCTGTTTCCTTAAGTAAATGTGTAAATGAGAAGGAATTGACGTAAGCTCCTTGGAATCTTGTAGGAGTCATTCTATGCATATGTTTTCTTTTCTTGGCTTTTCTTCCTTCAAAATAAAAACTTCTCAATACTGGCGCATACCGAAAACAAAAGTGCAAGAAGTGCAACATTCCATTGTTCTTTATTTATACTTCTCCTTTAGGACCTGTGAAATTCAGCAAAGTAAGTAATCATATCCATAAGTGATATAACTCTGCATTTACTGCAAGTCTGACTTGGCTCTTCAGACTTAGATAACAATCTGATTATATGCAGGAAGAAGTCACAATTAGCAGAGTAAAGAAATATGTTTAAGGGTAAAAGAAAAAAACATTATTAAATCACAGTTATCGATATTTTTCTCCAAAAATTTGCCTAAAAGGTAAATTATATTTTTTTGCCTTTTTCAAGGAACTCGGTATATTCAGACTATTCTCATCTTGTTCTTTATTTCAAAGAAAAATCCAGTCTTCCAATATCTTTCATATCATTTGAGCCTATGCTACAGCAGGCATTTCCATTCATTCATACTTCAGGTTGCCCAGCGAGGCTGTGGATGACCCCTCACTGGAAGCATTAAAGGCCAGGCTGGATGGGGCTTTGAGCAGCCCTGTCTAGTGAGAGGTGTCCCTGCCTACAGCAGGGGGTTGGAATTAGATGATCTTAAAGTCCCTTCCAACCCAAACCATTCTATGATTCTGTATAAGTATGACTTTCAATACCCTGGGTCAGATTTTATTTTTCTTCCCATTTGGGAATTTAGCACAGCATAACATCCCTACGCTTGGTTAAAGCAGGAAATGAAGACTCTAGCTTATGATTTGAAAGCAAACATAAATTGGACCAGCATGTATGCAAAATATAGGCCAATAAATCTAAGCATGGAGCACACAAGAAGTATACAATAATTACTAAAGTGATTTTCCTGTTATTTCTAGGAAATGAAAAACATTTTTTATGTAATTCCTTATTTATTTTCAGAGTTCATCAAGCTGAACAAGGTCTTTTTAAAATTAAACCACTAATACCTGGAAAAACAATAAAATCTTTTTCAAAAACTAAAATAAAATTTGATCCAGTTGCCCTACTTCTTTCTGCATTTCAGTCACCTAGGACAAGGAATATACAGTTCCTATCATTATGTTTTCTCTGAGATGGTGCATATTTAAAGATAATTGTTGTTCTATTTGAGTACATAAACTTACAACCATACTTTTATAAAAGAAATAACTCAAATTCAGGGCTGTAGCAGACTATCACAATAAGCAGCAATGATGTAAATAAAAGATCAACTTCACATTTTACAGCAATAAAACTTTGCTGAGAGCAAATAATAAAATAAAGCCTGCTCAAAACATTGCTTATGTCAAGTGGCAGACAGAATTTGAGAAGAGGGATAATGTAATTTAGAAGCAGTGAGTGATAATTCAGCTTTATAATATTTAAAAGTTTCCATGTCTACATGAAAAAGTAAGTGTTCATTTATGGAATTATTTAAGAGTGAATACAGTGAGACATAGTCTAGAGCACAGGTCAGAGGAAAAGGGAGACATTAAATGTTGCCTTCCATTACCTCCAAAATATGCAAGTTGATCCCTTCCACTCACTTTCAAGGGATCGTTTTCTAAAGGAGTATTAAATTAACTTTAAATTATGGAATCAAAATGGAAGTATGTCACGTTGCAGCTCAGTAATCTGTTACACACCAGTGGGCCGAGACACATACTTGACTGTGCGCATGCTTTTATCTTCCTGTCTTAGTGAAAGCCCCAGGCACTGCAGGTTGCAATAGCAATTTGTTCAAGGGGACCAAATACAAATAACAGATTTCAAATACATAATATTTTAAGTAAGTGGCAATAAAAGGTACACTAGATAGACCAATATATCTTTTCCTTCACAAAGTGGAAAATTAGGGCATCACTTACTCTGCAGTTTGGTCATCTTTCACCTTGACACACTCACTTTGCTTAGGAAGCACCTTATTGCTTTTTTGTTTTCAGTGGGAAATGCTGATGAACTGGGAAGTGAGATGGATGGGTCGTGTAGAGAATCATAGAATCATAGAATTACTCAGGTTGGAAGGGACCTCAAAGATCATCAAGTCCAACCGCAGCCTAACCATAGTACCCTAACTTTAACAACCCTCCACTAAATCATATCTCTGAGCACCACATCCAAACGGCTCTTAAACACATCCAGGGATGGTGACTCAACCACCTCCCTGGGGAGCCTATTCCAGTGTTTAACCAACTTTTCTGTAAAGAAGTGCTTCCTGACATCCAACCTAAACTTGCCTTGGCACAACTTGAGGCCATCTCCCCTCGTCCTCTCACCTGTCACCAGTGAGAAGAGACCTACTCCACTCTCACTGTAAACACCTTTCAGGTACTGGAAGACACTAATAAGGTCTCCCCTCAGCCTCCTCTTCCCCAGACTAAACAGCCCCAGCTCCCTCAGCCCCTCCTCATAGGGCTCATTTTCCAAGCCCTTCACTAGCCTCGTATCCCTTCTCTGGACCTGCTCCAGCACCTCCATGTCCTTCTTGTACTGAGGTGCCCAAAACTGAATATAGTACTCGAGGTGAGGCCTCACCAATGCTGAGTACAGGGGCAGGATGACTTCCCTATTCCTGCTCATCGCACTGTTCCTGATACAAGCCAGGATGCCATTGGCCTTTTTGGCCACCTGAGCACACTGCTGGCTCATATTCAGCTGACTGTCCAACAGTACACCAAGGTCTCTTTCCATCAGGCAGCTTTCCAGCCACACTTCCCCAAGCCTGTAGGATTGCTTGGGGTTGTTGTGACCAAAATGCAGGACCAGACACTAGGCTCTACACTAAAATTAACGGATACAACACAATAATTACGTGAGACAAAATTGGAAAAGAAATAACAAAATAATATATGATCAAAATATCCATTTTTTTCATTGGTAAATTTCATAATTTATGGAGATGTGTTCTCAGAAGATTGTCTCAGATAATCAAAGGCTAAACCAGGCTGTGGCAAGAGCGAATTAGCCTTGAAAACAAATGGGACATCTGTTTATCTCCTCCTGTAAATAAAGTGAAGACTGGAACATAAAGTGCTACTCCAGTCCCATGCATGTGCTTGGAATCATCCACATTATGAAGCTCTATGGAGTAGATCTTTTACGTAAACATTATTAGTTATCATGATGATCAGCATATGGTATGTAGGAAAAATTGACTGGATTGTATTTAGTAAGATAAACCTGTTTAAGTAAGAGTTTAATGATGGTGAATATATACATGAATATATGAATATATATGAATAATGAAAAGGATGATCAAGTAGGTTGGAAGGAAGAATTAAAATGGAAAGATGTGAGACTTAGGAAATTTTAAAGAGCATTTGGCAGATGGTTTAAGAGCCAAAATCCCACAACTGAAAAAAGACCAACTAGGTTATAAACAGCTAATCTTGTTTAGAAAGAAAGTCAATTCTCTTGGTATAAATTTATAATAAAGGAGAGAAAGGAAAAATGGATAGTAAAGATCATAAATCAGGAGTGAAGAAATTGGAAAAAAGTGATAGAGGAAGTAAAAAGAGTAAAAGGAAAATTTGTAGTCATCAGAGGTGAGGGCAAGAAGGTTTCTGAAAGCATATTGAAGACATAAAGAATCTTCTGATCCAAAAAGAAATGAGTTACTTGTCAGCAGTGATGTAAAAAAGGCTATTTAATACAGTTTTCTGTTCTATACTTGGGGCAAAGCCAGATGATTTAGTCACATTTATGATGTTTATGATGATTGCAAAGTACCACTCTAGCAGCATCTAGGAAGAATATTAAACAGAATAATCTAAACCTAAATATTTTGATACCAGCAGATTGAGGTAACCTACATTTAATGTTAGGAAAGAGATGGCCATAAACTCTCTTGTTCATTAATGTTGATTCTTAATAAGTCTCAGAGCACCAGAGGAAGTTACATCAAGCTAGAAACCATGTTACTGTTTAAAGGGAACAAACAAGAAAATCTGTCATACTGACATCAGTGCCAAGGAAAATGCTGGCATGACTGATACAGCACTCCATAAAGTATTAAAGAATGATTACATCATTAATTTCATTTAATTTGCTTTATGTAAAATAGATTTTGTCACTTTATCTATTAAATAGTAGGAAATCAGGATGTCCTCACTCTTGTGTTATTGAAAAGTTTCAGTCATATCACTATGAATGTCATTTGCTGACTTTTTTATTGACAATTTTACACACAGATGTCATTTATTAAACCTTACTTTCCCTCATCAACCATTTTGTTATAATACTCTAGCCAGGTTTCCGGCTACCTTTAACTCTCGCTACTCCAGAAGAGACCTGTCTTCTTTAAGGAAGCAGAAGATAAAGAATGTTTTGCATTTGATTCAACAAGTAAAACAACCTAAAAGGTTTCTTAAGGATAGCCATTACTTCCTATTAGAAAAAGCAATATTCTACTTCCTTGAAGCATTTGATGATTCTTCTGCTTATATCTACTTTTAATATCCTTCACGCATATAGGATTTTTCACTCTTTGCCCTGACCAAATAAATTTTCACCTGAAGTGCAGTGAAAGGTACCTATCACAAGCACTACATTTATCTCAAGTACATATTAAAGTGATTCTTTTTGGTGATGAGTTTGTTCTCTAGCACAGCAGTCCAGAGCCACTCTTTAGTGGCCTGCTGATTCATCTTTCCTTTAGGTAAACTATGGGCATAGTTTTGTAATGGATTTCTTTCATGCTTTATCACAGCACCCTCATCACTATCTGAAAATCAGATGTAGGTGATTTTGTATTTCACTGTCACAATTAGAAGAAACTAAAATTAAACAGTGAACCAGGCTTCAAAAAGATGGGAAAAGGCTAAAGCATTTTTAAAGTAAGCTTACAAGCACTGAATGTTTTGATAGGAGAAAGTCTTGCATGGCATCTGTAATGCCAAATTTGGTTTTCTGATTGTTGTTTTTTGGGTTTTTGTTTGTTTTTCTTTTTGAGCTGCTTACATAAGAAAGAAAAAGAAATGAAATATATAAAGTATTGTTTTTCTGTGGCTAAGAATCGGCACCAGAGACACAGATGAGGCAGGCTGTGCATGAACACGCAGTGAAGAAACAGTCTCGTAGCAATATTCCTATGTTTGAAACATGTTACTTTTAGTAGGTAAATTACTGTGTTCCAAAATGGTACTGAATGTGTCTAATCAAATCATACAGTATCCAGCCAGCTTGCTGGAGCATATGACAACAAATTCATTGGAAATGATATAAATGTGGGTGGTCAAGAAGAGCATATGCTGAACCCACAAATAGCTCAGGCCTTCAAATGAGTGAATTGCTGCCACAAATTGCCTGTTCTGTCCTCTTCCATGTGGAAACGGCTCCCTGAAATTCATCTATTTTAATTGTACTTAGTAATTTCTCATGTGCCATACAATTGTACCCTAAATTACATTAGTTCAAACTCATAATCTGGGAAGTGGGTGTAAAATCAGTATAATTATCAAGAATATTTGCTGATATGGCTGAACAGTAAGAAGTCCCCATCCCCCCCCCCCCAAAAAAAAAAATAATAATAATAATAAAATTACAGATAAGCAGTAGATCTTTTCGCTTTCTGGCACCAAGACCCATTGCAAAATATCAGATCTTTCTATAAGGATTTAGGGACAGATTCCATGGAGAAATGTTAAAATAAGTCCTCCAAATACCTGCTTGTAATTTCTCCTTTTAACTGGATCTGTGATCAAAAACTTACTCATTGATGGTTGGAGTCTGTAGGGCATATCTAGGGATTGACATTTTTTCCCCTGTACTATCATTTCATTCCCCAAACCAACAATTTTCCCATTCATTCCTGCTAAAAATATTGAATCTGTCAAGACTGGCTATAATAAAATCTACTCCAAAAAATGGTCATTATCACACACTTCAAAGTGATCTGTAAATAATGTATAAAATATATGAACATTTGTCAGGTAATTTTTAAGTTTCATATGTCAATGTAAATTCTTGTAACAGCCTTTCACAGTTATTTTTAGGAGTTTACCACAGTAAAGCAAATTCCTTCACTGCTGTTTTTCCTCTTTCACATGGAGACTAATACTGTAAGCATCAGCCGTGAACTCTTATCATTCTCATGTTATGGTTTGCAATGTAAATTCAATTTACGAATAATGTACTTGGTTCCAGTGTTAGGGTTACAGGCAAGACAATAATTACTGAAAATCATACTCCATCCTGTTTCTCATTTGAGCCTTCTATGGTGAATTTGATTAGAACTCAAGGTGCTTTTCAACGAAGTGAAGCCAATCATGCACTCAAACACATATGTCAGTTTACGGACTTAAGATTCAGAAAATACTATTTGCGTGTGGCAGCACACATATGCCTGATGCTGACTGAATTAGCAGAAGGACGCACACATTTTTATCTGGGGGTCCAGTGTTTTATAGTAAAGAACAGTTTGTGGGATGAATGTGAATGATATTCTGAAAAAAACAACTGAATATAAGTAGATAAAGTCATGTTACTCATACTGACCTGACATTTTCTGATTTAATGAATGAAATTTTAACAGATTTACTCCAAAGTTACTTTCTATTTAAATAAAGTAGTTACACCATTGTGAAGAAGAATACATTTTTCTAAATCTACTTGCAGGAACACCTATTTGCTCCAGTAGCTGACGTAGAGATACTCTGAGAATTCCACATTGATCTCTGTAAGAAGTTGAACATGACCTCTAGCAGAATTCTGGAAAGGTGATGTTCTCTCCCCCAGTGTGTTTCCTCTTGTCCTCAAATTGTGAGAAAGTGCATGAAAAACGTGATAAAAAGGGTTCTTGAAGCCAAAGACCTCCTTGAGAAAGAGGTCTGAAAAAATCTGGCAAGGAAATGGTTAACAAATCATGAATGAGAGAACAGTGCACATCTTCTTTATGCTTCTCAATGTATTTCTGCTCTTTAATGACCTTTCTTCAAATTTTTTTCTGTGTATCCCCTATCAAATGAATCTTTTTGAAGTGCAGATTATAAAATCCTTATATTATCAATGTCTTATATTAAAGTACCGTCTTTCTTGACTTAGTTTTATATATGCCAAAAGTAGATTAATAAAGCATAGTCTTTTAGTGAACTTGTGGACATGAATACTATCTGTAGCAATGACAATGTACCAACAGCACAGTCTTCCTCTGTCTATCAAAATCTGTTTGTCTGAGATAGTCACCGTTAATGCCATCTGCATCCATTGAAAAGAAGGAGTTACTTTTACATCTCACTTTATTCCACTTTTTTCAGACAGGTGCTTTAAAATGAGGTGATTATGTCCCTAAAAGGGCTTATTTTTCTTCAGTAGCTGTTAGAGAAGCTGAGAAATAGCCACAGGCATCCAAATTTGATTGGATGAATGGCAATCCATAAAAATTCTCCCCTTCACATGAAAAAACAATCAGAGTCGTAACTCTGGAAAGGAAGTAAACTCACTACCAGAGTTGCAGCCAGTGATAAGTATGCTACAGGTGTACTGGCCACAATGAAGCAACAATAAATAGATAGATAGATAGATAGATAGATAGATAGATAGATAGATAGATA
>JAPSGF010000005.1:16184304-16365397 GCA_035772895.1 Perdix hodgsoniae
ATAGATAGATAGATAGATAGATAGATAGATAGATAGATAGATAGATAGATAGATAAAGAATTTGCAGAAATTGCTGAACTGTGGGTAGAGTATTTGGTTAGTAATGTATCTAGCAAAGATAAGTAGTGAAGACGGAACTCCACTGACTAATTTGAATCTGCTGATTTGAGTCATGCAGGAGTTTAGGAGGAAAAAACATATTCAGCAATTTTTGAGTGGGACTTAAATAGATGAGCCAACATGACTCAGACCCAATTATATAAGCAAGTCACTCTAAAGCAGAGAATATTACTTTGTGTTCTTCTAATATTTCGTGTGGGTTTTCACACACACACACACACAAATAAAATAAAATAAAAAAATGAAGATGGGTTACTTTTAGATATAACAGCATCCACATGCACATTTACATGAAAAACAGAAAGAATAGAACATGAGTCTAAAAATGAAATACGATTCCATGGCAGTGAAATTTGTAGCAGGTGAAGGACAGAACACATCGCTGCAATTAAATAAATCATATTTTATGACACATGCCTGTATTTGGATGCCCAGTTAAGTACCCTATTACATGCAAAATGCAATTACTGTGTAAAGCTCTGTTAATTTTCAGGCACACCTGCTGAGCTCAGGGGGTGTCATTCAGGAACCAGCTCAGTTGCACGCTTTTGTTCACCACCTGTGAAAGATATTTGTGTGTCTGAAAGGAGGGTGGCACAGGTTATTAGAGAGGAAAACAGTGGCTTTTGCAGGTTCAGTAGGCAATCCCATTGTCTGTCCAACATAATGACAAATTTCATTACAGTTCCTAACTGGATCTCTGGCAGTGAAGCTTCTTTGTTCTGATGAGGGCATGTGGAGGGAAAGACCTTTCCCTGCTCAGACTGCAGATGCTTTTGATTTCTTGGATTTCATCTCCAACTGATGAGTTCTTGGCTATGCTTACCTACATTTTTTTGTATTCTTTTCTCTTCTTCCTTGACACACGCTATATGCTATTAGAGAGCAAAAAATACCACTAGGACTTCTATTCTTAGTGTTGGTCCATTTGCTTTGTTGATTATCATCCTAACTGTCAAAGAAGTGAAATGCATTGCTTTGCAATACCCTTGCTCCATGGTACTAGCTTTCACATTGTTGTTTCCTTGACAGGTAGTAACTGTTTCTGTTTTTCCTCATGAATGCTTTATGTGTGATACAGAAGGGTTCATGGTGACAGCTGAAACGTAGCAAGCAGCACTAACGGACGTTTCTTAAATATATTTCTTTGCCCTTTCTTCACATGAAAGATGCTAATAAGGCTCAAGGCTCCCTGTATTGGTTGTTTTTATTTATTTATTTATTTTCACAGAGATTTGAATCATTACTCCTTAAATATCTTAATACTCACATAGATATGAAAGGTGATAGTGTGGATATCTACTGGAAAGATTCTCTGATTTACTTTACAGATTTGGCTTTGATATGCTACTAAAACCAGATTTCTTCTTTGGACCAAAACTAACACTGTTTCACATTTTGATCTACTTTACTGTAAATTGGAGGCAATGCACTTGAAGGAACTGAATGCTGTGTGACTGGCAAGGCAAGTGGCAAATGGACAGGGAGGGGGAAAGGAAAAAGATGTAAGTGGCGGAGCAATCAATTTCTTTCCAAGGCCCATTGATCCAATCTATCCAGATCCTCCTGTGGGGCCTTGCTAACCTCAGGTGTTCACATCTCTGTCCTCATCCTTTAGGGTTCTAGTTAGGAGGTGTGGCTGAATGCACAAGAGTTCACTTCTGACATTTAAACCTCCCTTCCCTGAGCACCACAGTACAGGAGGTCATGAGTGGAGCAAGGAATTTTGGCTGTGGAGCACTGAAACATGAACCTTAACAGGGATTGCATATTCCAGGGTAATAAGATTGTGTACTGGTCACTGAGTGCTGGAGAGCACAGTGAACTGAAAGCACCACTTTCTTGTCTGACACTTCCTGTTTTATGTCTTCTTTACTTTGCCTTACTCTATCATACCAGAAAACCACGTAATAAAGAAATATAGGCAAATCATCTTTCTTTCTCCAATAGGAATTATGTGATTTATAGATGTATGAGATGATTAAAAAAAATTCTGAATATAACCATAGAAGAGTTTCCTGATGAAATCTTTCAGGCAGTAGTTCTCTCCTTTGAGTAACAAATGTCTTTAAAAGTTACAAAACCAACACAGATACACATACATTTATATGTGTGCAAGTATAGAGATCTATGCAATCCATGAAAGTCAAAAGCTCACCTTTATTCCAGCACACGGATTAAATTACACTGACTGGATTTGACTGGAAAATTCTAACTGAATTAAATGAAGGCTGGTTTTATGTATGTATTTGTACGCAACAGAAGATGTGTGCATCCATAAGACAAATGTATTTCACTATTAAAATCTGTATCAACAAAGTCTTCATTTATATAATGTTATAAATGAGCTGAGTAGTGATGGCCCAATCATATTATTTTGTTATGCCAAAATTATATTTTCAGTCTCTTCTTAGGATGATAATATTTTAAGTATATTCTTACTGCCAATTTGTATACTAACTTTACCAAAAGCAAATTCAGTAAGAGGTAATGCACCCACTGTTTACATATTTAATCCCTTTTCTTTTTGCTCTTTTCAAACAGAGATTGAAAGATTTAAAACAAAGGGAATTTGCTCGAAATGTGGCTTCAAAGTCATGGAAAGATGAAAAGAAACAGGAAAAAGCACTCAAGCGGCTCCACCAGCTTGCAGAGTTACGGAAACAGTCAGAATGGCAAGTATTTAAAATTTATACTACATTTTAATACCCACTTTCCTCAATCCCAGAAGAAATCTTCAAATTTTTACTTCTCTACTCTCTAATGGACAGATATTGCATTTATTGCAACCTGTTTTAAGCTGTCCCCAACTCCTAATATTCCTGTTCCACAAACCATAAAATTGAAAGTCCCTGAATTAATTACTTGCAATTTGAAGGCTTGTGTTTTACCCTCCTGTAACCAGTTAATCTAATCTCTTGTGAACGGAGTAGTTTGAAGATGACTTTGTATTACCATTTTATTTTATTAAAACTGACCTGAGTAGATAAGTATTACTGTCTTATCATTTTATAGTAAGTTAACATGAGAGGAAAAACACTTTTTAGCAAATGCATGCCTGGTCTGTGAATCATTTTCATTACTTTCAGTATATTGAGATTACTATCACCGTTTTTTTTCTGTAGACTAATGGAAGTATCATTATACAAATGAAAAACAAGTAATTAAATTACTTAATTAACCCAGTAGTGTTAGTTCTATTGATGAATACCATGATACAGTATGAAGTTTACACTAATAAAGATTCACATTTGAGAAATCTCCTTTGTTTAATGACACTGAATGCTTCAGTAGAATAGATTTCTACCGGACCAATTACTTATGTTAATCTATGACCATAATGGGTTAAGTAGATAATTAAACTAGCATTCTTTTAAATTCATATCAAGCTTACAGTACCTTAGAAATAATAAAATTCAGTGTTTGTTATACACTCATTTTGGCCAATGTAATTGCTTTCAAAATTTCAGCTGAAATATAACAGTTTATTGCTAATGTATCACTTTTATGGTTACAACTCCATTTTCGTACAAATCTATGTAAAGAAAAGTAAGCCTGAGGGAAGATGCCTTTATGTCTTTGTATCTGAAGATGTAGTTTCAGGTAGACTGATGAGGTCAATAGTAATAGGGAGATCTAAATGAGGCAGGAAGGGAACTGAGTCTGCTTGTAGAAAGAACTAGGAGTCTAAAATTGATTACAGAGAGCCTGGAAGGACAGTGTTTGCTCTTCTTATTGGTAATGACAGATGGTTTGGGGACAGCTGGGATGTGATCTTGGCTGAGGGGTCACACACCTGGCCGCTCTAGCAAGACAAAAATCAGCCTTCCCAAGAAGTCTGCACATGCAAACAACTGTTACTGTCCCCAAATAACGTGTCTCACATTCCAACAGAGTTCCTTACAACATGCTAATAAAAACTGACAATAAAATTACTGTTAATCTGGTGCACAGGAAATTTGAAAAAATGCCTTTACTTTGCTATTCCAAGGGGACATTGCAAATACTCTCTTCATTCACTTTGTACAAGACAGAATTTCTTCTTGATCTAGAAATAGAGATGGATTTATATTCCCTGATGTTAAGTTTGTGGCAAATGCAAATTTATTCTCAGAAACGCATGTACAATCTCATATTCTGAGGTGAACCTACCCCAGGGAGTCTTTTTATTGCTCCCGTTACTGGAGATCAATGCTTTTTTACAGCATATCTAAAACATGCCGGACTATTTATAATTTCTATGCAGATATGGCAGTTGCAATTTACTTGCATTTGATTAAAATATTTTCTATTTTTTAATCAAATTGTTTACTGATGCTGGTTCCAATTAATATATATATATATATATTTTATGAAAGTGAATTGTAGTATGCATTTGATAGCAAATGTAGATAACATAACCAATGAAATGCGTATTTAAATATTAATTGGAATAACATTAATCTGGTGGCTATGTACATCTCTAATGGAAAAAAAACAAAACAAAACAAAACAAAAAACAAACAGTAGTTACTCCAATAACTCCATTCAGCTAGTATTCTATTAAAAGCAATCAACAATTGCTTTTTTAACCATGTATTTTAAGTTTTCTTAGAATAGGCTGATTTATTTTGTATTAAAGTACAAGAAAAGTAAACCATGGATTTAATATCCGAGGTTTTTGGGAAGAAGGAAAATTAATTGAAAGACAGTATGGGAGAAGAAAATATGACAAAGTCAAATGGTAGTGATAATGAGAGTGCTGAATTTGCCATTAATATTAAGGGAACTCTACCTTTTGACCTTTTCCCCACCAATGTTTGGAGATAGTCTTAACATTACTATTTCCTTGAATATTTCACAAAATCATGTATTGTGGAATAATATAAAGGTAAAATAAAATTTTCTCATCAAAAAGAAATCATACCTATATCAAGCAGATTGTTGCAAGCATATCAAGCAGAATGTTGTCTTTTCTGTTAAAGGGTGATTCTGAGATGTTATGAGATGGAAGTTCCTATAAATAACACTTTTCCTTACCAGACAGGTATTGTCTGTCAATTATGAGTTCTGTTTTGGTTTGGTTACTTAATTAATTCAACCATGTTTTAATTTGTTTTCTTACAGCATTGCTGGAAGTGGACCAACACTTAAAGCCCCCAGACTAGTTGAAAAGCAGCAATCACCAGATGCACTTTTCCTCTACAAAGGTGGCAAGGTCACAGCAAAATCTCAGAGCACCACCACAAGTACAGGACAAGGTTTCTCCAGCAGCATACTAGAAAAACGACAGCTTATCATAAGCAGGCACCAGTCACCCACTGAAAGACTCCACGTGCTTGGAAATCAAGTTTCACAAGTATTCCCAGACAGTAGCAGGGCTTCTCAAAGAGCAGGAGTGTCTTTCTCATTCTCTAAAAAAGTCCCTTTGAAGCTTGAATCCTCAGCATCAGTCTTCAGTGAGAACTCTGAAGAAGGAAATGATTATAGTGAATTCCCCAATCACAAAATGAAGCAAGTTCTTGAGAGCTGTCATTCTGGTACATATTTGGAAGAGGATGTAAAAGCAGGTCTAGATAAAGGACCACCAATTCCACAAGACCAAATGGATTTGGATAACAGTGCATCAAATCATGGAGCTGTGAAACTTAAAATGTTGAAAGAAAATAATAAATGTACTGTTAGAGAAATAGAAGAAAAAGTCAGTGTTTATCCTTCCAAAGTCAAAATGCAGTTCTCAAATTTGGATTTTTCAGGTTCAGTAAAAGAAATGGAACAAGAGAGCAAATTGAATGTGTCTGAGCAATTGTTCGAAAAACTCATTTCACCTTCATGCCAAGCTAGCAGTTTCTGTATACAATCAGATACCTACAAGCACAGCAATGCACACCTTTCTGAGCTCCCCCAACAGATATCACCTGAGCTGACATGTACAAGCTACATTAATGACTGTCCTGCGATGGTAAAGAGAGAAAGGTCTTTAGAGACTTCAGAAATTAAAAACAGGAATATGGAAAAGCTTCCAAGGGAGACAGTGGTTAAAGAGGCTAAGCTCCAGGCACTGCCTTTCCTCCACGTAGTGAGCAAGGATGGCAGCACTGCTCTGCAGTGGCCAACAGAATTACTTTTGTTTACAAAAACTGAGCCCTGTATTTCATATGGCTGTAATCCACTGTATTTTGACTTCAGACTCTCTTTAAATCACAGAGATGGTAAACAGCATGAAACAAGCAAAGAAGGCTGTAAGGAGCACTCTATAAATAAGACTGCAGATGAAAATGAACCCTCAGGTTTAATAAAACACAAGCAAGCGTCAAATGAACAAGATAATCAGTTGTTGAAACCAAAGAAGATGAAAGGTTCCCTAAATCCAAGAAAGGACAAGCAAAAAGCTGAGTCAGACATAGGGAAAGAGATGAACAAAAATGGTCAAAAATACATTTCACATTATTTGAATGAAAATATACCCAAAGTGCCTGTCTCACAAAAAGATTCTACGTCAGAAAAAGGTCTTCATACAACAACATTGAAAAGATCTTTAAGGCAACATTTCCATAGCTGTGAAAGAAAAAAACAGAGCATAAGAAATGAAAGCATTTCCTTTTCTGCTTTTATGGCCAGGATTAAAAAATCTAAGGCTGAAAAGTGTGATTTAATTTATTCTGAGGAAAAACGTGAAACCCAAAATGGCTGCAGACCCATCCAGAATGTTGCCAGCTGCAGCAGTGACATAAGTGACAGTGGAAAAGATTCTGGTGGAAGCTTCCTTAGTTATAAATCTGGTTCAAATAGCAGGCATTCAGAAAATGAAGGATGTGAAAATTACTCAAGATGTTGGAGATTCCCATCTCCTCAAAAATCCTGCTCTGACAGACATTCCAGCTATTCTGATACTTCGGTTAGCAGCACAAGTAGCTACATGAGCAGTTCCTCCAGTCCCACATTGAACAATCACAGCAGAAATAATTTGCTTTTTTGTTGCAAAAGAAAAACCAAGACAGCTGAATGGCACAAATGTAAACACAGAAAGCACAACTGTATTTTCACTTCTGATGATGCAGATAAGGATTATCTTTGCCATACTAGATGTCACAGAAGTAGAAACTGTACACAGAGAGGCACAATTAAATATAAAAAATGTTCAAGACATAAAGTTTTACAGCACAGAGATGATTCTAAACACAGCAGATGTAGACACTGGCATTTTGGCAAAGTGCACAGTAGTAGTAGAAGCTACAATGACTCCAAAAGTTCTTCCACCACAGATTCAAGAAGCAGCGATCGATCGCCTTGCAGCAGAATATCAAGAGAAAGCAGTACAGGGTCTTTCTCAAAAGAATATCACAGTTACGAGAACAAAAGAGAGGACACAGAAAGAGATTCTAACATCAACATAGGAAAAACTGAAATTGCACATTATAAATCTCTGAATGTAGATAGCCAGTCAAAAGACTTTACTACCTGCTCTTCAGAAACCTCAGCAAAAGATGTATGTGGAAGAAGAAAGTCACTGACAGCCAAGTTACTGTTAGAAAGGGTGCAGTCTAAGAAAATCCAGGAACAACTGCATGATTCAGAGAGATTTTCAAACACGTTTGGTAGAGAAATAAAGGATCTGTCACAAAGTCACTTCGAACTTCAGTTTTCGTCATCAGTAGATGATACAACATTACCTTTGCCAGAGAAACTGCTAAGCATTGGTGAAAATGACATAGGGCAAAGTGGAAATTCATTGGAAAGTAACGTGAAAAAAAACAAATGTGACACTTCAGAGAGAACCCATGTTGCTCTTTCAACAGGTACTGATTATGATCATTGTCTATTTAAAGACATTGTTCCGATAGGAACAGGCTTTCAGAACCCGAGCATAAAAAGGAACCCGGCAATAAAGGAACAATCCAATCTCTTCATTAGTGAAGTACAACCATTTATACAAAGCTGTGACCCAGTACCAAATGATTTTCCTGGTGCTTTTCCCTCTAAAAGATATTCTGTTGTTGCTAATTCAACAGAGACCAAAGAAGAACTACATCATGTGAACATGGACTCAAACCGGGCAGAAGGAAGTTCGGACTCTGTTTGTGATAATGCTATGCAGAAGTACAATGACACAGTAGATGACCGGGAAGTGTACAGTAAATCCATCTCCCCTCCTTTAATGCAGCAGCCTATAATGTTCTCACCAGAGGAAGTAGACAAATACAGGCTGCTGCAGCTGCAAGCCCAACAGCATATGCAGAAACAACTCCTGGCAAAACACCTGCAAGTTTTGCCTGCCCCAGGACCAGCTGCCTTCTCTGCAACACCAGCAGTTCCTGCCATCCCTGTACAGCAGCACGCAACAGTCACCACCATACATCATACACTGCTGCAACGCTTTGCTGTCTCAGCATCTGTACACCCCCATGGCAGCCATCTCTCCTTGGCACACCTCCATCCCCTCTCTCAGGCACATTTTGCCCCTATATCACTTTCTCCATTAGCACCAGCCCTCATTCCCACCCATCCTGCTCTGCTGACAGGACACCCATTGCACTTGGTCTCCACCACCCCCATTCACACTTCCCCAGTGAACTTCCCCCTACTGCCACATACTGCATATATCCCAGCCTTATTTGCACCACAACTAAGTGCAGCCACACCTCCTGCTTTACACCCAAATCCCATTGTTCATCCATTATTCCAAGGGCAAGATCCTCATCACCATTCTTGCTCTAGCCAGACTCAACAGTTACCAACAATAAAAGAAGTTTTTGGTGTTTCTAGCTATTTAAACTAGTCCTAATGTTACGCCTTGGCTCCAGGGAAAATAAATAAATAAATAAATAAATAAATAATATATTCATTGTTCAATCCCATATCTGAGAAGAAAATCTACATTTTTGCTGAGAGCTCAATGGTAAATTTGAAGTCCAAATTCTGACTGACAGCATATGAATGTTGATTTGGTTCTCATATCACAATATAAAAGCAGCTCTGAAGTCTTGTGATACTGTCACAAGAAGAACAGGATCTGCTAATATCATCCTGCAGGAGGTTTAGAAAGAACATTCTGAAGTGAAGTCTGTGACTGTCAGTAGGAAGAGGACCACAGGATGTAGGCACAAAAGGACCAAGAATGTCAGCAATGTTGGGTGATTTAAAATAACATAATTTAAGGTAGTGCAATCTTAGCACACCTCAAAGGCTTACTATTATGAGAGTGTAAATGCAACAGTTTAATAGTCGGTCTGTTTAAGGTATTTCAGAATAAGCCAAAGAGAAAGCATTTGGGACCACGTACCTGGTTCTGTCTCCCAGCCAAGACAAGTTTAAGAGCCTCAACAGCAGTGGGTGATAAGTTAATACTGGAAGAAGATGATCGTGAGACCATCTCTATGATACATTAATGAATTTATCACAGATATGTTGCTTTAACAGTGTAAAGGGTCTGCAGTCTAGCCAAAAGTACATGACAAAAATATTCCCTTAGTGTAGGAGACTCTTCGCTGGCACAAACAGATTGCTACTTTCGTCCTCCAGCCAGGCATACAAGAAGGCAGTAGAAGTAAAGCAACGAAGCCAAGTTCTTTGACATTGCCTGCTCTGGCTTTAGCATAACATATGTCAGGGGTGGGTGCAACATCCCAAAGTTCCAATGCAGCTAGTGTTGGCCTTGAACCCTGGAGGTCCCTGGGCAACACCACAATATCTCTTTCTTGCCAAGCAAAGCTCTGACATTTGGAAGAATCTTGCCAAAAGTATAAATAACAAACAAACAAACATTTCATCTCTTTCAAGACAAACAGTCTCATGGCCAACTATGCTGTGGTTCTCATCATTTCAAGACACACTGAATCTAAACAAACATGCAAAGTTTCTAGCATGACTTCCCAAGCACTGGACTAACAAATTGAAGTCTTGAATCTCTAATGTAGGAATGTGTTTACCTAACTGTCAGGGTTAAGTGTGATTGAAATCTTGAGGAATAATTGCATATCTGGAAATATGTGGGGGCTTCAGCATTATTTGGATGGCACACTTCGAAAATTTTTAAGTTTCTAACTCAACATGGGACACATAATAAGAAATTATGATCATAATTATGGTTAGACTGCAGATCCACTTCCCAGTATAACTGGACAGTGAAGAGTCTGACAAAAAATACTTACTTAGATTTGAAATATAGGAAATAATGCCAATTCCTTTGCAATAATGTAGTGCACAGTTGCTGATGTCTATTTTACGGTCGATATAAAGCACATTAAAAACTTTTGGTAGATTTTATTCCGTTATATTGGGCTATCCAAAGAAGCTGAGAAATCTAATTGAAATTAGGCTGAGTATTTAAAATACAACTTGAGACCAATATTCTAACTTAATTTTAGTCAAACTAGATTGATCCACTGCAGTAAAATGGAAGTGTTTTCATTTCTAAAAGCATCTCCTTCAGCATGAACTGCTATTTTGTCAAACATTTCAAATGTGCTTATAAGTAGTGACTGCTTGTTTTGCAGTTGACTTTTAAAGTTAAAGGTTCACTGTATACTTAATATTTTAGCCATCAAATAAAAACTGTCAGGAAAAAAACTTTGGAGACCAAGTAGAAGTAAAACAGTTTGTTATGAGAAAAAAGAGGCTGAAGAATCCGGCATCCTCAAATGCCTTTTTCGTTGCATTCACAGTTGATTTATTCATTTCACTTACAGAATGGGCTCATGGTATTTTTTGAGTTACTTCTCTTCATTAATTTTCTTATTTTATTTGCAGGGTTCTTTTCCAAATGAAATTATTACTTCAGAAGTTAGAAAGTCAGAAATTTCTTTTGAAAATATACTAAAAATAAAGGTTTCCATAGTTTTAAAATCCTGCCTTTTTTTTTTTTCTGGCTGAAAATATTCCCCAAATTAGATTTGAATGTACATATAATTTCCAAAGTTCCAAAATATCATTTTCCGAAAAACAACCTTACTTCACTGAATACAACTTAATGACTCTGAACATGACTACTCGATTCCTCAGACTGAATTCTCTCTTTAGTGGTTCACTTGTAGTTATATCTCTGTAGAAACACTTTGAATTGTACATTTAAAAGGAGCAGGTCAACCTGTGCTCTGAGGCTGATTGAACTGCACCCCTATCACAGTTTCAGGGCTAATACGAACCTAAAAATATGCATTTCAAGCCCTATTTTTTTTTTTTAATTTGCAGATACAATTCCACTCCCACTCAAGATAAACCAAATACTCTTATTGTCTATAGTAGTTCACTTCAATCCTAAGTGGACAACATTGAGAGAAAAAAGTAGAAAGGAAAAAAGACAAATCTCATCTTACACATACACACTTATTTTTCATCCCTCTTTTTACAGGCAAAATTACTACTGCAGAAATTGCTATGGCAAGAAACCTCATCAATTGAAACTTAACAGAATCCTACTTAGTAAACCATTTATGGGAAGCGAATACATTACTCTCACTGTATGTGCAATAAAATGGGAACCAAGTCATAGGATGTCCATACATCACCATATACACCAACAAAGATGATCTCAGAAGGTGAATGAAAAAACAATAAAAATGTAATTCATGAAGCAATGGCGATTATGATTTTGGTAGTAGTAAGATGGAAAAAAATTGAGAGATTAAAAAGTGACAGAAATAGCACAATAGCAAAACAACAGTCATTGACTACCAACAAAGGGAATGTCCAATATAATTCTTAGTACACAGAAGAGATTTTCTTGGAGAAATGTAATAAAAACATCAGCACATCTGAGATTATGTATTTGCTGCCATATTTATTTTTCATCAGTAACGTACTTTATATATGTATAATTATTATTAAAAGCATAATTGAGCCTGATGGTTGGAGCCATATTTCAGTTCTGATTTTATTTATACTAATTTTTAGAAGAGTTACGGTATTCTGGTGGCAAAGATGTATACATTTCAAGTTAATAACCTCTTTTAGCTTGATTGTATATTCTTCTTGCATAATCCAAGGAAACAGGTCACCCACTCTGCAAAAGTCTAATAACAAAAATTTTTGAAGTTCCATAATGATGAACGTTCTTAATTTTTATTTTATTTATTTGGTAACTGAGGCACTTCTGGAATACACTTAACATATTTGCTGTTCAAATTTGCATAAAAATGCCTTTGACCACATTGATTTTAAAACTGTTAAGTTTGTATTTAAAACTGGGTAATACTCTGGCTAGAATAATATGTAAACTAGTAATTTTGTTTTGTATTCTCTGTATAAAGTGTTTTATATTATACAGTAGCTAAGTTAATTGCACTATTGTACATGCAATGCGGCTTTTTTTTTTTTTTTTTTTTTTTTTTTTTTTTTTTTTTAGGTTATTCAAGGAATTCCTGGGAATGTAGTTTAATGCAATAATTTTTTTTTTTCCTTTTTTCCAATAAAATGGCTTACTGGTATAAAGAGTGTCAGTCATGTATTTTTAACGTAAAGCATACCAAAAGGCAGCAAAATGATAAAATGCAGAATGATGCAAACATATTCTGTATTTTAATCTGAGATTTGAAATGCATTTAATTCATCCCTGAAATTTCTTAGAATGTTTCCTAAAGACTTTAGTATGTGTTACAAAAGTGGGTTGTTTAAATGGAACTGAAAATAAATATTCCTTTAAAAAATTATTCTGTGTTTCTTGCAAGTACTTTTAATTGATCAACATTCTCCAGTATACTTTTATGTACTGACCAGTTTATTTAAAATTTCACTCATAACTCACTTGTTGGGTTCCCCAGATAATCTGTTTGAGCTATAATATCCATTGCTCGTGCAGAATATCCTTTGGGAAAAAAGCTAACAATAAGATCCAATAATCAACTATAGTTTAATTCATTTTTTGAACATTCATCAAAATTCTTTGAAGAATTCTTTGAAAAAACCTTTGTCAGAATAACTATCTTCTATCCATGTTATCCATTTTACTTTGCATTTTTTCAGTTTGCTTACTGAATACTTTTCTTCTATCTTTCATTTATATTGTAAGCTTTCTGATGAAAGATCTGATATTTTTACAGAGTTTTAGGGTCCCTAGCTATTGTTGTTTTACTATTGTCACGGCGTTAACTAGATCAATCTATGCCCATGACAGGCATATGATGGGCAATATGTTTTACTAATAATTCTAAGACTTGTTATAGCTATCAATATATGGTTTTGGAAGTTTTACATCTCCAGGTGACCAGAAAGACTGAGACAATGGAAAAACGTGAGTATTGCATGGATACATGCAATAGCTAAAGCTCTATCTTTTGAGATATGGTGTGGCATATGCCATAATCCTTCAAGTCTATACGCATAGCCAGAAATAACTTGTCCAATGTCTGGGACAAACTCAGTCTGATGTGGAGCCATCTCATTACTCAGGCATTCAAGAAAAATTTTGAAATCACAGTAATCAACAGAAGCATAATCAATGCTTGTACATACAATGTATCCAATTCAATTGAGATTCTTCATCAAATATAGATTTCCAGTTGAGATCAGATCTCATATGTTTGTTGTTGAAAAAACTGTCCTACTACTTTTGACTAGGACATGAGTTACCTGCATTCCCCTTTTCCTGGTAAAGGTAGCTACATTTCCCAAATGGCAATGTGAGTACTTGTTCAAATAAGCAGAATCTGTCATTCACTTGAGCATGTTCTTCATCAGGTAAAACTCATTTTACTCTGAAAATCACATGATCTAGGCAAATAAATATTACCCTTTGTTAAAGTGTGAATCCCTGGTCTGTCTAATACCATGAGCTTAACCTGATATTGTGTGTGTGCATGTGCATGTCTATATCATGATTCATCTATGCAGGCCAAACCAACATTCAGGAAAGTTACTCCCTTCAGTGTGAAAAACTAACATTTTACCAGACTTCAAATATCTTTAATCACCAGATGGAGAGACGTTATGGAGAAAACAAAAACACATTTAACTTAAAAATAGAAGGCCCAACAAAGGAGTTATTTAGAGACACTATAAAAGTAACCAAACCAAAACATAAACAAAAACCATACTTGTAGCTACTTAAGTTTCATTTCAGGATACTTTTTTGCTTCTATTAAAATACTGTCAAAGCATACTGTCAGTGTCCAGCTCTAGCAAGACCCAGGCATTGCTTATATTCCATAGGATCCCAATTAAGTAATAGATTTGCTCCTATAGATCCCACCTCCTCCTAGTGTGGGATGAAACTTTCCTGCCCTCCATAGGCTTCTTGCAACTCCAAGGTGAGTAATTGGCGCTTCTTCCAGCACTGTGCTGAGTACTCTAGAACACACCCAGTCCTTGGGCAAAGTCTAGGCACTGTTATCACCTGGTCAGGCAGTATAGAAAACAAAAGGCCGAAAAATCACTTAACTGCTCCGGCTATAAACAACTCACCTAGGGTGCAGATGGACAACACTGATCTTAAAATATTCTATCTCCCCTCAACCACCAAGCACAGGTTTCAAACTGCACATTGCAACATTCATTTTCCTCTCCTCTCCCTTCTTTTCTTCTCTATTCTCTCAGGTCTCTCCAGTGTTCAGTTTCACTGCTTAGTCCCATGATCAATCACAGCAGCAGAGTTGCAGAGTACAATGAGACTGAGGCAGAAGAAGAGAAGGAAGAGGATGCACAGCATAAGAAAGGAGGATAGAAAATTATTAGGCTTATTTTCTTCATAGATTTTTTTTGAATGTCTGTGTCTCCATGCAATGTGAGCAAAATCATTTCCACTCTAGTGGGAAAGTCTTTCACTTCAGAAATTAAAGCTATTATGCAAATATAAGCAACCTAAAATAAACTTTATACAGACATAAAGAATCAATGGGAGCACAACTCATTACTTCATTCCTCCTAGAAACACAGCGCAATGATAACAACATGTGAGGGGATAACAGGGAAATTGCAAGTCAGTGAACTGTCTTGCTGAGATTGGGGAACATCGATGTCATGTTCTTGAATGTTTCTCTGCCCCAGGGCTAAGGGGAATTAATTCATGAACATTTCAGGTCAGACATATTCTCCCTGTCTCCAGCACCATCAAGCTCAGCCTTAAGTCAACACTTAATCCGTCTATCAACGTATAACAGTTTTACAGTTCTTTTCATTATCATTAAACACATTATTTTCCTTATCAGAAAACACAGAAGAACACAAATAGCCAATTACAGGAGTTACATACAGAAATAAATCTGCAGTTATAGTAATGAAATTTATTCTAAACATCTACAGCTTAAGAGTGACCAATATGTTTTGTGAATGTACTTAAAAGAGCTCTTCACTGAGAAATCAAACTGTAAATACATGACTGCATTAGAAGAAGAATCAGGCCAAACTCGTTTTTATGACCTAGCTATAAATCCCTCAAAATAAAGATAAGGAGTAAGAGCTGGATAGACTTACCTGAAGCAATGTATGCAGTTCTGTTGTGTCTACTTAAGTGCACATCTAGAACTCCCATTGCACACAAAAATCAATATTTCATTCTTATGAACCAATAAACTTTTTTGACCAAATACATTTTGCATTTGCAAATCAATAAATTAAATATATTTATCAATTTTTATATAAAACTGTTGTGTACTCCAAGCTAAGTATGTGTGTAAATCAGCAACACTAATAAATAAATCACTGTGAATGAAACAAACCAATTAGTCTCAGCTATAAAACTGACTATTTCTATGTAAAGTAATATGTTCTATACAATAATTCCTGAATTATGTTTTGCTTTCTTTCTTTTTTTTTTTCAAGTAATTTACGAATTGATTTCTTTCTACAAGTTCCAGTAAGAAATCTTGCAGAATTTAATAGAAATATGTGTTCATATCTGTGTTTGTGTCTTCTTAAAAACAATTGAATTGAATAGAAACTTCTACACCTGACAAAGTATCCAGTACGTAAATCAGAAAAGAAAGACATAATTACTCCCCCTCCCCCCTATTTCTTTTTTTTTTTCCTTTAAATGGAGTCATTTTCACAGTGGAAGAACCATAATCAACAGTTACATAGCTCCACTGGTGAAAAATCTCTGAACTGACAATACAGAAATTTTTTTTTTCCTGTTCCTTGCACTTCACAGGTGTATGTTTCTGAGGTAATGCTTGTCTGTGAGTTGTCCACATTGCTGCAGAGAAGCCTGACCTTCATCAGGGAAGGTGAATGTACTAGAAATCTTTGAGTTGAGGCTCAGGACTGCAGGTCTGCAAATCTCAAAAAGAAAGGAAAGAATCAAATTGGGCTAAAATTTTTGAAAGTTAAGATTTTACACCTTACCATTCTATATAGAAACACATTCATACATGCTTACACGAGTGATAACAAACTAAGTCCTCCATGTTTCACTGAGCAATTATACCTACCAGTCATAGCTCTATTCAGAGAGGAATATGATATCAGCACAAGACAGACTGAGAAGCCATACTTTCTGAAATATCTCATTCTAAGTCCCATTCCATTTTTGTGTTCTCTTTCCACAGGAGTGGAGAACACACGGGTTTGAAGGTTGAGATGCAGCTAGTCTCTCCTACTTAAATGCTGATTTTTTAATTTAGGTTTCAAATGCATACAGTTGGATCCAAGGATAGACATCCAACTCTTAAGAACTTACTCTTAAAACATACAAGTTTATGCTAAATATTATTAATGTTGCTAGCTCTCAACTGGGATAAGTTTCTCACTTGCACAGAAGGCCTGGATATTTTCTGTCTCATAAACAACATGCAAACAAGACCTGGAATATAAAGGAAAGATTTCAAGATTTTATTATGTCTCTCTTCCTGAGACACCTTAGAAGCTGTGAAAAAAACAAAACAAAACAAAACAAAAAAACAAACCCCAAAAAACACAAAAAACTATTAAGTAAGATGATTCTTAGTCTAACTTTAGTTTGCCAGTCGTATCTTGAAAGGTTTCTGTGATTTGAAATACTTAATTCTTTTATAAATATAATCTGTAATTATAGTACTGTTACCTACTTTTGACATAGTACAGATTTAATCCTTAGTAAATCCTTAGTGCTTATACCTCATGAGTATCTCTATTTTGGTTATGTTCTATAACTCTAGTTTTTCAAAAGCTGAATTCCCTAGTTTTACCTTTCTTAAATAATATGTTAGATAAGCAGTTCTTATGATTTTTATTGAAAATTATATGGGTCAGGGTGAATTATAATGTTATGATTATGGGGTTATGATGAGAGCTTAGGACGTGAAAATAATTGTCTATCATTCAAATGTTGCTGGCTCCCACTTGCTTTTCACAAGAGAGGCTCTCAGATGCTAAGGGCCAGCGGAGTGCAAACTGGCAAAGGAGAAGAAGGCAAATGAGTGTAATGGTTGAGAGTGAATTATAAAGGTGAATGAGGGGACTCATGCAAAGTCTGAGTAACAGTGTTGGATTCGTGATACTTGGAGAAAAGGGTGCAGAAAACATCAGGAAATAGTTAGGTTCATTATGAACAAACCTAGTCAGGTTTGCAAGCTCAAACAGAACCTCAGATGAGTACCTATAATTACTGATGTTGACAAAATGAAGTTGATTAATTTCCAATAGGATTTTTTACCAGTAGCAGGCTGTAACTCTGTCATAGTTTTTTAACAAACCGTTGACAAACTTTTTCAAAAATTATCATCTTTTTTTCCATATCTGCTCTCAGTCCAGCCCTGAGGCAAAAAGGTTCAGATAAGAACGAAAATTAATGGACTGCACAAGTGTTTCAAAAAGTACGCAGAAACATGTTTAGCTTCTGAGTGGATGTTAGATCATTTCTTACTCTTCTTGATGTGATCTGCTTGTTCCTACATTGGGAATATTTGAAACAGCAGCTTACAGTCTAATTTTAAGCAACTACAAGCAAACAGCATGAAACACTTCCACTTGGTGAAGCTGATTAATTTGGAATTAAGAACAGGGGAAATGAGTCACAGTTCCATTCAAAGCTCAAGAAACTTGTATGCTTAGTGAAAAGTTAGTCTAAATGATGAATTAATAATGTGTTAAGTGGAAAAAAATGTTAATATAAAGAAACTCCCAGACTGAAAACTCTGTTGGGTTTAACTAGCTTTTTTTTTTTTTTTTAGGAGATTTTAACATTTAACATCTTTTTCAGACAAATGGCCAAGGAATGAAAAATTGCAAGGGTAATTAAAAAAATAACATTTTTATAACATATCAAAATGTCTGATAATGTTTGATACATACATGGTCCTAAGAAACCAGGATGGATTTCACAAGGTTCTTCCTAGCTTTTGTTACCAAGTTCTTCATAGCAAAGTTCATAGAATCACAGAACCACCAAGGTTGGAAATGACCTCAAGATCATCCTGCCCAATTGTCCACCTATCACGATTATTTCTCACTAAATGTGTCACTTAGTACAATATCTAAACATTTCTTGAACATCTCCGGGGACGGTGACTCTACCACCTCCTGGGGCAGCTTGTTCCAGTGCTCTGGCTCTCAGAGAAGTGTTTCCTAATGTCCGACCTGAATCTCACCTGGTGCAACTCGAGGCCATTCCCGCTAGTCCCATTGCTAGTTACATCAGGAAAGAAGCTGGCTTCCCCCTCACCACAACCTCCCTTCAGGTAGTTTAGAGAGTGATGAGGTCTCCTCTGAGATTATCAGCATATTTCTTTATCACAAATATCTTTATTTACCTTTACCTTTAAAATCCTTCTTGAACTCTAAAATTCATTTCAATTGTGCTGTAGAATTCCTGTTACCGACGCAACACAAATTGTTTCTGTCTGCACAATTGGAGCACTTCGATCATGTCAAATGTCGGGCAAACCTGATCAAATCTGGCAAACACTATTACTGAAATGTCCTACAGCATTTTCCCTTGTTGCTAATTCAATAAATACTTGGATTAAAAATGTTCTAAGGTCTGCAGTTGGAAGAAAAGAGTCACATTATTACCACTGGTATATTTTCCAAGTACAACAAAGATATTTAGCAATTAGTTCTCATTGCAGGCAATCTAAGCTTTTTGATCTTTAGGTTAGAACACATTGGCTAATGTACAACTTCACTGTTATAAAAACATCTCTAGGATTTCTCAGGAAATTGACTTTAGAAACTCCTGTTAAATGGAGACTTGACTAGCAGGATTAGACTTGTTTAGACAGGGTAGGTCTCCTTGGCAGGTTGGAAAACTGAAAACATTGCATGAACTTACATCACAGTCCTATATGACAGCTCATGTTAGAAAAGCTGTCCTTAGAATAACTTTTCCTTAGAATTTCTGTGACCTGTTTGCACGAATCCCAGAGTTAATTCCCCATGTAATATTCCCACTGAACAGTTTTCAAGACTAGGAAAGACAGTAAATACACCATTCTTACTTTATGAAGAATCCTGATATTGAGTGAAATAACATCTTGGTCTTACACTCTCTGATTTTGAGCATTTAAATTTCCTAAGATTAGTCAGTTCTGGGTTTATGTCTCATCTGTACTGAGGACTGCACATGTGGAAGCAGCACTCCAGGTGAGGTCTCACAGCACAGAGCAGAGGGGCAGGATCACCTCCCCATCCTGCTGACCACACTTCTTTTGATGCAGCCCAGGATATGGTTGGCTTTATCGGTTACAAGGGCAACACTGCTGGCTCATGTCCAGCTGCCATCCAACAGTATCCCCAAATCCTTTCCAGCAGGACTGTGCTCTATCATTACATCCCCCAGCTCGTACTTGTAGTGGGTGTTGCAATGACCCAGGTGCATGACCTTGCACTGGGATTTGTTGAACCTCATTAAGTTCACCTGGGCCCACTGCTTAGCTTGTCTGGGTCCCTCTGAATGACATCCAATCCTTCAGGTGTTTTTAAAACACAAAACAGGTTGGTGTAAACTGCAAACTCGCTGAAGGAGTATTTGATTCCACTTGCAGATATCACCTACAAAGATATTAAAGAGCATATAAGGAGTTGCTCATTAAATACCTGCCCCAGCCATCTAATAGAGCTGACATCTCAAATATGGGTAGTTTTACCCGCATTGCTTTATGAGAGGAGTGTAAAATTATCTGCTAATATATAATTTTTGAATAATATAAGTGCATTTTTAAGCAGCTCGTGAGCAATTTATGAAATAAAAAAGGCTATATTTAAATTGGCTATTTGCTTCATGTTATTTGCTCAGTTCAAACAATTCAATTAAGTTCTTACATACATTTGCATGCAGTATCAAAATGTAAGCCAGTTTCATTTGTTGCTTTTATACTGCATTTCTTTTCTTTCTGCCCATGCAGATAGAAGTACTTCATCAGACTATTTCACTTCAATTTTCTGTTAGATAGTATTAAATAGTCATTAATACAGCACATAGACTTTTGATACAGTGTCTGTTTTTCAGAGGCTTCAGCAGCTGGAACTGAATGAAATATGCAGCAATGAAATATTCCAAAAGATTTTGTCAAATAAATGTGTGGGACTATCTTTCCTCCAGGTTAAAAAAATAAAAATAATAATTAAAAAATCTATAGTAACAAGTACAGATAATACAATATCCACAGTTTTTTTCTAACAAGCCAAAAACCAGAACTTTCACACAATTACTGAGGTTGGAAAAGACCTACAAGATCATCCAGTCCAACCATCCACCTATCATCAATAGTTTTCACTAAACTATGTCCCTCAACAGAACATCCAACAAATCTTTTTCTGATAAAAGTAATTACTACAAAAAATTGCATTATTCAGATCATGGTCTTTACTCTGTGACAAGCTACTTAAGCACCTGCATCAAGCCCTGAGTTCTACGAATGAGTGTGATAGTCTGGAGGGCCTAATGTGATGATATAGCATGATTTCTCATGAATCATGAATTCAGAAAAAAAAATCTATGATGAAAACGACAACACTGCAAGAGACATTTCTCATCCCCAGTTGTTCATCTCTGTGTTCCTGTTGAGAGGAAATAAAAGGAAATAAAGACCTTTGCCATGATGTCTCATATCCTCCTCATAATCCAGAACTTCCATAATTCCGGGAAATGTGATGGCAGATGCAGACCCCAGGGAAGACAGGAAACCTGGAGCAAGGTCATCCTTCAGCAGGGTAAGCCAGGGAAATCTGCCAGGCTGTGGCTGAGAGGAGAAATGCACTAAGAGGGGTAGCTATGCAGGTCCACTCTCTTAGGGAAAGGCTTTGACAGAACAAGGGGAAAATAGCCTTAAATTGCGCCAGAGGAACTTGAGGTTGGATATCAGGAAAAACATCTTTACAGAAAGGGTTGTTAAGCACTGGAATAGGCTCCCCAGGGAGGTGGTTGAGTCACCATCCCTGGATGTTTTTAAAAACTCTTTGGATGTGATGACATGATTTAGCAGAGGGTTGTTAGAGTTAGGGTAGTATGGACTTGATGATCTTTAAGGTCTTTTCCAACCTGTGCAATTCTATGACTCTGTTTTTAAGGCTTAGTCTGGCTCAGTAGAAAGAAACACAGAACGGAGATGTATAAGTAGCCTGTGCCCTTCAAAAGATAGACAGATAATTTCAAATCCCTCTGGTTCATGTGAGCTGCTGTGATTAAATGAACATTAAGAGACAATGTAAGGGAAAGAGAATGCTCACATCCATATAAATTCGCTTCATGCATGCGAGCAGGGTTGCTTGCTATAAGTCCATGCTTTGTGGGTGTTGTCCTTTTCCTATACAGAATTTGTACCGCATGGGTCTGTTCAAGTCCATGAGATAATCTGACCTGAAAATCATATTTTGAGAACTAAATAACTTCAGATTACACTGGTGTACATGAAGAGCTAATTAAACAACCTAAAGAACTGATAATAAACTGGGTACAGCTGTACTAGATGGCATGGGTGCCAAGATGGAGAAGAGTTTCACACACAGACAGGAGGATCATTATGTCTGTCTCAGAAGAACAGAAACAGTGACTGGATCTGGCACCAATCTATAGATATCTTCAAAGCATAGGCCTCTAAGCCATAATAGCGTCTGAACATTAAAATTTCTCAGGTAGCTGCTATCAGGAACCTACAATTCATTGAAATGTGCTCAAAGCATCTATTACTCCACATGAACTGGCATTATCTCTCCAAATAAACACATAAACTGCTGGAGAGATGACAAAGGAAATGCATTCATTGTATGTAAAATTGCTCTTCCCCACTGTAGTTCTTAAAGCACTTCTTTGACATTAGTTCTAACTTGTAGCTGTCCAATTCTAAGAAATAAATCCACGGGTTCTACCACCTATCCAGATCTTCCAAAGACTTCAGAGAAGTGATGTTTTCAAGAAAATAACCTGTGGTCCAGAGTTTTGATCATATCATGCATGACATACAGAAAGAATACAAAGTTATTTTTGCATTCAGTTTATTCTGAAGCCTACTACCAAAAGATGTAAAAAAGTTCACTAGGTATACTCTTTAAAACAAAAAGATGCAAAGAGGAAGAGAATAAAAAAGCTTTCTTGAAAAAGAAAGAAGTAATAAAAATAAAAATCTTTCTGTTACAATTTCTTTCCACCAATGGCACATTGCATGAAATTATGGGTTATTTCTGTTCCCTTATTTTGCTTGCAGTAGAGTGCACTGAGCTGTTCTGTGTCACACTGAAGCATGTTGTACCTGTAAGATGGCACCATGCAACATGATCCAAGGTGGCATTTTCATCTAGGCTCACTGCTACTGTTTCAGACAAGCATGCAGTAATTACAGAATATTTAAGCTTTACACAGTTTTGAAAGTAGTGAGGGAAAAAAAAAAGGGTGGGGGGGGGGGGGGGGGGAAGTCAGACAGTAAAAAGCTCCTTAAGGTGTTACTAACATCTGTTTTTTATGAATTTGGATGGCCAGTTCGACACCATTCTTTATACTGATGTTCATGCAGTTCTCTAATTTCTTAGAAAATATACAGAACAAGATGCCACAAACAGAACCCATGAAGTCTAGCCAAAGCTGCAAAATTTTCCAGCATTTTGCCACTACTAGACAGAACAGAAACCCTTCTACGAGTGGACAGTGGTAACAAAGTCCCTACAACACCTCCAGTCACAATGAAAGAAACTGGGTTTTCAAAACAGTACTTCATTTCTGACAGGTAACCTAAGAACTGACTTTCAGACTGCTCTTCGCAAGCAAGCATTTGCAGTAAGAAGCTTCTGGGTAGCATCGCTGTGTAAGCATGAAGGTTGAACCAAGTCTTCAACTCCGTTTATTTCTAAATTTGTACTTCATTTCCTGCATACAAAGTATGCAAAAAGTGAGCTTTGGGCACAGAAATCCTCTACTGATAATTCTATAATTTTCTGTTTATACTCTCAAGTCCACTTTGTGATGCTGTTACCCACAACCAGAGAGAAATCTGGAAGACCAGGAGCAGTCTGCCTACCATTTCCCAGGAGATGTCTCCCACTGTCATATGGTTGGGACTATTACAATGCATTGCACATTACAATTTTGACAGAATATAAAATTATACATGACTCAAGGAAACAGATCTTAGATGGCGGTGGAGTCACACCTAGAGGTCTTAATGGAATGGAACATAATGGCACATGTTCCGTTGATTTCTGTCCAAGCAGCATTACGGCGTAAGAAGTAGAGCAACTTTTTGTCAAGCTTCTGAATGCTTCAATAGTGGCTGTTCAGAGCCTGAGGCATAGACTGAGGCTGTTAAGAGTCTGACAAAAATAAATAAATCTTGGGAGAAAAAAAAAGAATATCACAGAACAGACCTCTCACATCCAAAATTGTGTACTATTTCCACATAAGCCAACAGACAAGTACTTAAGCTGTTACTAGCTCACATTATTCTCTAAAGAAAACTGAAGCTCTGTAAGTATAATTTTCTTCTTAGCATTCATTATACTTTCCAACTTTTTATAACAGTTTCAATATATATATCTAGAACAATGTAAAGACAATATTAGTTGTCATGGAGGAAAAAAAATCCCATTGTATGGGTAACAATCTAATTAAATAATCATACAAATTATTTTTAGTTCTTTGTAACATAACTTCTTCCCCTTTATTAAATAAGCTACATAATTACTAGTATTTTTTCTTACACAGATTATAAGTACTATACAGAAATATATATGACAGAAGTAAAACTACAAAATACAGTCATATCAACAAAATTTTATGTTTCTGGTTCTGCTGGGAACCATTAGGAGAACCATTCCTATTTTGCAATTCACCTACTGAGATATGAAGTCTCCTTCCTAATGAGGTACATATTTTTTACTAAATACATTGTATTTTCTATTAGTAAGAAATACTGGCAATTATTTAGACATAGAATGACAGAGGATATAATTTTAGGACAGCTGGTTTTTGCCCAAGAATCTATGGAGATTAAGAGGCATACTGAAAAAGACTTTAACAACAACCAGAAATCCCAAACCATTTTTTATCTTATTAATTCTAATGAGAAAAAAAAAAATCCCATTGGAGAAAAACTTCTGTAAATAAAGATACAGTTATACTTTTGAGACAAAGTAAACAGACAAGATGAAGATCAAAACTAGGATCAATTAAATCTATTACATCTTAGAAGTACACAGAATATCTATTCTTGATTGTGTTGTACTATCTACTTACAATGACAGGATTTGCTCTCAAGAGGAAACATAGGTATGCTGAAAGCTGCCTAAGTAACTACACCACAAAGATGCAGGGATCATCCCGATGAACTATTAGTACAAATTTGTGTACCACCAGGCCAATAAGTGAGTAATTCTCTAAACCCTTGTTTAAACAAAAAAATAGAATGTTGTTTACCAATAGTAATACCAATTTGCTTCTATTATTTAATGCTTTATTCGGCACTGAAAAAATTCATGGCATTTTGATGGTCATCTATCAGTAGAATGTTAATATCCTGTAAAAATAAAGGTAGACAAAAAAAAAAAAAAGCTTCCACGATATGTGGATTGCATCTTGAATTTCACTGTCATTGCACTGCTTTTTGGGAGTCCTTCATTCAATGTGGCAAGGACTGAGCATTTGATTTTCTGGAGCTACTCATGCCTCCAGTTAATTTCACTCAAAGGTAAGAGTGGCTAAGTGCATGAGGAGCGAACCTTTCAGCACGGATTGAGGTTGTCTACCTGTAAACTTGAGGCTAAACTCCAAAATGTTGGCTATGTCTTCTCATGAAAGACAGTGTTTCAGGAAACAAGTAACAATTTGTACATTTTCTTGGTTTTTATCAAAAACAGGTACCCTTGCTGCTACACACTGTTCAAAATATAAATGATTGTCAAATACATTGTGACTTTTTTTTAATCTCTCATTCTCCATGCAGTTGTGGGATAGCAGCTATTCACTTCATCTGTCATTTATGGAACTCCTACCAGGATTCCTCCAAATGCACAGATTTTGAAAAGTTAATGAGGAGGTCCCACGGAAGATACATCAGGGAACCGAGTGCATCAGGTGGAGTCTTCAATTTTATTTCCTAGATCTTCCTGACAGCAAAGTTATCCACCTTAAAATTTGTAAAAAGAGAATTATAAGCAGAGCAGAAAGCAGTGGGTAAGCAAGCCACTGTCATTTGAATACTGCTGTAGATTTAGGTATGTTTTGAGGTTGAATGTATTTCAGCATAGCACAGTAAGCACACTTCTACTCAGTAGTGCTGAACCACAAGTTGAAAGAGATGCATTTCTATTATTTACCACAGCAGCAAACGTTCGCTTATTCTCAAACTTAAATTCTCCATACAAAGCCACAGCATTTCTTATATTAAAGTATTAAGTAATATAAACTGAGGTAATAATTTTCACTTCAAATTCTCTTACATCAGCCCTTGAACTTGCATCCTGGAAAGTCTGTGTTAATGATGTCCTAGGGTACTCCTAGCATGAATCATCCAGAATGTTTTGCAGCTTTCTGGAGTATGCTAATACATCTAGTCACTTCATCCTTCTGAAAGCAAACACTTTACTCACATGACAAATAATGTATAAATCATTCACAGATTCTTATTTAAGATCAAGCTATGAGGATATCAGCTCACTTTGCAACCCAGCAGAGTCATCCTTGATAAGTCACTAATGTACCTTGCAGAGATCCTGAAGAAGCCACCAAGCAGGACATCTCTGTGCTGCAGCACATCAGTAGGCAGTGCCACCTTAGATTCAGAAAATAATACGTTTCACTGCTCATTGCAACAGACACATTAAACGTAACAGAAGAACCATGGCAGGAAGGATTGCTTTCTAGCAAGCAGTCTTTAAGCTGCAGAAGCCAAGGTGCTTGGTGACATTTGTGATGCCCCCATGCCTTAACTTAGCTAATTCATCTAATTCCACTGTGCAAGCTCACAGTGATTTTCCTAGGAAAGAGTGTAGACATAATCTTGACAATTTGGATAGGCCTGACCATGGTCTGTCTGTCACAACAAAGCTAATTTAACAGAATATGTGAGAGATGGGGGCAGATGATATTGTAATTATTGAAATAATTACCTTTCTTTTCACCCCTAGGTTAGCTGGCCTGAGCAATCTCAGGCACTCACTACAGAGTTCCTGTCCTTCACTAATGTTTTTTTTCCTTATATCTCGTTACAGAGTGGATACATGCACTGAATCTGTTTTGTCAATTGATTCACAAATGAACTTTATTATTGTTTCACATTAGTTGAATAAATGACTGGTTGTCTCCTGTAGCAATCAAATTAAAGAACTGAAGCAACACAAGAAACATGATCTCATACCACTAGCAAACAAAAGCAAAATGTTCTTTATTGACATAATCTGTTACATAAACTTTTCCTACATTAGAAATTCAGTGGATAGGTGAATGAAACTAGAATTTAGTCTAAGAAAGAAAGAGAAAAGAATTCCACAATGCACAAAAGAAAAAAAATACATATCTGTGAATTTTATTTTTCCCTACTTGCCACTGAACATGGTCACTGTCTCTGGGTCTGATTATCAGAATAGGCAACGACCCTTGGCATGCACCTAATTTGTATGTTGGTGATCCCTATAGAGACTGGGAGCTCAGGCTGTCCTCTGAAATCCTACCATGTACAGTGTCTTCTCTTGGAGAACCTGTTTTTGTTGTATTTTGGGGAGAAAAAGAGTTCTGTTTTCATGCAGTCATACATCAGTAACAAATAGTAGAGACATGTGGTCTTCTAGAGATAGTGCCCACTCACCTCAAGCGAATTTTCCTCTGAACTGCAAGAGTGAATATGTTCACAAAGAGTACATGTCCACTGAGCTTTTCTGTTCCAAATGGCTAGAGATTGGCTGCTGGGAAGCTTGAGACTAAAATAACGATATACAGAAATCCCTATTTGGAAACAAGCACAAGTGGTTCATTTACTTCACACTCTTGCTTTCTAGATTTCCAACCTGCTGATTCTGAAGTTGCCAGGTAAAAAACATTTCATGCATGACCAATGTTTTTTCAATGAGCTTTAGATCACCTCAGCTTCTTTGAAAACTTCCTCATTACTGCTGCGCCGATGCTCTGTCCTGTGGACTATGGCTGCTTTGTGGACAGGTGGGACACTGTCATTTCGGTGTTCACCACCAACAATGTAAAACAGCAGCACTTGCTTCTCTACTAAAACAGTCTGCTTAAAGGCTGGGTGCCTCTTCTAGTACCCTCAGGAGCTGAAGAATTTGAAGCATACAGCAACTGAACCTGGAATTAACAGAAGCAAGGGAAACATCTGACATCAGTCAGAAGCAAAAAAAGGAAAATCTAATGACCACAAAATAAGAAATTCAGTAACATGTTATTCTCCAAGTGGCCAGCTTGTTACAGATGAGTAATTGTTGTTATAACGACAGACAAAACTTTCTTCTCCTTAATAAGAAATAATCGCCTTGATTCAAAATACTGTCTGTCTGACAATAGAACACCTACTGCAACATCTGCAGCCCAGAAATGGACAGCTGTATTTTGCTCATAGCACTGCTAATCAGGATCCTGCAATTGTCAGATCTTTGATTGACGTTGAGAGGACAGGTTGCCATCACATTTTTAAAGCATTTTTTCTTCTTTATCTACTGCTCAAGAAGTTCCTCCCCCACTTTTTCCTACTCTAAAATACATTATTCACAGAGACAACAAATGTGGAGAAGAAAAAAGCCAAATAATCACTTGATATAAATGAGTATATTATTACTGTCAGTGGACCTATATGGATATTTGTATGATGAAAATTAACCTAAAATCTCAAATGGTAATTAGTATTTGATATTATCTGCAATTGTAATGCAAAGCACTAAACCCAAACAGGAAATTGGAGAGCAAGTTATCCTATCGCCTTCAGGTTAAAAGTTAACAGTTTGCTCATTCTCTGTTCTCAATTAAGACAGATATTTAAATATGCTTACTTTCATTCTGTTACCATCATTTACAAGCATAACAAAAATGCATAATGTTAACTTTTATAAACTGAATGGAAATTATGCAGGGGAAACAATGACTACCTTTTACAGATACTATGTACTGCACTGAAGGATATTAAAATATAAACATATTTGACAAGCAAAAATAATCTCACCTCAATCAGTATAGTGACAAGCTAAATTCAGTGACACCAGACTTCACAGGGCTTGTCCTCCCAACCGCAAGTTTTCTCTAACGGCCTTGTGAAGGTATGAGATTATTCAGTGTGCATAATTGTTTTCCTAGAAAAGAAATCTCCAGAGATAGTTTTATCTACTGTACATGCAACAGTATTGGCTTATGTCACTTTCTTCTACAGATTGATGGAGTGCTGTTCAAATTCATACAGATGATAGAATCATATTCCTGAATAAACATAAGAATTAGTAAGAAAAGATAATATGTATTTTCAGTGAATCCCAATTACAGAAAAGTGTTTTTTTTTAATAAAAAGCTTTATCAACTTGAAATATTTCTTTGCTGTAAAATCCATTATAGATCAAGAAGAGAAGACAGCTCACCAAACAATCATTTTAGGGGACTAAATAAGAAACTCCAAAAGTTTGTGAAGACTTAAAAAAGACAAAAACAACAAAACAAACCTATGAATTTATTATAGTTAAATGACATTTCTGGATATCCTAGACAATACAAAAACACAGGTAGAACACTGAAATTTAGCATAAGTAGGTGATAATTACATTACTTTAACACTAGGTAAGCACATATTTATTGCTTTTTTCTGCACTCTACTATTCTTGTTTTCTTTCTTAACCTGCTTCCTCCAAAACTGCCTACTGATCTACTACGTGGAAGGTCAAGGGTGAAGAACAGGTAGTTTTTCACAGAGTATCTAAGCATGGTTTTCATCCATTTGATGTGCTTTCTTGCTCAGTTCTCTTCTGAGGTACAATTCAGCATGAAACAAAAATTCTTTGTTGCACAGTACTGCAAATGGAGCACACTTTAACCTAAACTAGCCTCTGGGATTACAGTGCAGAGTGAAAAAATAAAAAAAAAGGACACAAGTTCTTTAATACCTCCCCTCCATTATAAATTGCTTTAAACCAAATTATACAAGATAATTACAGCTGTATGACCACTGGGATATCTTCGCTTGTTTCTCATTTTCTTGTCATTATATTCTTTTCCAGTTACAGAAGACAGTTGCCATTACTGCTCAGCATCAACTTGCCATAAGAAATATCACACGCTCTTACAAGGGAGCAGCAAGACAAAGATTCAAGTAGGTGTTCATGCATATAAAGGCATTTTCTTCTCACAAAAGGAATTTCCTATTGAAGACCCAGGAATAGTTAGGAAAGACATGTTTCAGTGTTTCCAGGTATATCGCTATAGGATAAAGGACTTGCACAAAAACCAGTACAGACTGTTTCTCTTTATCCTTTTCTTTTACGCTTTACTTTTCAGTTGGGCCTCCTGAAGACTCTCTGGTATGTTCAGTCCTGTCTCATTGTTCCCCACTTCCCCAGGGTTGGCAGGGAAGGTCAGATGAGATACGCACAAATAGATTCAGTATGGCTCACCCAGATGTAGTCATTGGATTTCCAGCTGAACTTTTTCAGTCATGACTCCAGAGAGAGAAAGAAAAAACTGAAGGAAGCTTGCAGAACTGAAATTCTGCAATATTTCTATCAGAAAACACTGAGGTGCAGGGAGCAAAGGCATAGGCAAAGGTTTCAAAACCCATGCTGTTAATAAGACTAAACCGTCTACACACAGGACCTATAAAGTTGGTGTTTCTCTGTGATTTAGTTGCCTGATCTTCCATTACAGCTGTGACTGATGAGCTACTCCTAGGACCTCACCCCATCACCTGCTGTGATGTTAACACTACATCTAGATAACCAAGTCTGCTATTAAGCAGAGCCACTGTTGTTGACATCAGGTGAGCTGCTCCCCAGGACCTGCAAGCAGTCATCACCAGAGCTGCAATTTGAGTATCTAATGCTATTTCATTTGAGGAAAATCCTGATATCTACCACCTCAAGGACACATGCCTGCTGTAGGTACCATGTTGTATCTGCCAGGACTGTGAATGTGTCTCAAATACCAATCACATCTCAGCTTGAACAAGATACTGAATTCAGTACTTACGCTCTCTCTCCACAGACCAAAACTCCTGAGAAAACCACCAAACCACCAATTTCTTAAAATAAATCTAAAGCTAGAAAAGCAAATATTTTAATTCAAAATGGGGATGTGCTGTGGTTGTCCTTCCTGTCTGTTCTCCACAGGTCAAATTTTTTGTCTTCGTTACCTATATATGATAAGATATAATTGTTCTTCCCCTGGCTAGAAGCCTGGGAACAGATTTGTATTCTTTAAGTGATCATCGTTTTGGTTTTCCATACATCATTTGTTTACGAAACACAGATTTCACCTAACTGTGATACAATAAAAAAAAGTCATCAGATAATTTATGAAGCGTCCTTTGAAATGCATCAGATAAAGAATTTGAAATATAGACTCATCTAAGATAAGTCTAATGTTAGCCAACTAATATTTCTTATTAAGACAGTGGGGTAACAGATGCTATGAAACATTTTTCTGGTATAAATATGTTAACTCAATTGAGTTTACAGATATTATCATGGAAAGGGTAGAAGGTTTCATATTGGTATTTGAATTGCCTGCCTACAGAATGACCACCTATTTGAAATTCACAAAATGAGTCAATATTGGGTGTCTTCCTTTTTCCTGCCAGCAGACAAGGAAACCTGCAGGAAATGTTTCAAAAGGCAGACATTTTCTTTAACTGTCAGTCTCGATATGTACCATGCTTAAAAGAAGGACCTTAAACCATAGCACATCCATTTGCTTGATGTCCAATAAAGCTGGGGTTCCCATCTATCTATACTACCTATCTTTCATGAAGCAAGTTTTCTGGCCCATAATTTCTTGAGTTTCTCACTGACTCTTTGTACAGAGATGGTCTAAAAGAGAACAAATTAAAACAAGCCTGTGAAACATTGGAATGTCCTGATAAATTTTGCACTGAAAAGCTGATGTGAGTGCTTCACTGAAAGCAGCAGGTACAGAGTGAAGCAAAATCATATACAACGGCAAAACTCATGCAGGATAAGGCCACTAGGTGAAATCAATTAAAAACACAGAAAAAAAACTGTAACTTTTCTGAAGTAGCTAATGTATACTGGGAGAGTAGAGAATATGCTTACACAGACTTACCACCCCAGTTGTTTTTTCTACATTCTGAGAAAGCATAAGTTCAGACCCTTATGACTGCCACTGAATCTGAACATAACAAATTTCTGGTCAATGATACTCCTGATTAGATGGAATGTCACAAAGGACCTTTGTGAAACACTGAGTAATATCAGATAATATATAGAAAAATGCAAAGAATTCAAAAGCATTTTCTTTTGCTTTCAGTGATTTCCTTACTTTAATTTTGTAGTTTCACATAAAATACATGCTCTTAAGTAAAGCTATAAAAACAGTGAGTTTATGTTGTTTGTAATTTTGGTGATATATAATTATAAATTTGCAGTAATCCACAAAGTGAAAGATTTGGAGTTGTTCTATGTTTGGTTTTTGTTGTTTTTGTTGTTGTTGCTTTTCCTATTCTTTTTTTTCCTTTCTTAAATTGGATATTGGCAGAGTACTAGGGCAATGGAATACACATAGTGGCCAGTCTCTCATGTTTTTCTTAAATTAAATTTTTTCATGCTGTTTTTGGAGGTAGAACACCCTTAAATGTAGCTCAAGGTCTAATCAATAGGATATTACTTACTTTCTTAAGTTTAGAATAGGTCTCATCTCATCCTCAACTCATGTTCTGTGGTACAGGCAGCAAACCAATTTAACTTGTTTTCCTTGATTTATGGAGTGTAGTTCAATATGATCGCTTGGGGTATCCAATGATGAAGGCAGTCAAATACAATATTAAAATAATAATATATCTCAAAGAATGTAAGTACTGTCAAGCACTTTCCTATAGATCAAACAGCATTTCAAGAGGCCCTATAGTCCTCAAATACTAGTCTGCCATATGTCAGAAAAGTTATTTTAAAAGGACTGTTTGCCTTTGATGTGTTAACAAAGAGAGAACATGATAGATGTGAAAAAATGGTAGGCCAGTCAGGAACTCTAGATCATTGCTTTCAAAGTAATATAAAAGAATGGCCTAAAATTTTAGCTGAGAAACTACAAATAATATACTAATTGTACAAAAATGTTATGAGTAAGAAGTAAGAAAAATGAATATCCTCAATAAAATACACAGCAGCAAATACTAGATAGGCCTTTGTGAAATGAATACTTTTGCTGTGTAGGAAGTCACAGGCTAGAAATCTTCTTTACCAAAAGGGAATAACACAAGCCTTCAGGCAGAAAGACACCATGAGACACAAGAGACATGGTCGCAAGAAAATAGCCTGTTTAGAAGAAATCATATCCATTCCTATAAAGTTCTTAAGGTGGGAGAGGATATGGTATTGAAAATAGTACACATATTCAAATCCAGTAATATATCAGAAAAGATACCATTATGGTCAGGTCTCGAGTTCACTTACAGAAAGATATCCAGGTGTACAAAAGTGATTTCTACTACTGCAGACATATTTAACCTGAGTAATATTAGCTCAGCTAGATTTTTCACCTCCTTTCTCTGCAAAGCATAAGCAACAGAGCTTGGAAGAAATCACGCTGTGTCCAAAACTGAAAGGCCAGAAGAGTGCCTCTGGATGGAAGAGTACCACAGGACAGCTTCTCCACCTCTTCAGGCTAGCCAAGAAATCAACCGTTGGAGTAAAGTATATTCTGTACCCAAAGCTTTACAGTCCACCATACATCTATAAAGAACGTAGTACTAATAGCACACAATGAGACGGCTCTAATATAAATGAATATTTAAATGAAAAGAAGCCTATTCATTTACCAACTAAAAACTATGGAGCCAAGATTCCAAAATGAAGAAAGATTGATAATCAAATTACAAACCTTGGAAAATATGATTATCCTATTGAAGCAGCAATAAGGGATCTTTACTATAGAAAAACAAGCAGTTCTGCTATAACTCAAAGTACAGAAAATATAAGAGAGAGTATCAAGTGAAGAAGTAGGAAAGTAGATATTACAACCCCTGCTGTTTCTGCAAACATTTTTATTAGGTGGAGAAGCAATGGAATTAGACCAAGGGGAATGAGTTTCTGCAAGCTATTTACCAACTATAAACTAGCAAAGGTACAGGGAATTCTAGTTACATTGCAAGCTATTAAAGTTGTTGTTTTCTCTTTTCCTTTCTCCCCCACACGGCTGTTCAACATGAAAAATGACTCTGTCAGCAGAGACTCCTTGTAACCCATCCTGATCAGCAACCTTCATTGCTTTATTGAGATAAACTAGTACTAAGCAGCTATAACATTTCACGTAAGTGAAACTAAAAAAACTAAAGAATAAATCTAGATCCACCCTGTCAAACAAATTAACAGTGAGCAGCCAGTTTGGTACAATCCCTTAATTAGTTTCACTCAAGCAACGTTGTGCAAAATAATTTACTGACCAAACTATTTTCAGTTGCTTTTGCCAATATTCATATTATGAACAATAATTGTTGCTACTGTTCTCTACCATAAGCTAGAGATATATAATATACGACAGAGAATGATCATCACTTTATGTTCTATTTTCCTCTTGTGAAGAAATAGGCATAAAAGCATATTATTTTCACTTAAGCCTTATTTAATAAACATATTTCCAAGTATTTTGATAGATTATTATTTATTGAAAAATAAAATTTTGTCAAAACTTTAAAAATTTTACAAGATAGCACCAAGTGTTACGAAATGTGTAAATCAAAATAATGTGAGGTATGATGTGTTCCTACTCTTTTTCTTTCTCACTTTGATGTTTCCTAAATTAAATACAGGAAAAGTCATACATTGTCTTGATAGAACTGTTTCTATCATAAGTCTTTAAATCACTCAAGCTCTGGGCTTGAGAGCTCTCAGCAGATTCCCAAACCCTCATTCTCCAAGACAGAACCTACTAGATTTCCACCCTTCAAATCCATTTTCTTAATTTAACCAATTTCTTTAAAAAGTGTCAAAAACTGAGTGATGTTTTGCTTAGATGTTTGCTTTGAGCCAGACAGAGCAACTCTAATTCTGGTTTCCCAGCTTACAACACAATGCTATGACCTTCCCAAGATGCTCTGGTTACTTCTCAGTGCTGTTGCGGACAGCTGTTATGGATTCAGGTCTTCACAGGGGCCAGTGAATCATAATCTCCTTCTTTTGCACACTGAAATTTCATCACTAACCTAATGAATAAATACACACCCATTTATCCTAGATATCGTTTGTGTAGCTCACTGTTACTGGGCACTTATCAGTCTAAGATTTTTTTTTTCTTTGACACCAACCATCTTACCTTTTGAATCACTGGTTATTTTTGACTGTTCTTTTCTTCTCCCTCTGTACTCAGTTAAAAATTTCATGTCAGATTTCATGTTTGGAAGGATTGTCTCAGAAAAAAAAAAGGAAAACTACAATGTTTTATTGAATCTTTGAGTCTACTTTTTCCCCTCAAATGAACAGAAAAAAAAATCAATTATTAGCTATTATTATACAACAATTTGCGCTTATCTAGTGTTCCAAGTTTCCCATAGACAAGGAAAAAATAACCTTCTAAGCTACATGCAATAGAGCTAACCTGTAATCATTAGCTCTGGAAGTACTGAATCCTCTCAGCTGGGCTTAATGGAGAATCTCCATTAATTGCCACTGGGAAGATATATTGTCTTTGCAGGACAACAAACACAAATGGAATAACAACAAAAAGCATGAGCAAGACTGAAATTGCACACAGAAAAAGCTAACTGAGTCTGCTTTCCAACCTCCTTGCTTCCCATCTTCCCACTAGAGACATAAGTTAAAAATGTGTTCTTGGTAGGTGTCGCGGGTTAAGCAAGATCTACCTGTGCCCGTGACAGGGGGGCAGCTGGCCCAAAAGGGCCGCTGGCCCAAAAAGGGAAGGGGAAAAGGGAATGGGAAAAGAAAACAGCGGCAGCGATCTAAGGAGGCACACTTATTTACTAAATACTATATCAGAATACAGAATAATACAATATAATACAATATAATTGTAATTAAGCAAAAGAGAGAGAGAGAGAGTGAGTCCCAAAAACCGAAAGGCCTACTGTAAGCTCTAGGCGAAACGGCTGGAAGGCACCCCACGCTCCGAGGATCCGAGAGAGTGTGAGATTTCAGTCACGGGAGTGAGATTATATACTGTCCTTGTCCCGTGACTTATCTCATGCCCGTGATGTCCTCTGGGAAACGTAGTCTTCTTCTGCGAGCTGAACCTTTGTGAATTATCCATACTTTACATGATGTTATGATGTGGAATACTGATAGCAAAATTACAAAAGTATTAAACCATGACAGTAGGGAAAAAAAAGTTTTTTTCCACCAGTGGAAAGATAGCTATTAAGAGATGGACAGCTGAAATAACTAATGTCAGCTTGCAGTCAGACTTCTTAGTTGGTCCCTTCTTTCACTATTTTCCCCCACAGGCCAAACATTTCTAATGCCCCCTTAACAGTAGGAGGGAATTACCATGACAGTCTTTTGCCTGCATATAATTTCACTGTTTCAAACATCACACGTAAAGAAATACACAAAAATATGTATATTGCATTGAAAAATAACATTTTATCTCTTCATGTATTTTTTTAATCAGACCAACAAAGAATGGTGTTGCACTGGTTTGAAGATTTTCTGTTACAGTGAATATTTGCTTAAGGAAATTAGCTGTTTCATAATAAGAGAAAAATTACATGGGAAAGGAAACAGGTGACAACTTTAGTCATATGCTTCCAGATTTATTAGTGCTTTTTTGTTTCATTAATGCAAGAAATACAGTATCTTGACAGATGCGAGTGGTTGTGGCAGGACCTGCAGAGGTGAGATGGGTGAAGGTTTTTGCTCATTTTAGTATACACAATTTAAGCCTTCATGTTTTGTTGACCTTTATCATCTTCTACTGCTGATCATAAGCAAACTTGCATTATCTTTACTTCAATTCTAGCAACCAAATCCACTAAGTCACAAAGACTGTCAGAAATGAAAGCCATACAGAACTACTTCAGGTGTGGGAGTTAGCTAACCTGGGTATTCTTCTAACACAAGTCATTGCTTCTGTTATGCTGTAGCTCACATGCTGTTTGTTTTGTGTTTGAAGAGCTAAAAAGATAAGAATTTTGCTAGCAATAGCACCTGTTATTAACAGAAACATCTTTCTGGAAGATGCTGTCGTATTTACTATCAGCATATTCTCACTCAGATATCTCTGTGAAGGACTCTGAAGTACTCCCTGCTATTATGCACAATGTAAATTGCTGTAGTTTTATTCTTGTAGCCATCCTCAAATTGAAGGGTTTTCCATAGCTTTATTGTCAGCGTTACAGTGATGGCTTAGCCTAATTGGAACATCTTTTTTTTTAATTATTTAGTTATTTATTTATTTATTGTCTGGGATAAGGAATTAAATACAACAGTTCTTCATGGTAGCCAGTTACACCACATGTTTACAAGATTGGGTCCAAAGCTAAAAAACATTTTTCTTCTACTTAATTCTTTCTCCTCCTAATGATGTTTTAAAGATTATATTGCTTCATTTTCCAAACCTTTTGTCTTAGGTAGATCCACACAATCCATTATCAGCAGATATCCAAGGGCAGGATAACTTTCTACCATATGCTGGAATGGCTAGAGAAGCACAGTCCATGGCTACAGATAACAGGGAAGAAGGTTATGAATGAAGTCATCTGTATCTACTTTGGCAAGACTGTGTGGTGACCAAGCACTTTGATTATTTAAATCTCAGCTTCTGGCTAACCTAAGACACTCAAATCCTGTCGCTTTTCCTCCTTTACAAGGTCATATTTCTTCTCCATATCAAACAGTTGTCATCTAAATTTTGCCCTCTGGCCTTACAGCCAAAGTGCTTTGCTAGCCACTACCAAATGCCAGATTGTCCTGTCACTTTTTATCATAAACATGAATTATTTGAGAAAAAACAAACATAAATCTTCTTGTTCCCTAGGATCACTTTTTCCATTTGGCAAAAGTGATGGGATATCCTCTTTCTATGCACCTCTCGTGTTATAATTGAAATATATAAGAAGAAGACAGTCTTATTCCTGAGATAAAGTCAGAATTGGCAGTCTATAGTGAGGCATTATCTTCAGAGAAGCCATCCATATTTTCCAGGATAAGTATGATACAGTTACAGAACACTGAGAGAGACATGACGAGTTTATACTAAATCCTTCAGAGCCCACACAGACTCAGAATTAATGTATTTTTAAAGACCTTTTCCTGAGGATTCCTAGGGACTGATAGCTCAGAGAAAATCATCAAAAACCAGTTGAAAAATTTATTGTTACAGAAAATATGAATTAATTTTAATAGCCTTCTGCCTCTTCCCCCAGGTAACTAGTGGTAGGATAAGAGGTAACAGTCTTAAGTTGTGCCAGGGAAGGTTCAGATTGGATATTAGGAAGAAGTTGTCAGAAAGACTGGTGAGACATTGGAACAGGCTGCCCATGGAAGTGGTGTAGTCACCAACCCTAGAGGTTTTTGAGAAAAGTGTAGGTAGATGTGGCACTGAGGGACATGGTTTAGTGGGCATGATGGTGATGACTTGATGGTTAGAGTAAATGCTATTAGTGGTCTTTCCCAATTTTAATGACTCTATGATTCTGTAATTCTATATCCCAGGACCTGCAATACTTCTCTTTCTGTAAGTGCAAGTGTTCCTTGCAGTGAAGTTGGGCCAGATGACCTTTAAATGTCACTTCCAATTCAAACAATTCTATGACTGTATGTTTCTATGACTTCTAACCAATCTCCATTAGTTAAAGCCCTCCACACAGCCCTCCATAAAGTATGGCCCATCAATCACTTATAATAATTATCCACAGAATTTTTTATCAAGTTGGTTTTTTACCCATTAAGACTGCAAAGTCCTAGCTTAGATTCAAAAATACTGTGAAAAGCTGTGTAGAAAGCCTGGCTAATTTTAATGTAAATGACATACACTGCTCTCCCTGTATCCACAAATCCAGTCACTTTATCATATAAAACAACTGGGCTGGTCAAGGAAGATCTACACTCATTAAATCTATGCTGATTGTTCCCAAGAACAGCTATGTTCATGCATTCAGAAAGATGCTGCAAAAGTACACACTCCACAGTTTTTGCAAGGATCTAAAAGAAGATGATCAGTTTCAATCAGTCCTTGGTTTGTCATTTTGGTCTATTTCACCATTATAATTATCATGCATAAGTATTACACCTCCAGACTATGGTTAAGGACAATGAAGGAAAAAGGAGGAAAATCAGAGAATGATAGAGTTACTGAGACTTTAGACTTCAAACTAGTTTCTTGGGGACGATTTTGTCCTAATAATAACCCTTGGGAAATCTGCCTTTCCAAGCTTGTCTGTACAGCCTCTATCTCCTTCAGATAGGCTTTCCTCCATCCAGGCACTAGTAAATTGGTATTACACTGTTGCAAGAATCTGAAAGGAACTAATAAAAAACAGAAGCAAAGTAACTCAACTGTCTGTTGTAATTAACTCTGTCCACTTATACTTCATTGATAGTGTTTGTTGTTTTTTGTTTTCTTGTTCTGTAAATTTCTCTACGATAGTATTATTGCAGAGACTTGTACTTTTGTTTCAACTCAAACTAAAAAACTACTTATTTGAAAATTAAATTCATCAAGTTTTGCATCATAGAGATTTTATCAGGATTGTATTAGAAAAGAGTAGGGAAAAAAAGGAGGAGCCTTATGAAGCAGAGGATATTGTAAAATAATGAATTTGAATGTCTTTGAAGGAATTAATAGATTTTGTCAACTCAAACTCTGGTAGAATGAGAAAAAATTTCAAATGGCAGCTTTCAACTGTACATAGGCTAATAAATGTGCACTTGAAGCCCCTGTGGAAATTCAGCATGTATTTTATGACAGTATAATATTTCCAAACACTCCCTTGCTCACAGAAAGGAATTTTTCTGAATTTCTGTACTACCTACTCCTAGGGTACACATAAAACCCCTGCAATTCAGAAATGTGCAGACAACACAAGAGTAAATTTAACAGTAATCTGATTTTCATCCAGCAGGTATTCTACTTTAATTTCACCATAAACTGGAACTGTTTATTTAGAAATTCCATCCTTCTGTCTCTTCCTCTGATTTTGCTTTCTGGGAGGGTAGGTTATCTGAGAAATTAGTCTGAAGGAATTATGCTTTTAAAGGTTTCAGAGTTGTGGGCTTTATGCATGGAAACACAATTATTACTTGAAGGGAAATTAGCTTTGCCATATAGCACAGAGTAGTTGTACTACATTGTCAGCTGGAGTGAGCTGTATGCTGATTTACACCTGCTGAGTCCTTCATTTGCCAAAATGCTCATCGTGACCCTACAGATTGGGGTTTTACATCAGATTTTAGAAAGTCTGTGGGGCTTCTGGTCATAATGAGATGAGTGTTTTGGCAGCAGTAATCACAAAGAGTCATAGACTCTATGCTCTTTAGAACCAAAAGAGTTAATTGGTAGGGAATTTTTTTTCCCAGAAGCCTGACCTGTTCTATACTCAGCTGAGCACTGTCAAGTACAAGTTGCAGGTGCTTTTTGTTTTCTCTTTCCATAACAGAATTGTACTTTGTCATATGAAATATACTGGAAGAGTAATCAAAGATTGTATGAAGAATGAAATATGGAATAACACTAAGAACAAAAGCAGAACTGATTTAGTTTCATTAGCAGATAGTAGGACAAGAAATATCTTAGTTTCTAAATTACCAAGCACAGAAAAAGCACTTAGTTTTTTAGTCTTAGTCTTATCCCATGATATTTATTAAGGGATTCCTTCTGCACTCTGAAAAAACAGGTGAGGTTATGCAGGTATTTTATGACAGTATATTTCCAAATACTCCCTTGCTCATTTGAGACATGCTTTCAACATCTTATACAAGTGAAGCTGTACAAACTATTTCTTGACTGGTTCACTCACGCTGTAGAATGGACATTTCAAGCCATATGTCCATATAAAACTAGATAACGCAACTCATCAATCAGAGTGATCAACAGCTGAAACATATGCATCTCCCAAATCTTATTTTTAGTGTTTTGCTGCAGAAGATAAAGAACGTAAAATGAGCACAATTTAAATGACTTGAAGTCTGAATTATGATGTGATCTGTCTGAATCTAAAGAAAGGGAAATTGCATTGGTAGATACTTATACCCTGGGGTCACCCTAGGGTAGTTCAAAAAATCACCTACATAAATATTTTTTCAATCCAGTCAACATCAGCAGAAGTTATCAGGCACAACTGTGAGGGAAAAATATTTTACTTCATCCTAAATCACTGAAGCAACGGACCTGAGTAATTATAGTAGAAGCTCACAAAATGATAGAACACTTAATTTACTAGACTGGAAAACACTGAAAATGTAAAGAAGCTTCCATTTTTCTTGAAAAACAAAACAAAACAACCAAACAATAACAAAAAAACAAAGCCAGACAGTAGACAGCCTATTTGATTTCAAATCCTGTTTTCTCAAAAGTTTTTCTAACATATATTCCACGCAATCTGAAATTAGCAGGAATAGAGCCATCAGAATTTGTAATGCTGCCAGGAAGAATATTTCTTCTTTTCCTCTCACATAACACAACCTCAAAACCTATGTGCACTTTATAAGACTTGAATTATCAATACTGGAAGTTTCCCACAGACAGAAACAAAATCCAGTTACACTGACAAAATAAAGGAATGAATGAATGAATGAATAAATAAATAAATAAATGGATGTGAATTCCTCTAGTGTGAGACAAAAACTAAAAAATATAAGGTTAAGGAGAAAGCTGTTCAGTGGAAACATTTCTCTTCTTTGATTGTCCAATATGTTCATTCATCTGCTCCAAAACATCTGGGATGAGTCATTATTGGAGACAGAATACCTACCTAGATGTTCTACACTCTAATCTGTAGTGGAATTCTTAGATACATTCAAACATTTATTTATTTAATTAATTATTCTAGGAACATTACAATTTTACAGCAATTTTTATTAGCAAAGCTTTGTATGTGATATGTGGACAAAGACTGACAAGTTTCATTATAATATCAAATGAATAAACACACATAGTTTTAACTTATGTTGCAAAAAAGCTTATTAGTAGAAATTAGTTCATCATCTCATAACAAACTTGTATAGCTCAATTAACTGGCTACTACATTCCTCTGAATTAGTTCTGCAAATTGAAATACATCCAAACACTATTAACTGGAAAATCCTTTTGTTACTGGTGAAGAGTAATTGCTACTGCAGAAGGAACACATCACTACTTCTCAATCTGAAATCTCAACAGACAATCCATTGCCCATACCACTAGAAGTAAGACAGTGTAGTTGGTTTATGTAATCAGGTGCTACATCTTTCTCTAGTAATGTAAACTCTCCTAAGTGACTGCAGCATAAATTCTCTTAAGGAAAGAGAAATAAAATAAATACACCTATCACAAGAAACAGTTCATGAGATTTTGACCTCCGTTCCTTTCATAAATGTAGAGAAATGTTTTCATTGCATGCTAGAAACATCCATATGGTCTAACTCCCTGTTAATTGATTCATACAGTGAGATGCTTGATCCAAAGGTTCCTATGATCTGCATTTAAGCTCAACAAATTTAGCCCCTTCCTATCACAAGACTCACTTCATATTCCTTGTTTAAAAAAAATGTCAAGTTTATTCTCAATAAGCAGATTTAGTTCCTCCTACTCCCATTACAAATCTATTACATCTGAGTGTAGAAGTAGGTTAAGAGCCATCTATTTGTTTCTAGCCCAGTTCTTTCAAGACCACTCAATAACATCCTAGCAAGGAACTGAGGTGTACTGGAAGTGATGTCAACAAGGGCACATACAGCCCTGTGCCAGTATTACTGCAAGTCATAGCTAGCAGTATTACTGCAAGTCATAGCTAGCAGAACAAAGTGGATTAAAGAAAGCAGCTTAGAAGAAATCCTCCATCTGCCAGGTTTATCCACTGTCTAATGTGAAGATGGTAAAATGGATGCTCTTAATGACATTTGATTTCTAAAATATTGTCACTATTTTTCAAAATTTGTGATTATTTTTAAGAAAGCCACTAAATAATTAAGGATGAGCTAATTAAGGACAAAAATGTTATTATTATTTTTAATGCTAAGGGTAATAAAAAATATAGACTTCCACACAACAGATAGAGAGGAGATGCTCAGTTTAAGAGACAAAGTAAGGATGCAGAAGAATAGGGAAGGGGAAGGAGGAACTTCATCACCTGGGAATGTCCTTTCATATATTATTTTCAAGAGAAGAAAATAAGTATAAATGAAGAGAAATGAGAACACAGATCTACTCTGAAATATATTCTGGTCATCAAACAAATCCCAAAGTTATCTGAGGTTATCAGCAAATTTATGAACTGATACTACCAATATCAGTGCCAGCACAATGGCACTGTCTGAAAAAGATTGGCATCTATTACTGGACAAAAAATAAATTCTTCAATTATTGTTTTCTGCAATCTACACCCATTAATTGCATGCTCAGTGGCTGGTAAATAAAAGAGAAGGACTGATTAAGAAATTTTGGTACAGAAGTCACTGTTGCTTTAACAGAATATTAACACAGCAAAAGACACTACTGCCAGCTTTCTCATTGCTGGATATTTTACTCCTTATCTGAATGAAATTGAATCTTTACAATCTTCCCACCAATCAAGTTGCAGTGCCCAAAGCTGTTATTTATTCTTACAAAGTAGAAGGACACCTTCACCAACACGATATGGCATCCTGAAGTACATTTTTAAATTCATGCTCTGCAACAAACTCAACTACTAATTGGAAGAAAGCTTTGCATATATTCACAGAATCACAGAATCATAGGGGTTGGAAGGGACCTCTAGAGATCATCGAGTCCAACCCCCTGCCAAAGCAGGTTCTCTATACCAGATTGCACAGGTAGGTGGTCCAGGTGGGTTTTGAATATCTCCAGAGAAGGAGACTCCACAACCTCCCTGGGCAGCCTGTTCCAGTGCTCCGTCACCCTCACCGTAAAGTTCTTGTGCACATTCGTGCGGAACTTCCTGCACTCTAGTTTCTGGCCTTTTCCCCTTGTCCTGTCCCCACGCACTACTGAAAAGAGTCCAGCCTCGCCACTATGGCCCCCACACCTCAGGTATTTATAAACCTTGATCAAATCCCCTCTCAGCCTTCATTTCTTGAGGCTAAATAGACCCAGTTCACTTAGTCTTTCCTCATAGGGGAGATGCTCTAGACCCTTCACCATCTTTGTGGCCCTCCGCTGGACTCTTTCTAAGAGATCCCTATCTTTTTTGTACTGGGGAGCCCAGAACTGGATGCAGTACTCCAGATGAAGCCTTGCCAGGGCAGAGTAGAGGGGGAGGATCACCTCCCTCGACCTGCTGGCCACTCATTTTTATGCACCCCAGTATGCCATTGGCCTTTTTTGCCACGAGGGCACACTGGTGGCTCATGGCCAACCTGTCGTCTACCAGGACACCCAGGTCCCTCTCTGCAGAGCTCCTCTCCAGCAGGTCTTCCCCCAGCCTGTACTGGTGTTTGCAATTATTTCTTCCTAGGTGCAAGACTCTACACTTGCTTTTGTTAAACCTCATCCGGTTTCTTACTGCCCAGCTCTCCAGCCTGTCCAGGTCTTGCTGAATGGCAGCACAGCCTTCAGGCGTGTCAGCCAATCCTCCCAACTTCGTATCATCAGCAAAGTTGCTGAAGGTGGTCACTATCCCCTCGTCAAGGTCGCTGATGAAAATGTTGAACAAGACCAGACCCAGCACAAACCCCTGGGGGATGCCACTAGTTACAGGCCTCCAGCCGGGCACTGCACCGCCAATGATGACCCTCTGCACTCTGCCAGTTCTCGACCCACTTCACTGTCCATTCATCTATCCCATACTTCCTCAGCTTTGTTATAAGGATGTCATGGGGGACAGTATCAAATGTCTTTCTGAAATCAAGGTAGACTACAACTACCGCTCTTCCCATATCCACCCAGTGAGTGACAACTTCATAGAAGGCCACCAGATTGGTCAAGCACAACCTCCCCTTGGTGAATCCATGCTGGTACTACTGATAACCTCCTTTTCTCCCAGTTGTCTGGATATGGCATCCTGCACAAGCTGTTCCATCACCTTCCCTGGGACAGAGGTGAGGCTGACTGGTCTATTATATTATTAAAGCAAACACCAAGACAGAACCACAGAAACAGAGTGACTGAGGTTGGAAGCCATCTCTGGAGGATGGCTACTAATTATGTATGGATTACATTTGCATGAAATCTCTTGTTTTTCAATTTGTGCCCGTTTCCCCTTGTGCTTCTAGTAGACTCCACTAAGTAAGGATCCATCTTCTTTACACTCCCCAGCAGATATTCATACAGATGGCTAAGCATTTTCTTCTTCAGGTAGAACAGTCTCAGCTTTCTCAACTTCTACTCAGTTTCAGCTCCTTGAGCACTTTTGCAGCACTTCACTGTATTTGTTCCCATATGTCTATCTATAACAAGAAGCAGAAATGGACCCAGCCCTTCAGATCAGTCTCACTAGTTTGGAACAGAGGGGATAATTTTCCTTGACTGCAAGTGTTGCTCTTATTAATGCACCCAGAAGGTTGTTTGCTTTCTCTTCTGCAAAGGCACATTCTTTGATAACATTCAACATGTTGTCTATCAGGATCACCAGGACCAACTTCGCAGAACTGCTTTTAAGCTACTTGGCCTCAGCCTGAGTTATATCACCTCATGTGCAGGACTTCACTTTGTTGGATTCCATAAAACTTGTGAAGCTCACATGGAGAAGAGGCAATTTAGCAAAACAGCTCTTTACCATGCATAGAAAATATGATTCTGTTTATTTCCTGTGATATGTCCCTGTGGTTAACAAGATGATAGCAAACTTAAGAGCAATTTTCTTTTGATGATTTTAATTTGAGATCATCAAGATCAAGAAGATAGAGGGACAAAAAAAGAAAAATGTGAAGCATCACAGATTGAAAATAAATTCCCTTAATGGGCCTTGAATGATTATTTCTTGATTATGGCAGTCATGAAGCTTGAAAAGCATCTATGAAAATGTAATGATCAAATACCTTGCCAGTTAAATTTTTCAACATTCTCACTTCTAAAAATGCACAACAGAATTCTAATCTTTCTCAAAATATTTTCTTTTCTTTTTTTTTTTTTGCCTACACAGGTGAGGTACAAAGTGTCCAAGACAAATTGTCTGCATAAAAAATGCCAATATGAAAAGACATACCCTGGTGTTCAGTCTCAAAGGGAAAGAGAAATGCAGGAAAGATTTTCTGTTATCGTGCCTCAATGAGAAGTAATTGCAATACTCTCACCAACAAAGGGCTCATTTTGTATTTTAGAATGTTTTCATATTTGTTCCTAACTGGCAGAAGGAAGGAAGAAAATTACTGTTGGCAGTTTTCATATTACTACAGCTTTTTACCTTAAATCAATTTGATGTATAAAACTATAAATTTCAGTTGAAACTTATTCTATAGGAACGAGATATTTAGCTGTCTTGAAGTGCTCCATCAGTTACTCACAGTTAGCCCTCTGCCTCTTCCAGTCTCAGATTATATGGTATAGGTACAACAATTTTGAATCATATAAATATTGGTCAGAAAGTAGTATCTGAAGAGAAATGGGAAAGAGATATGGGGAAATGTTTTGTTGTTTTGGGTCTAGCTGTGCATCTCACCTGATTCATTTCTAAACAAGTACCACTTTATTCATCTATTTGTGTATGCTTTCCTTTGTTTTCTCAAATCAAGTCTGCTTGCTGCTCTTTCATTTCACATCCACTGCTTCTTCTTCAACTGTATTTCCCTGCTGTCTCCATTTTCTCTTTGGAGAACAGACTAAAATCTATGATTTCCACCTCCTCTAATGGTATTCTTTCCTAAGCTATTCCACTCTCACTGATTCAAAGCTCTCTAGTAGCATTTGATCATGTTTGCCTGTGACTTAACTCGACACCTTAACTGCTATTTTAATTCTTTTTAAATAATCTAATACTGGATTTGGATAGGAAAAGAAGTTATTAACACACTGTCGTTCTTTTTTTTCTTTCTGACAGTTGGTAGACTGCTTCAAAGCATGCAGACCTCTCAGTTTTCCAGATGTAATTCTCGTTGTTCCTTTAGCTCATCTTGTGATTTTCTCAGTACTTTATTCCCAAGGCTTCTCTTTCCACCAGTTAGTTCTATGGAGCAGAGGGGGAAGAAAGGTATATTGTAGGACTGTTTCTTTCTTTCAGACCTGACCCCTTCTATCTACATGAGCTATTTCAACAAATCTCTTGGACAACCACAGGTCTGTTCACAAGCAGTATGAACTCTTAACTTTCTCTGCAGTGGCCTTCTGGTCTTTCTTCTTCCTTGATCACTTTTGACAAAACTTTCACCTTGCCGTTATCAGATAATCTTGTCATTTTCTTCTCTTAGCCCTATTCCTACATCTTTACACCAAAACTTCTTCTAAATCTTAATGAATCATTCTTCTAAAAGATCTCTATCTTAAATACAGTTATAAAATAAAATAATGTAAAAGAGTTCATGCTAACCCACTTTTTTAATTAGTCCCCATCTTGCAGTCTTCCTCTAAAGAAGTTACTTTGCACTAAAAATATCCAGCCTTTGCTTATCTTACTCTCACTCCTCTGCTCCATCAGCCAACCACTGCTGTATCACCTCCCACTGCCCATCAGCCAGCTTCATCCCAGGCTTAAAAAGATTTTAGAGAAACACCTTTGAGCTCCTCACAGGAATCTACTAACTGACCTTGTTTCTTTCTTTCAAATCAATCCTAGAAATTGTCCTTTGTAATGACGCTTATAAGAAACAAACTTGGCAACAGTTAGCTGTCTGATAAACATACACTGCTGCCTGCTATACTGTCTACATTATTTGTTCATTACACCTCCCAGCTGCTTTTTATAATACGATGCCTTCCAAGAGAAGAGAAAGGCTTTATAAGAGACACTTGGGTTTTTTTTTGGTTAGTGCAGTTGGTATACTGATCCTTACCCTAGCAGGAACTTCCAGATGCTGTCAGAAGACATATAACATGCAGGATATTGCCGTACAGAAAGTAGTATGTTATACATGTTCTGCCATAATCTGAGTTACTCTGTGAAAACCTGACAGAACATGGATACAGAGTGTCTTGCAGTCTGTGCTGTGAAAGGAATATGAGAAATACAATTTTCAACATATTCTTATTGCAATCTTTGCTTTACAAATTTATAATAGGAACGCACACCCCTGTGACTGAGAAAGGCCCCATGACAATGACCAGCTATAAGACAGCTAGAATGCCAGCAATCTGAGACACAGAGGATGGGCATTTATTTACAGCTACACAATGGTTCTGTCAGAATTTAAATATCCTGACAATAGCCCCCAAGAAACTCCTGTTTGATTTGAAAAATAACTAAAAAGGGGAAGGCAATGTGAGTTTTTTCAGTCATACAGCCTCATACGCAATCTCAGTCTCATCCATGTGAAATTTTTGAATCAATATGAATCTAAATTATCAAACGTTCAGACAAATGCAGCACGTTATCACAGAATGGCTCAGGTTGGAAGGAACCTCAAGGATCATTAATCTCCAACCCTCCTGTACAATCAATTAATGTGCAGATGTTATAGGTATGAGATGGCCACGCAGCTATTACACCAAAGCAAAAAAGACAGGATGCTTAACCATATCCTAGGCTCACTTAGGAAACTCCAGCAGAGTGGATCTCCAGAAGAGACCCTTCCTTACAGGTAGACAGCCCTTAAATGGGTCTTGGAGAGGTGGAACCAGGCTCCACCCCTTCCAGCAGCACAGGTGATCAATCAGAGGTTCAGGCTGTGATTCAGCAGTTCCCATACACCCTGTGCGACATGCAGGGCCACCAACCTCGATGTTCAAGGGAGGTTGAACGTGAGGCTGACAAGGCTGCTCACGGCCCCATCCAATCTGGCCTTGAACACCTCAGGGACGGGGAATTCACAACCTCTCTGGGCAGCCTGTTCCAGCAGCTCACCACTCTCTCTGTAAAGAACTTCCCCCTGACATCCAACCTAAATCTTCTCTCCCTCAACTTAAAACCATTTTCCCTTGTCCTGCAGTTATCAGACTGTCTCTGATCAGAACTAGGTTGCAAACCCAGATTTCAGTAGGGTTATATGGCTACAGGACATCTAGTTGTGCCAGAGAATAGTCCTTCAAATGCTTCATATTATCCAGAATATGATATTTCATCATATTTGAAAAAATATCTGTTGATAGTTTCTTGGTTTGTTCGGTTTGTTTTTTGTTTGAATTTTTTTCTTAAGTATGAATTCACGCATAGTAGATATATTTTCTGAAGAATTGGTAGATAGTAAATGCAATGCTAGATACAATTCAAACTACAATTTGATTCAAACTTCAAACTAGATATTTGAAACCCCCCTCTCAAAATTTTAAGCGTCTTGAAGAGAAATAGGAAAAAGAAATGAGATAACATGATAGACATGGTATTAACCACGTGATAGTTAGCATTCTGTGAAACCAAGCTGGAGACCTGGAAACAAGTTCATATTAGAAAATAAAATATTGGTTCTGGTTCCTGAAGGCAAAATAAATAGATAACTGAAACAGAATATTTTGCTAAAGATTACAGATGGGCAAGGCATAGGTACGTTTGATATGCATATGCGGTATGTCTTGGCTTGTCAGATATTTTCTTATGAATGTGAGGTATGCAACACCTCAAACAATAGAAGAAAGTCTCAGTACAAAGGAAAGTTTTAAGAGACAAAAAAAATATCAAAATCTAGTTTGTACTGTTATGAGTCACCTTTCAATTTGATGATTTTGATAATAAATATGGAATAGGTACAATCTGGGCTTTGAGAAATTAGCACACGGAGAAAAATAATTACTTTAATACTCTTTAACTTCTATGCTTTTTATAAAAGTACCTAACTGTAAAAATATTAAGTTCCTACTGGGAACTGCAGTGCTTATCAGTAGTTGCTATCGCTGCTCTAAATACTAGCGTTACTTCTAATGTGACACTTCACGTCTGCTTTTGAACAGTCTTAGATAAATGATTATATGAGCATATGTACACAGACATATTTGAAAAATCTGCAGAGAATTCTGGGAAACAAACTGAAAATCCTAAACTGTAGAGAATTGTATTTGGTCCTTAAATGGAGCTCAGCAGAGTTCTGTGATTTGAATTACTCCCCTGTGGCAACAGCAGTATGCACTTATCCTTTATTTTAGAAACAAGTGTATGTAACTCTGGCCTCTCTTCTGTCTGTTGCAGTCAGTGTATTAAGCCTAGAACATTGTGCCATGCAGGTCAAAATGGATCATGTCTTCCTGTTCTTCTGTGTGACTGCATACAAACATCATTTGCATGATGGGGTCCCAATTCCAGTTAGAGATTTTTTGGGTCTCAGAGTGCAAGGATTTAAAGACTTTTGCCAAATGAAATTTTAGAATACTTAGTTATTAAGCTCTTCCTTGCCTCCAAGAACTAAAGCAAAAATAATTTATAACACTGACATTTCACCATCCATAATTTTCTAACCAATTTCCATTTGCCCTTTGCATTTCACTCACAAATAGTTGCTGGATTACGCTTGGTTCTTGCCTTCTCCACAAACTGCATGAGCAAAATTGTGTTGAGCTGTAATTTGACTCACTGATAATTGCTGACATATGGCATATTGAATAAGGAGGGGGAAAAAAAGTACTCCTGGGGGGTAAGTGATTAGCAATCTTAACATAAGACTTACTGACATTCTGATTTTACGTTTCCTGACAGCTCTTTCTAAAATCCTGCCTCCTAAAATGTGCTTCTTTTCTGTTTATTTGGAAAAGAAGGTGCAGGAAGCACTATGGTGAATTATGCTGTAAAATTGAAGTAAAAAACTCATAAATCCTGCGAATAAAGCAATCAGCCAGAAACAATCATGCATATTTAAAACTATTTACAAATGGGGCAAAGCATGAGCAGCTGCATCCAGTACTTAAAGCTCTCAGATGGAGAACAGATCATTTACAAATACCAATGAGCATTTCCTGAGAAACTTGCTGTATGCAAACAGCGGACATCCAAAGGAGAAAATTCTCATTTACCACTCACACTTTCTCTAATGGGGAGATTATTTGGTAGTGAGAAAATAATATATCACCTACACTTTCCTAATCAAAAAGATTCTGTTTGAAATATCCACCCACAAGTAGTCAAATGAACAGTGCAATAATGTGAATAGCAGAAGAACAATTCTTCATTTAATCAAGAAAGTCAATAGCTAGAGTATTTTAAGAAATGACTATTTGCTCAGACACTGACTATATTTTTTGATGATAGAATTTAAATGTTAAAAAATGGCAGAAACTTTACAAACTGCTATGCACTTTGAGTAGAACAGTTTTAAGAGTGGGCTATATCAAAATAATGAATATGTTTCTGTGCACGATTATATAGCAGAACAGAGCTTATGGAGGGAATGCAAATGGCCTCACATTTATACAAATTTGAACAATTCCTCAAAAATTTTTCAAGACAAACCCAGTTTTCTCCTGAAAGATTGTGGCAGTTTTTGGAACTGTTCTGGCTTCCTGTACCTAAAAGGAACCAAAGCTTCTCTCAAGTTTGCTATATTCTTGTCAAAAACTTTAATCCATTCAAAATACAAATTTATCTTGGTCTCAGAAAGACTGTTCTTTCAAAAACAATACTGGAAAATCCATGTTCCTACTTTAAAAGTCACCTATTTGTTTCAGTCTGCAGAGCACTGTAAATGTGTTCTGTTGCATCCTGCCCCATACTGCAACACCGAATACTGGTCATCTTGTCAAGAAATCACCACTTACCTATGGGATATGTATGAAAAGGCTGCATCCTGCACAAGGTCAAGCACAGTATCACTAGTGAAAGTACAAAAGAACTAGAGATGGTGCTATAGCTTCTAACCCAGATTAACTGCCTGAGCATATTTCTGGGAATGTTTCTGGCAAGATATGTTTTTTAAGACCTCTATGCTGGACTTGATAAGTCAATCTGCCTCCTGGAGCACAGATAACCATTTCTACTTATTATCCTCTTGGACATAATTTGGAAACACAGAGCTACTCTGCTACATTTTGCAATGCATGATCCCCTTAGTCATGTTAAAAATGTTTTGTTCAATTAAGAGGATTCAGCATCAGTAAACCAGAGTATGACCCTATTCTACCTGGAATATGAACGTAAAAAATGAATCCCCCCTTTCCATTTGGGATGGATTTATATGCCCTTTCACCTGAGAAGCTACATCCAACATATATTAACGTGTGATTGTCCCTGCCTTGGGCTCTCAGATGTAATGCATGAGTTTCTCCTTAACAGCTTGCTTGTATACACATACCAAGAAACTGGGAAGATCTGCACCTAACTCACTTTAGGAAAGAAACCACTTCTTTCAACCGAAGGTATTCAGAATAAAATAGTATTGGCATGATGGAGTGGAGAATAAACCAAAACAGCCAAATAAAACATGCAAGTGAGAGAAAACAAGCTAACAAAGAAAAAAAGACAATGGTAACTCTGACAATTCTGTCTAAGCCTATGCCAGATACAGTTAAACAAAAACACTGCTCCCATTCCTCTTGGATTGCAATAAAAGACCCAGATGCTGGGTTTTGAAAGATATTTCTCTAGCAGCAGGATCTGACTCACTGGCAGACTCATCAAATAGTTTAACTGGCAACACTGATGCTGCCTCTATGCAGTAACATGAAGCTCAGGGCAGGCTCGTTTCCCTACTTGCCAATTCCTTGGACAGTGGTTGTTCTTTCTCATGAAGATAAAGGATAAAAGCAATTTATAATTTTACAGTTCTACTCTTTTCAAAGCAATAAAAGCTTTTTTTTTTCTTTTTCTTTTTTTTTTTTTTCCTTTCCAGTATTGTAGCAGAAACATGCATGAGTTTTTCCCCATTTTCCTCACAATTCATTGTAGGTGCCATGCTGAGTCATGTACATAGTAACATACCATGCACAGTATACTGAACATAAAGTGAATATTATAAAGTGTTGTTCTTTAACATCATTCCAGTAACAGTCAGTACACCATGCAGACAAGCTTTGTGTCATCTGCAAATTGCACATAAAACAACTTCAAGAAAATCTGTTATGTTTTACTGACTGGAAACAAGTATGAATGTATATTATACTATGTCAGGTGACCCTGAATAACACCTTAGGCGTAATTTACTTAGTTGTTTTATTAGCACCCAAGTAAATATTTTGTCTTATGAAGCGTTGCTGATGTTAGTTTACTAGAAAAGTAAGTTTGTGAATGAGCAATGAAAAACTGCAATCTTGTCTGGACTTTGTCTATGATCAGATTTGAAATTACTTCCTACCAAAAAAACTAAGGCAAAACAAAATAAAAACAAAAAAGGCAGCTCCATTATATTTCTCTTGACATAATATAAGTGGAACACACATGTAAATAAAGCAAACTTAGCCTTCTCATGACTTTCTCCTCTGCTAGAAAGCTAATCTGAAAGATTCAGAGCTATTCAGGATTAAATGCACAACATTATAGCTGGCTAAAATCTAATTGCCTAGTCTAAACTGCACAATCAGTCATCATATCTGCTCCCCATGGAGTTACTGGGGAAAAGCAGCTACATATCTGAGAGCTATTCCTCCCACCTCTCAAACACTTACTGTGGCATGAAATGCCTGCTTCTCACTGGTGACTGTTGAGGAAGCCTAAGTAACCCGGAACAGAAATCTACAGTTCAGGTAATCCAAATTCAACAATAGGCCACCAGCTTCCCTCCCACATGAGGAGCCCACTAAAGTACAGATACCAGAGATATCAGTCACAAGAGCCTCCTTCAGATATCAGTCCCTGCAGGAGGAAAAAGAATATATCTTTCTACCTTGTCAGACAATGAAGTGCTGAGTATTTAACTGACCAACTTCCTCAGGCTGGTTGATTAGCTGGTTTTGAAAATAACAAGTGATTACATTGCACAGGTATGTGAGTGGAGAAAAGTCTGCATGCAGATATGATGCACAGCACCCATCCATAGGTTTGGGCAAATCTCAAGCCCTTTTTTTTTTTTTCTTTAATGCTAAAAGTTGTAATTTACTTGGTGATAATGTGCATAGCCTTTCCTGCTGCATTTCTTCCAAAGACCTCTGAGTGGCTCAACCAATCCCTCCACACAAGGCAGCCACTCTGAACATGAAGCAGAGAAAGCTTCAAAATCATGATGACTGGTTGCTAACGGCCATGTAGTAGCAGGCTACGGGCTTTAAGTTTCCATTTATTCAAGATCCTTTGCAGTTTGGGGTCAGCTCTATTATCAGACAGTGAATTCCTCACAAGACCAAATTTTAGAAGGAAAATACTACGTAGTTGAAATCTACATTTACATAGATTTTTGCTTCATTCCTAAAAAAATTCCCTCCTAAGACAGGAAGACATTCAACAGAATCAGACTTCAATAAATTGTTTTCAGAACAAGCAATCAGGAAAAGATTCTGGAACAAAAGCCAAAGGCAAAGCAGTATTCAATCAAAGAAAAGAAAACAATAACAAGATGGCCTCAAGACCATGGCCAGCAGATAGACAGGATAACAAAAACTGGATAGGCAAACACAAAGAACAAGAGCGAGAAAACAATTTCCATGCAACTTTGCTTTTTGTCCTGCAGGAATTAATAATTTTCTGCTGAACTGACATATCTGACTAGAATCTGTGCCTTAAAGTAACAGTTCCTCTATCAATTAAAAAAACAACAACAAAAAACTGTACACGCCCAGATGAACATCCTGAATGACCCAAATCAATCCACAACATGAAGAAAATTCTACATTTGAAATGGGCATAGTTTAAAAGTATTAACTGAATTAAGATTCTGAAAATGCCTTTCTCTTTAGAGAAAATAGATTATCCTGGAAAAGATTTCTTGGTTAGACAGTATACATGTATTCAAAACCTACACAATGGTTGAAAACAGCCCAAATTTTCACAGCACAGGGGATCAGCAGTCTATTATGCAGCATCCACAGAAGACTTTAATTACTTTAATTTGAAATATGTCAGCCTCAAATTAAAATTAAAAAAAAAAAAGGAAACCAAACGTTTAAGTTACTGAATTTTCACTGAACGCAGCACATGAACACAGTACACTTCAGGAACTGCTGCTACTCTTAAGCTGCTGAAACAGTCACTGCAAGTTCTATTTTATACAAGCTATGTTTTGGGGCTTTTGTATGTTTTATTTTTCCTCACTGGTTATGAACAGGTTTGACCTTTAAAAGATATGCCAAACTAAGTGCAATCATGTTTATATTTCAAAAGGAACACTGCTTTTACCCATCCTGTATAGCTGCTCTTTATGCAAAAGTGTCTCTTCCCTGGGCAAACTGCCCACATCCCTGTTCACCTGACACATGCTGTGCACCTTGCTTGGAACTGTCAAAAGGAACCATTTAAAGCTAGAAACTAAACAAAACTGCAAGTTTGCTTTTAAAGTATCATGAGATGTTCTTAAAAAGACAAAAACCAACAACAAAAACAACAAAAAATGGGGCATCTTACCATTCTTCCATCATGAATTCCTAATTTCAAGCTCTTTTCCCAACCAACAGGAATAACAGTATCGTGATGCTGAAAAAACACCTGAGACGTGTGTTATCAGTTGGCTCCAAGAGGTTTTAGGAGAGTGATTTCAAGAAAACTCTTGATAAAATCATGAGAGTTTGTATTGCTCTTTGAAGGCAGGACTGTTCTTTGATATCATGATTGGATGTCTCACGCCTCCCTCTGAAGAAAAGAAAATATCTATTTTGGTCCTTTCACAACAGAGATATATTAGCTGCTGAGAAGCCTTACAATGACTTCAATATATTTTGAATAGGACCACAGCAATAATTTTTCTAGTTCTCTTCTGAGGTTGGCCATCCTTGTCATCCACCCTTGCTGCCCTCCCACTCTGGCTTTACAGGGACCACACAGAGAAATTTGTCTTGTTTCGATGATCAAATACATGGGTGCCTTACAATCATTTGTCTCAAGGCACACTGTATGAGTTGAGAATGAGTGAATGTGAAAACCAGAAAACAGTTTCAAAAGCATTCTTTTTTAAAGCCATGTTTTCCCCACACTTTGACAACCATATGGGGCTGTGTGGCACACATTGTCTCAGTGTTGCAGAACTAACTACTTTGTTTTGTTTATGTCTCCTGCCTGCTCAGCAGAGCAGAATTAAACCACAGCTCATCTAATTTATGGCTAGAGGGTGGGAAACCTTAGATTTCCTTATTCACATAGCAAATAGGCGTCAACCAATTCTAATAGTTGGTGCAGAGGTTTGATGCTATGTCAGAGACCTTCAGCTGTTTTGTTAGTGGAGTCAGGACCTTTGCTTTTCTAGCTGGCAGGAACAGAACAAATTGGTAGGTGATACACTTCCCATACAGACAGGGACAATTATGGTCATCAATCATTTCTCTGTCAGACCAGCTCCTACCAAATCTTCTACTGTGCCAGCCACAGAGAAAAATGTGCTGACTACTTTGCTGCAAACAACTAATGCTGCAAAAGAAAGATGCAAGGTGGCAAAGTGGTTTAATGCACAATGGCCATTTATGGAGCGGATCTGACATGATGGCATTAGTAAAAGGATTGGCCTTACGTGAACTCATCAGAAACGCAAGAACAATGCATGCTCCCCATTGACTCAACAATGTGAGGAAGCATATAGTAATAAAAATAAAATCTCTTAGACTTCAAAGAATTGAGAGGAAAATCTCTTTTGCTGATCCTTCCAAAATAAATTTGCTTCATTACTGTTAGAAGAACCAAATTCTTTTTTTCTAATTAGAGATACTTCATCTTCCATTTCATACAAAACAGTAGAGTGCATCATAAATCCCCATTGGAAATATTATATCAAAAACTCCTCATCTTTATTATAGCAGGAATCATCAGGCACCACACATAGCAGTTAAAACAGAGGATCACTTTCTGTTGCTTCTGCCAGTTACACATTACCAGAAATTAGATAGAAATATTGCCAGTTTTGTCTGTAGAGGTATTTCTACATAGCTATTTATTTACTGAAACACAAAAAATCCATTTGTTCTTTGTCCCCTCATCCAAGTGAGGTTCTAGCTGAAATAAGTTACTTTCTGAAACACTTAGCCAACCAAAGTGTGTGTACATCTGCAGAGGTAGATCAGAGCACACAGTACCATTTGTGCTGTCTATTTTAAGCTACTGGTTTTGAGACTGTACTCAACCACATTTACTCATATCCAGGTTAAGGGTCTAGTTTAAGTGTCAGGATTACAAAAAAAAAAAAGTTTGTAAATATATTTTAATTAGAACTACTTCTCCCCTTCTATTTTACTTTCTTTCTATTGGTTCTAAGATCCAAACCTTGCCTAGTCCTTGGATCACCTTGATTTTTCATGACTGCATATGGCCTTACCCTAACCCTAACTGGGGGGTGGGGTGGGTTAAACTGTCCTCTTAAACTGTCTTGATCTTGATCTAAACTATTTTGTTGTCAGCCAGAGAAGAAGCCTAGAGCTATCTTAGATTTATAGCCAAATTTTCATTTCTTGAAGTAAGCAAGATGCACATTGCCTGCTGTCTGCAACCTGCATTAGTCTGTTTCGTAAAAGTGACTTTAAAATTGAGAGGTTTGTAAAGGGAGAAGGGAATAATAAGGCTAGAAGGGAAGCAAAAAGCATTGCTGATGAAGCCTGGATGCTTAGTTTGCTGAGGAGCTGGCTTTAAGGAATCAAAAAAATAATGAAAATATTCCCAGCTTCCTCCCTCCAAGCCTTAAGTTATTTATAACAGTCTTGAGTTAAGTTATTAAAAACATGACTGTTGAGGAGGGCAGACTATAGTAACACTATTAAATATGCCAGGAGTTCAACAGAGTTGGTACATGCTCAAAGAAGAATAATTCAGTGCAGGAGAGCCTCCGTTATATGATTCTTCACATCAGGGTTACTCTGAATTGGCAAAATATTTATAGTTACAAATTTCTTTCTGTTTTGTGAATCTACACCACTGTGTCAGCTGAGGATCTGGCCCATGTGAGTTATTTTCCTTAGTCAGTCAGGCAGAGAAACTTACCATAATAGCTTAATGCACAGTGCTTTGTTATGTTGTATCAGACCCTTTAGCCTGTTCTTTGCTTGTATTTCATCTCAACAACCATGCAAAGAGGAGTGTGTTTGATGTTCTGCGGTGCACATTCTTTTCAACCAGAAACTTTGAGGAAATCATATTAATAATCAAATCAGGGACTATTATTCAACTTCCACGAAATGTACTTCCTCATGCAGCTATGTCATTCTTCTTGTTTAACACATCGTGGCTACAGCATTAATCATGTCAGAAAAACATATCTATAATTGTCACAGACGACCAACAATAATTTCCTGTTTAGTTCTAACTCTTTTCTAGTCCTTATTTGACAGCACAGCCAATTTCACAATAGAGATAATCAAACTGGTTAAGTCCAAAATGTCAAGAATCTCATCTCAGCCCAGACTCCCTTGACAGCAAAGTGTGACTGACATCTCCAAAACTATCTAAAATGGGTGGAAATTAAGTTTCATAGGTGCCTCAACATTCACCTTTCAGTGTTTAGGGAACACATTAGCAGACAAGAGACACTCCTTGAGGCAGCTAATAGCAGGGTGATGGACTCTATGCATAGACACATTAAAAGACAGCCATTTGTCAGGAACATGGCAGGTAAAGATCAGTAATTTAGTTCCGACAGTTTTCTTTCTGCTGCCACATATAAATCCCAAAGCTTTGCCTTGCAGTCCCCTGTTGCTTTGCCAGCAATGGAAGCGTCCCCTAGACTGCTGCCTGCCTTGAGATAAATGCCTCCAAAACTCGCCTCCATTTATCCAGCATTTGAGTGTTACCTCTGATTTTATAGTCATTTTCTCACACTTTGATGCATACTGTGCTTTTTTTTTTCCCCCCCTCTCCCAGAACTGCTCATTTCGTCCTTAATGGTTTTCCTTGTGATCTTTTCCTGACATTCTTGCAGAATTGTAGCTATACGTCAAACAAATGCAATTCAGCATTCTGGATACTCTGCAGAAAACACACTGATTAAGTAATAAAGTGAACAGACTTACTAAAGATATACGTTTTATATTAATACAAAAATAGCAGTATAGTATGTGTGCGATCAGCTTCAAGCACTTACTTACCTGCATACATTCACAAGTCAAACTATTTAAATACAAACCATTTCCTGCACTGCACTTTTTTTAGAAGGTGTGAAGCAGTCCTTTATTCTAAGTACAGTTCATAGTTTTTCTGGTATTTATCCTTCAAACTGCTCTTCCCATAACAAAGACTTAAACCAAAATTTGAGGATGTGACAGTGTGGAATGAGAAAGAAGTGTTGCTCACTCAATAAAGCCAAGTCTCTTGAGTTCTCTTCTGGCTCTGCTATGACATTCAGTTTTGTCCTTTACAACTCTGTTTAGAAGGTCAGTTTTAGGAAGGTTGGTGCATCTTGAGAGGTTCATATGAATTTATATAATGTTATAAATACATGAATTATAAATTTCCTTGGAAGAATGAACACTAATGGTAGCTGTGGCTTCTCCAGTGCACGTGATTTGGTGACATACGTATGTTTTGATCAAGAAATCTGGAGAACACAAAAAAAATCAACAGACCAAATCTTAAATGGATTAAAAATCTAAACTGGTCTCAAAGCATCGAGAAGGATAAAGATTATAGGAGAAAACCTCAGTAATTTGCTTCTGCTTACTTTCTTTCTACAAGGAAGTCTGAAATTTCATGTTGCTCAGTAAAAACAGTGAAAATAAATATTTCAGAAGAATTTAATTAATTAACAAAAGTCAGAAATCTAGACAAGACCTGAAGCTGATATGGAGGAAACAATTGAATCTGGGCTCTATGTAACTTAAAATGCAATATTACTCTAACAGGTTGCTCTTCTCCCTACAGATTTAGACAGAGGAACATTGATTACAAATTCTGTATATATTATAAAGGTAGTAAGTGCACTGTTGACTTTTGGTATCCGTAATTCAAAAAAGGTATTGATGAAACAGAAAAATCCAAGAACAGCTACTAAAAGAATGCTAACATTTTTTATAAGGGCCAAAGACCTCAGTCTATTAATTTTAAACAGGGAACATTAAACAATGACAATCCCAGTCCATAATACTAATATGAGGAACAGAATTTTTTTTCAGTCTAGTAGATGAAAGCATAACAAAACACATTGATGGAGATCAAGGGAAACTAGACATATTCATTGGTAACAAGACAAATTTACATCAAAAGTAATTAATCATTGGGGTAGTATAGAAAAACTTAGCAGTTTTGACATATTAAATAATATTCTAAGCACTGAGTTTTTGCGAAAACAGGAATTAATTGAATGACTTCTTAACACATAAAAGATTCATCTAGAGAATTGTAGCCAGCTCTTTCAGGCTCCTTACCTATTCTTCCAAAGTTTAGGAAAATGAGATTTTATTAAATTTTAAATCAACCAACTAAATAGGTATTAAAAGTTATTTCTGTTCCTGATTTGAAATGAGTTATTTCATTCCACAAAGTATTCTGAAATTTCATACTGTTAAATAAAAAACTGAAAATAAACATCTCAAGAGCTCCATTAAAGAACTTTTCAAAATCAGAACTTTTAATAACGTGTAAACATATTAGACTTCAATATTCTGATCCACTTCACTTAAACTCTTGTATTTAATGTCTTCAATAAGTAAGTCACATCAAATTGATTAAATGCTTCTATACTGTCAAAGCAAAATGTTAGACATTCTCATTCTCCCATCACAGCAGTCCCATGAAATATTAGATCTCAACAGAACTGTATTTTTCTGGAGAGATCCGTCCTTCAATCCTGCCTCATGGAGCCAGTTTACGCATCTTTTATTCTTACCTGATATTTGTTACTGTGGTAAGAGATTCTCGGTTCAAGAACAAATTTCAATGTCAACAGAACAACAGGAAAAGCAATAAAATGAACCTCTCTTTGCCATTTCTCTATTCTTTTATGCTACATCCTGTGTTCCTGGTCCTGCCTTCCTCTCTTCTCCTCATCACTGTTCCCATTCCACATTTTTTCTAACTCTTGACTTCCCCATAATCATTCCAAAATTTTGTTAAGTCCCCTTCAATTTTTAGCGTCATCTCACATACTAAGGTGTATTTCTCCTCCTCCTTCTATTCCAGGTGGCTTCTCTTTTATTTAACCAGCTTTTAGAAGGACAAGCTTGCCTAACATACTGGCAGCAGTGTAAAATAAGATACACATAACATAACTAGTCAGTGATAAGGATAGACGGTCTTCCTGAAATACAACTGCCTGCACAGATCTAGTATGCATTTATAAACTGTCAACTACAACAGAATTATATCTTCAGTAACACTGCACAACATGGTTGGGTTTAAAAAAAAAAAAAATGTTTGAGTGAGAGAACTATCTTTGCTGTATAGCTGTTACTTGTAACCCCATCTACAAATACTTGTAGAGAAGCAAGCATGGGAAGGGCACCATCAGAAGAATATGCACTAAGTGACTGTGAGGTGTACAGTAAAGAAGACCAGGAGTCAGCACGTGACATTATTATGGAAGGCGTGTCATTTAGGGACAGGGAGAAAAGAAACCTCTGCCATTGTCTCAGAAGTGTCAAAAAGGCAAAAGGATTGTGATGCAGAATTACTTTTTATAGATGCTGGATTACTTCAGCAAAGTTGCAATACAGTGTTTTGTCAGAGGCTGAGATGTAGGAGCAAAATACCTACATAGATAAGGGGCGAAAGAGCAAAATTTGCACTACCTAGTGAGAGAAATACAAGTGCTCTGTGATCCCAGTATTTCAAGGTTTGTAGCAACTAAATAAACAACATTAAACTCCTAAGGTTGGGTGGTTGCTTGCCCTAGAGATAGAAGGTTTGAAAGAGGCTGATATGAAGAACATCCTTCTCTTTTTTACTGACATTTGAATGAGATCAATAGCAGTCTGAATAGATCCAGCACTTCGGTGGTACAGATTCAAAAAAAAAAAAAGCGTCAAGCATTGCCAATAACAGCAAGAAACAGCAGGAACTGAGCCATTCTTCTGTTACTCCTCTGTAAAGGCAGGTGGAGGAGGGCCAGTGCAGAAGCAATTACTACTGCATCAGTGCTAAGGCAAGCTGAAGATAAGGCAGCAGGTCAAATCAGAGCACTGTTTCTGTGCCTTACAGTGCTCTCTGGTTAAAGAAAAAAAAAAAAAAAGAAAAAAAAAGATTTAACAACATTTATTTATGTCTAGGGAGTGTGAATTTTAATCCAAAGCCTTGGATAAAGCTTCTTATCAATAAAGTAGAGTGAGAAATGAGGCAAGGCTAACCATAAATAACTCCTGGGTCTTTCATCTCCGCTAACTCATTCCCTGAGCTTGCTCTTACCCAGGAATTGGCACTTCTAGGAGCTCTTGGGACAGAGCTATCTCAAAGACAGCATTGAAGTTGTCAGAGAAGAAGGGAATAGATTAATGTTAAAACCAGAAGGCAAGACAATGGTTTCACAATTTGAGCTCAGGCCATTAAACACAGACCATAAATTCATTCACGTGTTCTTTTCCTTCCCTCATAGCTAGCTTACAGAAGATATTTTAAGAGAATTCTTTGCTTATAGTTGTGAGTAGTCCCAGTCTTAAAAGTGAGACTCAAAATACAAAGGAAGAATATATTCCAGCCTGTTCTCCCTCCACATTACAGGTAACTTATGTTACTTACAAAAATTTTCCACACAAGAGAATTAAAAAAAAAAAAGAAAAAAGAAAGAAAGGGAAGAACCACTTGAAATGTCAGCCCAGCATAGCTTTTTAATCATGAAATATCAGGTCTTTTAAGTTGCAGAAATTTGTCCATTTTGTTATGTAATACCCTATAAGCTGCAGTGTACTCATTTTTACACTGAAAAAAGCTGATAAATGATGTTCTGAAAAAGTTATTGATTTATAAGATACTAGTAATATTTTATTATTGAAGGCAATACATGTAAATATGATACGATTGTCTGTAGTTCCAAGCTGATATTTTTTTCTTTCCCCCAGGTTAGATATAATCTCTTTTTTTATTCAGCTTTGTTTTCTTCTGTAAATAGATTATTTCTCATAGACTGGGTAAAGATATCTGTATTAATCTTACTCTTTGTTCTATTGCACTAATGTTTCAAAAGGTCAATTAAAACAAAATGGAAGATGAATTGGCCTGCTGGAAAGAAATCTCACTGTAGATATCCACAGCTTAATGTTCCTTTAGAAGACAAGGTCAAGCAAATTGAAGGCTATTCATCTGCTTCCCTTATTGGAGTCTTGATCCAGCTGGCCTCTGTTAATCAAGAAACTGAATTCAGCAATAGAGAAGCTATTATTCATATTTCAGAAACACACCACGTACTGCTGGATCTTAATAATCTGGAGCAGTGCATGAGGCCACATTCATGGACTCAGATTAAGCCAAAAGAGAGCACGATATCTGCAGAGATATTCTAGAATTTCTTTTCAAGACGCAGATTAAAACATATCCTTTAGAAAGAAACAGGAAAAAAGAACAACAACAACAACAACAAATCAACAAAGCCAACCCATTCAAGCAAAAATTTCTTCCCTTTTTTTAATATTTAAACTCACCATTTTGGCTAAGTTACTTCTATACTTTTGCTGATAAGTGTCATATCATATTTAAAAATTTGATTCAGCAAATTTGTAGGTAGTGTAGAGTTTTCAGGTAGCATGAAGTTTGCTTAAGAGGAAAAGTATCAGTTCTGGAATTTTTAAATGCTGACTTTTAATCCCAGTACTGCAAGCACAACTTACCATAATTTTTAGATCCTTTTGACCCAATTATAAGAGTTTTGCAATGTTGCATTCTTTTTTTTTTTCCTCTCAGTATAAAACAAAACAAGACAAATATCAGATACCTACTTCTGAATGAAACTACTGATTTCTGTTTAAGGCGGGTTTCAACCAAATATAGTTTATAGTTAAAGTGACAGTAAGCTGCATGCCCTTTCCTTTACATTGACTATTAATTACAGTTGGGACAAAGCTGCACTCCTTTGGACATTTGGTGCAGGAAAGACAAAATATCAAGGAAAACAGAGTGAATTACCTTCTGTCTCTGGAGATTCAGCACAATGTCAAGTATGAAGCATGTTAGATACTATGCACAGAAATTCAAGTTTTCTGCTTGCTTTATACATAATCCAGTGCAAACAAGATCCCAAATTTAAGAACTCCCAATGTTTTTCAAGGTCATGAAATTCATTCTTAAAACACAAGTAAAAATTGCAAAGAATGTTCAACCTTTGGGGCAGAATGCTGCACTACAGACATACAGTTTTTTATACATAGTCATACATGTTAATACATACATCAAAGAGAATTTGAAGAGTAGAGTAGAAAAGGATCCAAGAGAGCAGATACTGAAGCATAGTTAATGCTAGTTGCCCAAGAATTTTGTAAGAATGCAAGCAACAAAAGCTCTGTCAGGCTACGTCAATACAGCTGCATGTGTACAAGCAAGCCTGCAATGTCATTTGCCCCCTAAAGTAACTAAAAATATCTGTAACTTGAAAATTGTTTATTTAATTGTAGAGTTAGACAAGAAACAAGAGAGGTCACAAAACAAACATCTCTAGGAATTTGCCAGTTGGGGCTCGTCCAGAAGAACAAATAAATGTGGTGTAAAGAGACAATATAATGAGTGCATGTAACTTTGTTGTTTTGTTTCTTTTTTATTCTCTTTATGCTCCACTCCCACTCTCCAGAAGGACTTAATTAGAAAGGAAGCAAGTACTTCAAGGTGCACAAACTTACCAACAGAAAAGCTGTAGTTGTTCATCAAGGTAAAGTTTAGCTGCACAGTGTAATTGATTGACAACACTTTAACTAAAAAACTGTGGACTGAATAATCATTCCACCTCTCCTTAAATCTAGGAAGAACCGCAACAAGACTAACTCATCCACACCCAGCTCTCTTCTTTTTTCCTTTTTTTTTTTTTTTTTTTTAATATCTGTAGAGACATTTATCTGTGCATTGTTGCCAGGAACAGGCTGTCCCCATGTGCCTGCCTCTCCCAGATAAACCAACACACAGCAACCACAAGCCTACAGTTCCATCACACCTTACAGTTTTCTCATTCAGCAGATAGATTAGAGCTCTTTATCAAGCTAAAACTAGAAGCTCTAATGCTTACTGTGCACAGATTGCTTCTCTCCACTAGCGTGCAACACAGGACTTATTCCACCAGCATCAGGGCAAGGATGCAACTAATATTCCCCCATGCTATTTCAGCCCATTTCAGGATAAAATCCAAACCTTAAGCTTCTTGATAATTCAAAAGCAGCATTAATAAAACACAAAGTTGCTTATCCTATTTTAGCTTAGACAACACCAGTGTTATCACCATTCCCTATTTGATAAAATATTTTGTTTTATTTGAAGTTTCAATGTTTGCATGATTTTCAAGGACCTTATCATTTTCTCACACCTCCAGTTGCAAAATTTGCTCAGTTATGTTTTTGTTGGCCTATTTTCTAGCACAGCCTCCATCCTTGATCACATACACACAAACTGAAATCCTTGCTAGGACAGGGGAGGGAAGAGAAAGTCGGCCAAGAAAAAGGAGCCTCACAGCCTTCTGAGTACCAGCATTTCCAAATCTTTTCAGCACCTTTTCAGTGGAAAGCCTTACATCACTTTGTTAGAAAAAGTGCAGGGATGGAAAGCAGAGAAACTTAGACAAGATATCATAGAGCATAACCATATTCCCTGGCACTAGAACATATTCCTGTTCCCTAGTTCTGGAATTGTCAGGAACTGTGTTACACTAGTGCACCAAGCCATCCTAATTTTGCATCTTGTAGATATGGCCACCAACAAATGATTTCTTCAGGTGAGAAAGGCTGTTTGCATAGCAAAGACCTGGTCCTATGTCTCCTGTTCCTTTCTCCAGTCTTGCAAAGAAATTACCCCAGAAAAATCCTTCCTCACCTCCCAGAAGCTGTCCCATTTCAAAGCAGTCCTTATGTACTTATCCTGTGCAGCACAATGGGACCAAATGACTGAAATTACACAAAAACTATCTTCGTACCTGACCTCTCAATTGTAACAAGCTATGGTAAGCTCTCTGCCAAGGACCAGGAACACGATCCTTAACTGAATGACCAGAAATTCAATGTCCATAAGCTAGCAAAAATCAGATCACAAAAAATTAAGACATGGAGTCGTGCAAATTGCTTAATGAGCAGCATCCTTATAGTTTAGAGAGGAAAAATGTATTCTGGATTGGAAATCTGCTGCTGTGTGGTTCTCCTTTTAAATACAAGAAGATTTTCAAAAGACTATTATATGAAAGTTAATCTGAAATGCTATCTTCTTTGGAAAGAAGTTTTATACTCATGGGTGTTTTGTTTAATTTTTTTCAACCAAAATTCTATTCACATATTAGAAATACAGTTATCAACACTTACAAACCAGAAACATTTTTATGGTTGCAATGATTTATAAAGGGAGAATTTATACAGACTTTACGTTTTTATCATAGCATTTAATTCTACAACATTTCATGCCCTGCCAAGCTTTTCCCAGCACTAATTGAAAAGAGGGAGAAAGGGAGATAAAAAAGAGACTGAGTTTTAGAAAGACTATTAAACCAACCAGCTTATACCCCAAGGGAAGAAATGCTCATGTAGCTGTGCTATTTCACAATAAAGAGAGGAGGAGAGAGGGAACTGCAGTAATTTTGCTGCTGTCCTGTCCAGGTATGGAGCATGGGGGCAGGACACAGCCCTGGTATCAGGGGTATCTGGGGCAGGTAGATGCAACACAGGACATCATGAAGTTGAAAGCTGGCCACACTGTGGGTTTCAAACAACAACAATACCACCAGCCTCTGTCATGTCACCACACACAGCTCAGAAGCAGACACTGATTCATTCACTGGGCCAACCAATGAGACCACCATGTTTGTCTGCAGGGGTGGGCTGCTGTGCTCAGCACACCAAGGGGCTGGGCTGCATACTGCCATTGTAACACTGATCTGATGAGAGCAATAAATGTGGAGAACACTCCACAGCATACTTTTTTTAAAGGCAAATCAAGGCAGAAGTTCAATTTAGGATAGTATACATCCAGCTTTTTACTAATCTGCTTTTCAGCCCACAGAGGTGCATTGAAGCTGTTGCTTTGTAAATAGGCAGCACAGAAAAACCAAACCTAACTAAAAACTAGAAACAAAAACCAAAAAACTCAAACTCTTATTGCAAAAAGAACTAAAATCTTTGTTTCAAGTGCAGAAAATGTAAATAAAAGGAAGGGCTCCTCTATCTGTGGTTCCTGACCTTTACGCACAGCTACAATTTTGTTTTAAAAATCTTATAACAGTGATGATAAAATAGCTAGCAATTTCAAAAGAATTATTCAGATGGTGGCAATACAAAACATATTTTTCAGACATAATTTTCAGAACAGCAGCATTTCTCAATAAGCTTTATCTTATATGTTATTATGCCATCCATCATGTTTGTTTTTCATAAGTTACCTTAGTCATTTATATTTAAGAACAATCCCTGAATTGTTTGCAGTTTTTAATCGCTGATACTTTTATGCAAAGAGAAAATTAAAGCTACTCTGAGTACTTATATATACGTAAGTAGGCTCATAGAGTCATAGGATAAAGTAATGATGATTATATTTTAATTTTAATATATATAGTGATGATTACATTTTAATGGCTGTGGAGACATATCATTCATCTACTAGCTGATAAAAAATTGTTAGTGATTGTTAGTCAACAGTGATTTGTCTATAGGCTAAGGAGGATTATATATCCAGAAATCCACTATTGTTTCCTAACATTGCATTGGTATTGAATATAAACACAACAGTGCCCTTCCTCATTGCAAAGAATGATGAAAAATAAAATCTCAGTACACACACTCTCATTATTGCACCAAAGATTGAGCTTCAAAACAAATGCTCTCCAGTTTACTGGAAGATTAAGGGCTCACTAGGGCAAGTTTTCAGCACTCAGAACTCACATGGATTTCAATGGCAGCTCCACATACAAGGCATTTACAGGATTAGCCCTTAAAAAAAAAAGAAACACCCTGGAGCTCTCAGTGCATTGCAAAGACAAACAGACAAATTCAAGTAGGATATGATGGGGTGAGTTTTTCGGCCTTCACAAAAGATTAAAATGCTTTTGTATAAGCAACTCACTGACAATAGGGTAAATAAGAATTGTATTGTTCAATATGCCGAACACACAACTATGACAGACACTTGGAGATGCTAGTCAAGGTTCATACATTCCTTCAAGTGTTTGTCATGACAAAGGAGGTGTTATTTTATTTTATTTTATTTTTTTAATTCCACAACTGGTTTTTTTAGACCTCATTAAGTGCTTTTCTGCAACATCATTTAAAGTAACAGGATTCAAATGTCAAGTTTGAATGCTATCCAAATGCTTATAAAAATATTCATATCTACTCATTGACTACGTAGTGATATAGAGTAGATAAACCCCAAGATTCTCAAAACTTTCCAACTAGATCTAACTGAATCCTTGCCCGAGTTGCAGTCGCTAAGTATCTACTCTCATTTTTGAGACTTGTCTCCAGCTGCTGCACCATAAGGGAGCAGGTTTCTTGCAAACATGATGTTTAGCTGTCAGTTCCACACAGGTATCTGGGACACTGTAGTACATCTCAGTCTGAACTGCATGCCCAGATCCCATTTACAGGTCTGCTTCACATTTTCTCTGCCACTTTCAGCAAGTCACTTAAGCAACACACAAACTGGTGAACATGCGATTGCTGCAATCTCAAACTTAAGTATTCATGCTGGCACTATTCTAGGCCTATACCAAGGTATGAACCACAGGAGAGAAGCTCATCACACCTGGGCTTTGTGGGAAGAAAATCCATTGCACTGATTGTCTGGGAGGTACCATGGGCTCCAGCAAGGCTGCTGGGGGGATGATTAAGGTCACAGGGGCCACACCATGGAACAATGTCCCTTCTCAGCAGATGCAGCACATTTCTTCCTCGTTCCCCACCTCAAAAACAGAATTACAGCATTTCCTCTCTCCCTTTCTCTCTTGCAGGGGGTTTGTATGGAAACTTGTGAAGTGCTCCCATGCTCGAGTTGTGTGGCAGCAAGAAATTTGCTGACAGACATTTCTATACAAAATGTGCAATCCCATTTTAAAAACAACTGGTGAGAAAATTCCAAAGCCAAGCAACAAAAAAACAACTATAGAAGAAATTTCAAGCCTGATCTCCTAAGGAAACTATGACTGTACATATATAATATATAGCAGCACATGATTTGCCATGTAACCAGAAACAAAGTTAGACTCTGCTACAAGCATAAGACAAACACTTTTTTTCCCCAGAGCTTTTGATGAGAATATAAAGTTCTGGTAGAAATGGTTAAGCATAAATAAATAAATAAATAGTACTTTCAGGAGATAAAGTAAGTGGTATCTACTGCTTGAATAGCAAAGTATACATACTATGGTCAAGGAGATCTTTGTAGGGTAGTTACAAGCCATATATTAGCAGATTTCTTTGACCACAAGAAAGCCACCAGTTGAAAATGCTGAAAGGAAAGCTGAATGGAGAATTTCCTCATCCCTTCTCTTCTCTGAAATTATACAGCAGGTGTTGCTACTACACTGGGCTAAACTGGATTACATGGAGTTTCTACACCATAACTCACAAAAGCATGCTAACGCAAGAATATAACGAATGGTAAGCCTCGGTCAACCATCACACTCTTTCATCTTTATTCAGCAGCAGGAAAAATAGGCTTGATAATAACTGATAGCAGTAGCCATGGCACAGTGGCCAGTACTTCGTTTTCTTAATGAAAGTATCGGTAAGATGGGATTTCAGTAGCCAAAAATGGACATTCCTTCCCACCCACAGGGCTGACTCCCCATCCACAGAATGGTTTTGTAGGAAAGTAAGAAGCAAATGTTTCTGGTTGATGGATGCTGTATTTTTTTCAGAAGTGAAATGGCTTTGGTCCAAGAGCTCAAGAGCTGTTTTCTTCTCTCCACCTCATAACTATTTGTTGCTATTCCTAATGTGTCATCAGCATTTTCCAAACTTCAGGTCCGCTAACTCCCCATATGATTACTCTCTCTCTTTTCTCCACAATCATTTAGAGATGGAGGCTTGGATATTTATAAAAAACAACAACAACAAAACAACAACACTAAGAAAGGCTGATAATGACAGCTGCTTTTACAAAGCAGAGTAGAGAGCAGTAATGTATCCAGTTAAATTGGATAATAAAAAGAAATTGTGAAAGTCAAGAGCAGTGGCATGTGAACAGAAGTAGTTCCACTGGCTGCAGTTCAAACACTTCAAAGCTACCTCTGAGTTGGATATAGTAGCTGCAAATGCAACTTAGACAAACTTTGGCTTTCCAGAGAGCTTAGACAAGACACACAGTGTTACTAGGAGGTTTGTGTTCAGACTAAGCACGAGGAGGTACAAACTGAAAACTTTTCCTACTGAATTTGTACTTGCAGTTTTGTTTTAAAATAATGTATTCCTCATAATGAATATACAGAAATGTAAATTATATAGGTCTTAGCCCCTCTTTAGTTTCCATGGAAATTGAGATTACTTAGAAGAGTGTGCAAGTCACCAGCACAAGGCAAGAGGAGGTCACTGGTATCAGCCATTAAAGTAATTTACAATTGCTGGATCTGCTTTGGAGCATGGGAGAGGCATCTGCATTTTTTGGTGGTTAAATTGCTTTCTCTGACATCTTTAAAGTCTTTTTTACCTCGTTACTGATATTACATTTCTTATTCATTTGCAGGTTATTCGGGCAGCTAGAGGTATTGATGCCAAAACCCTGGCTTGCTTTGCTGTAAGAGACAGTAGAGGATCCCCATGGGTATTCTCCACAGAGAAGGAAGTAATAGCAAAAGACAGAATTGCATACCCAAGGTGAAGAAAACAAAGCAGCATTTCTATCTGTGCATCGTGCCTCAGAAATGGGATCTTTACTTTTTATAAAAAATACTGCCCACTCAGGTCACTTGCCTCATAAGAATAATTATTTATCAATGCTCAGCGTTCAGGTCAGCTGTGTCTTGATTTACAGAATTATGTATTTTAAACAGAGAACAGATTTCCATTTACAGTTTATCTTTACCTATATACAGACTGGGTAATACTTAACCATGGATGATGATATACGTTTCAAAAGAAATCAGTACTCACAATGGAGTGATTTATGGGTCAGTATCTTGAGAAATGCAAAGACCTTCCTTTCTAGACAGCAGATACTTTGCTAACTCAGCCTAATTTTTTTTTTTTTTTTGCTTACTTTGTTGAATCTCAGTGCAGCTCCACTGCGTAACGCAGAGCACATTCTGATTCCTCCTCTCAGTGTGCTTTCTCAAAGACCTTTTCCTCTGACATTTGCTGTAGTAGATCTTTTTCCAGTCAGACATTCCTGCATTCAGGCTTATCTCTATCATGCACTTCATAAAATCAGGCCAACACTAAGTCCTGCATTCTCATTTATATTTCCAGATGTGATTCCAGTCAATATTCATTTGACATGAATGCTCACAGTTGCCCTCAGTGGGCACTGGTTCAGGCCCCTCCAACAGTATTTCACTTTTCTAGCAAAGGTCACTGAGCTAAAAGAGACTGCACAGGCTATGAAATGTCAGGTGAGTTTACTTGTGCCGAATCACTTAGGGTCCTGCTGCTGCTACTTTATTTATTGTTCTATTTATTTATCTATCAGCTTCTATCGTTGTTGTAGGCAAATGAATAAAATAATTCTTGTCCTTCATTCCTCAGAGATGTATGGAAAAGTGTACAGTAACTCATTAGCAAGGGTAGTAAGTATTTGCTTGATTTAAGCAAGCAGGAAAGCATGCAAGAATTAGATTACTTTTAGGCTGTTTTACTGCCAGAGTTTGAAGGGGTTCTCTGTGGGTGCTCACGTGTAAGCGTGTCAGGAGATGCAATTTTATATAACCAGGAATTGCTTTAAAAACTCTTATATTCTTCCCTTATCTCAGTGATCTCAAGTGACCAACTGTAGAACTGAAATACCTCCTTTACAGTCATCATAGGAGCTACCAGCATGTTGGTTTACCAATTAAAGTATTTAACTCTAAGAAGGAACTCCTAGAAATAGAAATCAAATCTTTATAAAGTACTCAGCCAGTTTCTGTGTAACACAGAGCCATCCCAAGGGTTCGGATTCTGATTCTCAGTCAAAAGTTTCATGCAGAGAAGGACCATAGAAATGCAAATATTTAGGCAAAGGTTTGTGGCTATGTTCTACAGATACATCTCATGTTGTTCTAATGCCAGCAAAAGCCAAATGGATCACTCATGGCAATAGCCAATGTCTTGTTTTGTGGTTAGTTAAATATTTGTGAAGACTTAAAAGTATGCAAAAACAATTTTCAGGTCCCTCATAATACAACCTGTATGTGTTATCCCACAGCCAAATCCTGCAAGAAGTTAACTAAACAACCACCCTTTGACATAAACATTACTCACTGGACTAGGATGTAACCTGTCAGAAAACAGTTCCTTCTTGGGAAAAATCCCAGGTCTGGCAAGGGAACAGCACTCCCTGAGAATACTTTTCCTTTCATGCAGCACTGAATATTTTTTGGTCCAAGGTCCACAGCAGAGTAAGCCTTTTTTAAAACTCCTCCATCAGAGGTAGCATGGCCTAGAGATAGTTTGCTCTGTATCTTGTCCTCTTCAGAATTTGATACCTGGAAATCACAAAAGAGGCTGAAACCTGAGAAATACCTGAGAGCAGGGCTCCCCCTAACTTTTAGCACAGTGGCAGAGATCCTCAGGTACTGCCTGCCAGCAGCCATTGAAAAATTTCAGCCTTTTTTAAAAATAAAAACAATCTTAATGCTTTATCAGAGAAGCAGGAAGGGAAAATACATATGTATAGATGTGTTATGCTTAGCTGAAAATTACAAGCAGGGGAAAGCATAGAAACAGGTAAGGGACTGTTAGTACAATGATAAAGAATTATTCTAACCCTGAATTACAAAGCCACTGCATGCTAAATATCAGCTTATAAATGGGGCATTACTTTGCCCAAACAAGAATTATTCTAGTACATAGTAGGTGATTTTAATGAGAGCACACATTAATGCAATTGATACACTAATACAGTAATGCAAATAAGAATAGGGAAAGCTTGTATAACTTAATTGTGGGTTTTCGTGTGTTAAGTCTTAAAGTAACTTGACAGAGTATCCTCTTGCAAATAGGTTACTGTGCTTTCAGACACTCCTCTTCTTAGACACCTGACTGACTTCTCCATCAGAAGGTGGTTTCTTATCCCAGAGACAAGTTGTGAAGGGGACAAAGAGATTCACATTTATCTGAGTCCATATGTTCATTTACCTTTCCTCTAAAATGCTTTGTGACAGTATGGGAAACCACAGGCTAATGTGGCTGTGAAGGGTGTCAGGCTGGACTCGGGAAGCTGAAAGGACAGAGACCACAGAGAGATGGGGTGGGCATCTGCAAGAAGTGATGTTAAACAACTATATGCACAACCATCTGCTTCCCTATGCCATTCTTATCCTCACCTGTTTGCTTGCCTGTCTAGTGAACAACTACACTCCTCACAAACAACCAGCTTTATCACTGCTTTGAATGGCAAAAATTCTGTCACCTTTTAATGAAAGTGTATTTGGATTTTCAGCTATGAACTAATTTTAGCAACAGTTCACAGAAGCCTAATGCCAGTAAAAATGCAGTAACAAGCCTCACAGTGTTCCAGTGCTTTCCAATTGCTTTTTTAATTACATAACAAAGCATTCCTGTAAATTCTGCTGTGAAAACATTCAAGTTCCCCTACAGCATCATGAGATAAATACCACAGGACTAGCAAGTATTTACCTGAAAAAAAGGAAAGACGCAGCCATGAGCACTCAAATGAAACAGATACAATTTGAGATGAAGGGGAGGGAAGTGAAAGCAAAGGCAGGTCAAATAATGCATTCTCTTTGTTTTGAAAGTAAAAATTAGTGACCGGAAAAGCAGAATGTGGAAAGAAACCTCTAAGAATCCTGAGTGACCTTAGTAAGAACAGTGACAATTCTGCCTCTGCTTATTCAAAGAATTGAGAAGTACCTAAAGAAAACTGAATTCTCCACACATGCACTCATAGTCCACAATGTGTTTTTCTTCAGAAAAACTTTTTTTTCCCCCCCTCTGGGAAAATTAAGGATTCTTCTCTCCCAGAATCGATTATTAACCAGAAACAAGAACACTAATGAAAGACACTGAAGTTTCAGGCCACCTACAGTAGATCATGCAAAGACTGTTGGCTCCCCTACATATCAGCAGTCCCTAAAACATGAGGATATCAGTGATTCTTAAATGGGGGTATTATCTGCAGGAAAGCTTATACTGTCTGCATCCACTCATTACATTATCCAGCAAGCTTATATTAGTCACTGATTAAAGGAAAAATATTCTGGCTCTGTGCAGCAACAGAACAGATACAGATGATAAAAACCTCAACATTTAGAGGAAAACAGTAGGTTGAGATGGTTCTTGATGTTGCAGCTCCCTTCCACACACCCTATCCCACAGGGGCATAAAAAACATGATGTATCAGAGCTTGCACAGCCTTTCAACATGCAGTATGTTTTAAAATGATTCTACTGAAGTGAGCCAACATAACAGGCACAGACCTCCAAACCAGACAGAGCTGCTCTATACCATTGCCACTACAACTGTGTTTTCAGCTGACAAATGGAATACTTTACTCTGGTTGGGTCCTTCTTTTTTTAATTCATAGATCAAAATTCTAAAGAAAGAATTTAGGTTTCTTCCTTTTAACATTTTGTTATAAGTCAGATTCAAGACATGGGTCTCCTGTTTTCTCTCCCCTTACTCCAAAACACAGAATGCTGCAGAAGAAGCCACATGATTTATCAGGCACTTCCGAGTATGTTCTTCAAGACTGTAACATTTTAATTGTAACACCGGGGAAAAAAAACATCCATGAAAAGAAGCTGCTTTGCTGGCATCATGAAGAAAGCGAGGAACAATTTAAAGGCCAGAATAGATGGTATTTTGAGATTCCTTCTAGTCTGGGTTGTACTATGATTCTAATAACTTCTTTACATTACTCTCTCATATTCAACTGAGAAAATTCTCGGTTTCAACTTTCTCAACAACATGCCACCATAGTTACCTATTCATGTGCATTTTACAATTATGCATTTTACATTTATGTATATATGTATATCATTTATGCATATGTGTTTGTTTATAGTGAGCCTGTTAAGGATTGTATCTATTTCTGTCAAGGCACCTCCTTCAGGAAAAGCCATAGAGCTGTCACCTTCATTCTCTGAGATGCACATATACTTTATCCTGTGCAACAGGATAGGACAGTCCCCCACATCCCGCATGGCTTTTGCGGAGGGGGTTCCACATCCAATAACTGTCAAGAGCAGCTAGAAAGGGTACAAAATCCACGCTGCATCTGGCAATCTCCAGATAACTTGAATCACAATCAATAGCAAACAAATGGCTGTTGCACTTACAGTATAATGAGTCCTGTCTGAGTCTGCTTTCCCTGCGGGGAGGCAGGCACTAATTCTACCAACATTAGTCCCTTTAGAAGGTTGTAATGACAGTAAAAACATGTAACATTTAAAATACAGGCTGCAATTTCCTCTTTTCCATTCAGCATTTGTACTTGGCCAGCTAATGTTTTAATGAACCTGTTTTTAAGACTTTTCTCATTCCCATATTCCTTGGAGGATTTTTTTTTTGTCTGATTTTATTATGCATGACTGACATCTATTTTGGCTGCTCTCAGAAACATTCTCTTTTCACGTGCAAAGAGATAACATCTTGCACTGGGTACCAAGGCAGCACTAAGATTCAAGTTGCTCTCACTAGCTTTCACATAACTCTCTGCAGCTATGCTGGAGTGAAGTTAGGTCAGTTCACTAGGCTGAACTAATTGTTTCTCTTCAGTAGTATTTTAGTTCTGGATCAGATAATGTATCTGCAGTTTCTAAATTCTCCGGTTTCAATTACAGACCTTTAAATTTACAGAGAAATAGGAAGCAGTACATATGGTATATTAGGTTTATTTTAAAACTAAATTCCTTACCAAGGTAGATCTTGCTTTTAATGAGCATATTTTTTTTAATCAGTTTGTTGCTGACTTTGTCTCACATAAAATGGAAGAATTACCATCTGAATCCTTATAAGATAGCTCCTAATTACTGTTCTATTACAAGACAGGCAGCCATGCTTCTCTCTTACTTTTCTTTCTCTTTCAGCTTGATTTTGAAAATTTGCTTGTTTTGGACTGCAGACTGTGCTCCTCACAATGCAGAGGGCTCAAAGCCTGTGTTTTCCTCTCCCTCTGCCCATTTAAGGTTCAGGACATACCTCCTAGTCATGGCTTCTGCAAGCCAGGAGATGCAACAGTTCATGTAAAATTCCACACAGAACTTGGCCAGAAACTGATGTTGGTGTATGCATGCACAGCAATGATTTCCTAGCACCTGTGGGAGCAGGTACACTGTCACAGTAGTGACTTGACACAAATCAGGCTCCTGACAGAGAGCTTGGCCCTGGAGCTCTGAAGCTGCATGGATGCCTCAGGTCTCTTGCTGGAACTGGGGTTGTAAGCCCCTTACCTGCAGAAGATTTGTGTTGGTGGCCGAGTCTGTGCTGCCAAATGCAGGAGTTCACCTAGATAAGCAGGTTGCACAGCATCAGAGAGGGCAAAAAGGAGATCAGATGGGTCTTCTCTGAAACCCTACACCTTCAACAGCCTATGCCCTCAGGTGTACTGAATAAGGAGCAGGTAAATCCTGTGCTTATCAGGTTGGGAAATGGAGGCTGCCAAGATGGTGAATATCTGGAAGCTGGAGCTTCCGGCCGCAGAGCATGGCTCCTGATCCACCTTCACCTCTGCAACTACAGAGCAGATTTTGCATCCTGGTTGCAGATTAGGTGCCTGCATAGCTGAGCCTGAGTCATGTATCAACACCAGGAGTAAGAGACAAGGATGTCCATCAGGCTGTCCCACCTGGAGAGGAAATCTGCAAAGTAGAATGTAGGACTGATATCAACAGCTTTATCAAAGGAGGAAGTAGGTACCTGGTTAGCAATCAAAGGATAGATGTCAGTGTGGGAAAGAGATCCTATAAAGAACAAATAAGGACTGAAGGTTGCCAACCCCAGGTCTATGCATACAAATTAGGAAAATGCAGCACTGTGGGGGAAGTTCTGATTCCTTTCAGCGAAATCAGCACCACCGAATGCTTCTCTGTAAGGCCTATATGGTTATGCATACAGCTTGGGGAAGAAACAGGAGGTATTAGAGGTACACAGATAGCTACAGGGCTGTGATCTCATAGGGATCACAGAGATATGCTGGGGTAGCTGCACCTGTCACGCTGCCATGGATAGATAAAGGCTTTTTAGGAAGGACAGGGTGGTACAGTGAAGAGAGTGAGTTATCCATCACGTGACAGATTGTCAGGGCTGCATGGAACTTTGCCTCAGGACTGGAGATTAGAGTGATCCCTTTGCCATCAGTGTCTGCTACAGACTGGTTAGGAAAAAGCAGATGAGATATTCTTCAGAGAACTGTAAACGTCCTTACAGACCCAAAATCTCAGGGGGAGCCTTAGCCACTCCAACATCATGCAGGAATACATTGAAGGTAATATCCTGACACAGGAGATTCAAAAACCAAAGGGGGAGATGGTCTGCTAAACCTCATGCTCACAATCAAGAAAACACTGGTCAGCAACATGAAGACTTGGAGTTGCTTTGGCTAAAGTGATGGTACTGTACCCAAAGTTCAGTATTCTAAGAGCAGAGAATAGGGCAAAGGGATAGATCACAGCTTTCAATTTCAGGAGAGCAGACTTCAGACAGTTCATGGACACATTAAGAAGAGCACCACATAATGCAGCCCTGGAGAGAAGAGGGGCTCAAGAGCGTTAGTTGATTTCCAAAGATCTCCTCCTCCAGGCTCAACAGCAGTCTATCCCAGTAAGCGAAAAATCAAGCAGCAGAGGCAGAAGGTCTGCGTGGATGAAATAAATGGAGGCCCCGACTGAAATATAAAAAGAAGGCATACAGGAGGTAGAAGCAGGGTCAGATCCCCCTCGAGGAATATATTGTCTGAATGTGCAGGAAACTATAATTACTTCCAGCTAAGACTTAGTAAAGAGTCCTCTCCCACCCGGACCGAACACTGTGTCGTGATAAAAATGAACAGCAGTTTGGCATTCCCCACTTCTGTTCTGCAGTCAGTTTTAGCCTTGAAACAGGATCCTGAAACTACTGCCTGGGCTGATGTAGTTAACCTCTGTTGTCTCAGGTAATTACCCTCAAGAGCTGTGGCCAGAGCATATCTGCAGACAGTAGTTACAACTGTTCCACCATAAAGCTGCAATGACTTCTTAATTTTATATTTCATCAAAAGCTATCATGCTTTTCTCTTAAATTCAAATACCTCTCAAACTATGGCTGCAAACATTATCTAATTAAATGATCTGGGAGATGAGAAGTGAGATGTATCATTAGTAACAATTTGAAACAGTGACATAGAAGAGAAACGTCCATGTTAAAATGTAACCTTGTTTTGTTTATACCCTTCATTGTACTTCCACTCCTACATTGGCTTAGTATAAAGAGTTTCTGTTACAGTAATTGATACAGTTGAAAAAAATACCAAGCTTTGAAGCAGACAAGACTGTCATCTTCTGCTCTATTAAATTCTGGTCTTACTTGTTACAATGTTTTATACAGGTTATAGAAGCAGTTCCCCTTTCCCCTCTTTACTAAGGTAGCAAAATTCTAATCATCAAACTAAACTCCAAGTAATAATTCTCAACATGCATTCTGTTATGAAGGCTGCTGCATGTATTTCATGCCTATAAAAGTATGTCCTGGACAACTTGTTTTTCGTGGCTTTTTTTGGTATGTCTTTTTTTTTTTTTTCCTTTTGTCATTTGTATGTATTGATCTAACAAAAGATTACATGCCTCCTTAGAAACCTGAAGTCACTTATACATTCTTAGGGAGTCATGATAATGAAGACTTTCTGGTTTTATCAGAGCAGCTGTATTCTTCATGCTACACTAAATCCTTTTCGCTGTCTGAAATTAAACTCTCACCCTCTTGTATTAATTCTTGCCTGATTCTGTTCATTGTAGAATCAAGTTGTGAGAAGAGCTCTATCAGAATGACTGGCCTCAGAAAGTGAGATCTCCATGAAGCAAGAAACAATAGGTTCTGCCAAGTGCTCTTAAGTAACTTCAGAACTAAACAATTTTAGTCTTAAATAACTTAAAGTGGTGATTACGAATGTACTGAACTTCGCACATTTTGTTTAAGTTGGCAGGAGAACTGAAGATCTGTGTGAGAATTACTGTTGAGAGGCAGACAGTTGAGAACATCATTTTCAAGAATCAGCAGCCATCTGGTGTGGGCTGCTGCTAGCAAGATGAAGTACACAGAGCACAAAGAAGGATCTAGGAGAGCTGGAAGAAAGGCAAAGTGAAAGAGACAAAAGATGTGCAGCACAGAGTTGGGAATTTGCACACCACATGGACAGAAACAGAAGATTTGCATCACGTTTTCTTATCTCCTGATTGCCTACTCACTGGCATGTGTACATTCCATGCAGTATGGCTGGTCAATAAAGGCTTCATTGGCTATGCTTCTGGCAAGAAACATCATGAAAAGTCATGAAGAAATATCACTGTAGGCTCCAATAAATCATGTTTAAATCAGGTATACGTTTTGTAGTTGTTTCTTCCTTGCAGCTTGTATTTTGATTGCCAGACCATTGTGTGAGCTTGGAGGATGACTTATATTAGCTTGTGTCAGTAATTATAGAAGACTTAGATAAGATTCTCTATGGAGTGATTAGTCTTGTGGTAATAAAGATAGATTCAGGAAGGTCAAGAAAAATTCCTCAGACTCCACAGTATTTTGAACAGAAGAATTTTTACCATTTGATCTTTACTGGAAAGCAAAATATTTTAAATGATGTGGATTTTTTTTTTTTTTTTTTTTTTTTAATTCAGGACATCTGCTCTTTGATTAAGTACTCAGCCAAATGGAGTTTGGTACCTGTAACCTAACAGGTGTAAATTTAGAGACTATTTGAAAGCCTATAAAAACACAACCCTGAGTCTCTCTCTCATGACCCATGAATAACAAGTTAGTGTTTGCACCATATTTAATATGAAAATTGTGACCAAGTTGTTAACCTTTAGTTGGGGCCACAGAGTAAAAGTGTCATGTAGTACAAAAGGCACCATAAATCTGTGTAAACAGTGCATAGCATGTGAGTGGCTTCACAGCTGCGGGCTAGAGTAAACAAAACCTTATTTATTGCTGCTCTCTATACTTTCTTTTTATCTTCCAAGTGTGGGCTTTTACAAAACACAATTTCTGAATCACAGACTGTACCTTTACCTAGAGGATGAGTCTTTTTTTTTTTTTGATTGATAAAAAGTTGTGCATTGCTGTGCTTTCTACGCTCAAGTTTTAACTACTTTTTGCTAATTCCATCTAATCATAATTGTTATGACACAAGCAGTGATTATTCTAGAAAAGCACACTACAGATACTGTTGAGAATTAGGATTTTAGCACAGAAACATTCACTCTAACAACTTGACTTGGTATATCTAGTGTCATATAGATGCATAGAATCATTTGAGTTGGAAGGGACCTTTAAAGGTCATCTGGTCCAACCCTCCTGCAATGAGCAGGGACACCTATAGCTACATCAGATGCTCAGAGCCCATCCAGCCTGACCTTGGGTGTCTCCAGGGACAGGGCATTCACCATCTCTACAGGCAACCTGTCCAAGTGCTTCACTACCCTCATTAAGAAAAACCTTTTCCTTACATTTGATCTAATTTTTCCCCTTTTAGTTTGAAACCATTCCCTTTTGATGACCATTGCCTGCAGTTTTCTCTGTCTCATACCGGTATATGTATTACAGTTCATTTTTTTCCCTACACCAAGATCTGCTCATAGCCTCAAGTTCAATTTTCTTTTAGATGTATTCATTTCATTGATAAGATAATCAGACAGATCAAATACTCCATGCTTCCACGTGCAGTTTTAGGAAGCAGATTAAAAACTGAATAATAAGTCAGCTATATTATTTTTACACCTAAATTTGTATTGCAGAGAGCATACCAGAAGCGTCCCCCTGTAGCCTACAGGCAGATCTCCAACATTTCTTCCCATCAGCCAGTTAAGTTACCTTCATGTCAACTGTCTTTCTTCTTCAAAATGGACTAATTTATTTATTTCATAAATGTTTTAATTCACTAAAATTAGCAAATTATGATGCAGAATTCATAGGCTAATTTTCTGTGTTGCTGTGCTGTTATTAATTCACCTTTTACCAGGAAACCAACAGATTATAGCTGATTTTTTTTTTTCTTTCTTTCTTTAAAAAAAAAAAAACCTCTCTACTTTCCCCAAAGGTCAGTTATCACCACTCAGCAACACAGCATTTGTTAAATACAAAATTCACCTTCAACTGTGACTTTTACTCAGAAATACATGGAAAAAGCTTACAACTGAGTTACAGGAAACCTTGAACACAATTATACACAAGGTACTTTAAATAGAAAAGATGAAGTCAATGTATTTGCAGAGAAATAAGCCATACTCATGTATGGAAGGACATTCCTTTTTAACCAGATTTTAACAAAAGGGTAACAGTGGAGGGGCTGTGTGCACACTCTTGCACACTCTTCTAAAGGTTTCAGTTTGATTTAAGAGACTTTGAGTTACAGAGCAGGCTCTTCTGATATTTTTCAGCTTCCAGGGTGACTCTCAGTAGATACATAGCAACTTTTCCTATTAGACGAGATCCTTCTTACAACTTCTGCAAATTTACTTCCTGCATTTTCCCCATTAGGTCACTCTGATCAAAGCCCAGGTCTATACAAAGGCATATTTCAAGTCTGAGATTTTGCTGTCACTACTACATTATGAAATCCAGAGCATCAAACTAAGCTACTAAGCCTATATGACAGTTAAAACAAGATGCATAAAAAAGCATACATGAGCAAAAGGGTACTTAAACCGTTCGGAGAAATGCTGTGACAGAGACACCAAACAGTCCTTCAGATTCTCACCCTAGTCTGTACTGAAACATCTTTGCAAAATACACGTTCACAGATCCTGCATGGCCTCCTCCCACAGAGCCTTCTTTATTCTCTCCTATGAACAGACAGCTTCTTCCCAGTCCATGCTCAAGCTAGTCAGAGGTATTGCAAAGTTTACAAATCTAGTTTTTCATGCTAGAAATGCAAAACCCAGTTATCATGGTATGAAGTTCAAATGATGCAATTGAGAACACTTGGGATCAGCATGATTTAGCACTGGGTAACAGTGTTATCATCTCATCCCTCCCTTCTCTCAGGGGCTTCCAGCCTCGAGGCAGTTGGTCAAGAAGAGGTAAGTGTGCTACCACTGTTTAAAGCCTGTCACCTTAGCAGAACCTTTTATTCGTGTTTAATTTTTATATTCAGTACAGTAGTAGGCTAGGCTTAACAGTAATTTAAGAGCTTCCCTGAAAAGAAGGGAGGTACATTTGCAAAACTGGAGAGATACTTAGTGATAGTCTTAGTAGCCAGCATGTCCAAGACAATCCCACTCCCTTCTTTATGTTGCAGTGCTCAAATTTTAGGCTCTAATTTGTTCTATGCTTATTATTTTCCAGCTGTTTCTGAAGGAACCCAAATCTTGCAGCTTCAAATACAGGATTACTGCAAGGCTGCAGATTTTTTTCCCCCCCACGGGATTGTTAATTTTTATATTTACCAAGGCTGAATAGCTGTATAATTTGTTTTTCCAGTCCCATTAAGGTGACAGATACAGCCACCTCCCATCATCCATAATAGTAATTACATCGTCTTCTCCATATCTCCCCAGGTAGATTTTCCTGCACATCTTCTCTGTACTAATATGCTTTTGTTTATAACTTACATACCTCTCGTGTTCGGGATTGATGGCTAAAATAATCACCCTGAATGTGAGCAGAATCAAAAATGTTTTTAGACAGAATACAATAGTGTGTGTATTAATGCAGAACTGCAAAATCTATCCACAGGGAGTAGCTGAATGGCTCCATGCGAGGGACTTCTCTATTCTTTAAGGGATTTGTTAATACATTCTTCCTCAAATATGTTAATTACCACAGATTGTTCAACACATTGTTCTGAGTATATTTCAATTCACCTTTGAATTGTTTTGCTCTATATTTAGCTATTTGCTATTCATAATTTTAATTATTTTCCACTCAAGAGAGTATCAAATGAATTTATTAATGGACCAAAGGTTTGTATATCAGAAATTACGGCATGAAATTTAGGTTTAATTTCCTAAAAACTATGCAGGAATCTGAGCCAGGTATGTGCCAAGTCTACTACAAATAATCTACATACCTAAATAACTGGAATTTAAATAGTCTATTTTGTGAATAACACAGAAGCACAATCACATCTAATAATACTGCAGTGCTCATCATCCTCTTTGAAATCTCTTGTAATTTTGTATCTGATTATACAAACTGAAAAAAAACAAAAACATACTTGTCACCAACTAGAACGCCCAGCTGAGTAACCCTTGTGACAGAGAAAGCAGTGTTACAAGGTCACTTGTAATAGAGGAAGACTTCTTTCAAAAGGTAAAATAGACATTAGGGATTCATTAAAACAGCAAAAGGTGAAAGAACAAAAGAAATGCCATGAGATACACTTGCTTAGATTTCACATCCTACTATCACTCAATATAACCTAAAACGACAAATTCTTTTTGTAAGAGATCAAATTGAGTTGGCAGTGACCAGAAGAAAAAATGACATTGATGAAGAGTCCACACATTAAATGTCAATAATTAAGGAAGACCTTGACCTGAAGACAGATAAAACTTCCCATAAAAATTTATACAAACTGGATCATAACTTAAAATGCACCTTTAATAGATGTTCATTATCAGTAATTGTTAGAGATAGGAATATCACAATTATTCATAAAGCCATGAAAGTGATTTCTTAAGATAGACCTAATCTTTTGTCCAGACAGAATATATTCCTGTTTTACAACTTGACTAGGCAAAAATTATTCACCGGCCCCTAAAAATATGTTTTAAGGCTTAAAAAATAAATAAATAAAATGATCATATATGCCATATAGACCATTCTCTGACAGATATGTGGGTTTACTGAAAGGCAGAAACTCCATGGTATGTCATCCCACTGTCCAACAGGGTATGATATCCTTCCTGAACCAAAGACTAAATGCAGATGCAGTCTAAAAATTTACTTTTAATGCACCTTAATGGATTTTTCTCAGTGTTTCATTACTTTCTCATGTAAATTTTCATTACCAAATCTTTGTGTTCTTCTGCCTAGTGATGTTTTGCATAGAAAAAAAAACAACTCTTTCTCCTTATCTCTTGTAAACCTACTGCCTGATAATTTCATACAGTGCCATCTTCTGAATACCGTCCCCTGCTCCATATTAGTAAATACTTAGTATGTAGAGCACTTGGAGCAGGTCCAGAGAAGGGTCACAGAGACAAACCAGAGGCTGCAGCACCTTTCCTGTGAGGACAGGCTGAGGGAACTAGGCTTGTTCAGCCCGGAAAAGAGAAGGCTGCAGGGAGACCTCATTGTGGCCTTCCAGTATTTAAAAGCAGTTTATAATCATGAAGGAAATTAACTTTTCAAATGGGTAGATAGTGATAGGATAAGGGGAAATAGTTTTAAACTAAACATCTCAACACAGCAGTACAAATTGGCAAAATTCTTGTGATTGTAGTGTTTGACACATACTATTTAACCATTTCATTGAATCATTAAGTCTGGAAAAGCCTTTAAGATCCTCTAGTTCAACTATAAACCCAACCCCACCATGCTTACTAAACCATGTCCTTCAGTACCACATCCACACATTCCTTGAACGCCTCCAGGCACAGTAACTCCACCACTTGTCAACAATGACATAAACTAACAACGTATTAATTCTTCTTAGGCCTAGGAATTTCGTCTTGGCAATTCAGTCTGTAAGGGTCCCGTAGTTCTCATGTTACTCAACTTTCTTTTCTTTAATGGGTAAGATATCTCACACCAATAGGATTTGTTTCAACATCTGATCACAAGGTTTAAAACAGACAGGTGTAATAAGGAATTAGAATAGACAGAGCCCAGGATTAGAACTGATTTGCAATGCTTAAGGATGATTTCTAGTACAAACTACGCTTTTGAAATTGAACTAATTTGCTAGCATATTTAATGCACTGTTTACCAAAAGAAAACCTTCATTTTCTAAACTCCTGAATAAATCAAGACATAAAGAAATAAAGAACTAGTTTTAGCATTCAGGTGGCTAAACTGAGCTTATCTGTATCTCATATATCTTCTATACCTGCTTCAGATCCAAGCCCTACAATCAAGTGTCCTTTATCTCATGTGTATGCCTACATTTAATACTTAGGCTTTATAGTTATACTTTTCTATAATAAACAGGGGAAAAAATGTCAGGTGATAGTAGCACAGTAGTACTTTAAAACTGTTCTTTACTCTAGTTTTCTAGGGTTTGATCCACAGCTGTGCTATTTAACTCCCATACGATTTCTCCTTGTCTCTCACTTCACACAGCTTTGAATTTGATCCTGTATTTAGGAAGTAGAAAGAGCAGAATATTGCCAAGCCAGTTACAGAGAGTGATAAATAGCTTGAGTCCCAGAAATTGTCATCTTGATAACTGACATTCTGGTGAGGTTTCTTGAGTTTGGCCTAACAGACTTAGCTGCTCATTGCTGTAAAGGAAGGTGATGGCTATAATATTTACTCGGACAAAATTAAGTTCTGTTCTATTGTTGCATATGTCTCATATAGGTGTCAATCCATCCCCTCATTTTGTGGGTGGTCTGTTTTAGGAAATATTGTAATATTTCAATGTGTATTAAGAAAAATATTTCTGTAATACATATTCCTTGAGGAAAAAAAACAATCTTCCTGCTTAGTCAATATCTAAAGTTTTCTCTAGAAATTTGGGGCGACTGCAGTATAACTGCAAAATGCTCCTAGATCTGAATCAATTCTACTTTATATTGTACTAAGGACCCCATCTATTTTGTTACTTGACTAGAAACTCAGAGAAACAAAAGGAATTTGTATTGATAGATTGAGGAGAGCTATGTGAGTCAGCACTGATGAGTGGTAGAAGTATTCCACAGAAAGAACTAGGAAAGGTTAAGTCTGTCTGGAGCCTGAAACTAGACTTTTTGAAAAGAGTGGTCAACACAAATCGCATGCTGCAACTTCTGATTCTACAGTAGGTAATTTCAGCAGTCTGTCGATACTTAAAAAACACTATTTAAGGCTTTTTACTTATTTCCTTAGAATGTGATGAGATGTTGTTTTTGTAAGCTCTTCCTATAATCCTTGTCACTATAATATCTCAAAAAACATTTAAAGCAGCATGAGGATCAATTCAACTAATAACTTGATATTTATGACACTTTTTTTTTTTTTACACAAACTCCAAAGCCATAAATCACATAAGAGTGATTCAGAATACATGTCCATTCACAACTTTCTTAATCATATGCTTAGCAATACGCAGCAAAATCCCCTAAGTCAGTAGGAAGTGAATATACGCCATATGCTTTCTTGAAAAAAAAATTACATTCCTAAATTTGATCCTATAAGATATCATTCAAGACAAATAAGCATCTGGTTCATAAATGACTGTTTTTAAAAACACATCAGTACTGACAAGTAACAATTGAATACATAAAGGGCACGTAACTGTAACACAATGGAAAGCGCAGCATTAACAGCAGAGCAGTAAGGTCCCAGACTGCAACAAATAACAACCTGTTCAAATGCAACAGCCATAGGCACAGAAACAAAGGAAAGAAGCTACTTACCCTCAGAAGGGCTCAAGTAGAGAGGGAACTCCAGCAAAACAACCTAACTTCCACTGGCAACCCTTAAATGAGGTCTGGGAAGGGGTGGATCCTGGCTGCACCCCTTCCAGTCATTCAGGTGCAATGAATACACCTGAGCTCCCCTGGGTTCACCCTGCCTTCCTACCAGGTGCTCAATCAATGGTTCAAGCTGTGACTTAGCATTTCTGCTACAGTCACTGGTATGAATAATGTTTATTTTAAAGATGCATTGTTTGGAAAAAAATACATTATTATCTACCTTCTATTATATTATTATCTATTTTCTGACTTTTTAGCAAGGTTGGTTAGATAGGGCAAGGGGAAACTTTCAGATGAAAAGAGGGAAGATTTAGGTTGGATATAAGAAAACAGTATTTTACAATAAGGGTGTTGAAGCACTGGAACATGTTGCTTAGAGAGGTGGTAGATGCCCTGTGCCTAGAGACAGTCAAGGTCAGGCGGGGGGGAGGGGTCTGAGCAACCTGATCTAGCTGTATGTGTCCCCATACATTGCAGTAGGGTTTGACTTCAAAGGTCCTTTCCACCTCAAACAATTCTATGATTTTGTGTTCATAGCAATATAACTTCCTCTGAAGGCTCATTAATTCAAATATGGAAATGATGAAAACTAACTTTAACTGTTCTTCAACGAAAGCCAAGAAAGTAAATGGCCAGTCTTGATATAACTATAGTCAGAGACATCAATACAGATTTGAATGCAACCTGTTTTTAGTGTACGGTGGTTTGTTTGCTTTTTGCTACAGACTCTTTCCCCATATAAAAATAAAAGAAGCATTGAAAATAAATATTTATATAGGGTGTATTTAATAGATCTTTTTGTCTTTCCAAAGAAAATGAAGGTGATATCAGGACTTTATCGTAACAAATATGACTATGTCTCATTGTTTTCCCCCTACGAGGAGAAACCAAATGGCAGCAGCTGAGCGCAGGTACAAAGCCTCAGGGTGAAGCAGCTGCTCTTCTCTGGGCAGAACATCTTCCTGCTCACCTTGGCCATGCCCTGGTGGGGTTCTGCATGGAAGGGTGTTAATGGCTGCCTTCAGACTTGGCTCTCATCTGCAGGCAATCAGAGACCTGTTCAGAGCTCTGAAGCATGTTCAGCACCTTTCATTCAGCCCAAATGGAAGGAGCAATTAGGATTCTTTGTGGAGGAAGACAGCTGGAAATATGCTTGCAAACTGAGTAGGGATAACACCTATAGCCTAGGGGAAGCCAGGCCTCTTGTGTACACTTTATGTGAGTAATCAACAGCAGGAAGAATGCCCAGTTTATATTATCACTTTCTTTTCTTGAGAAGAACAAGCTAGCAAGGCCCAGATTAGTGACCAGCTGCTGAGGTTAGAGGCAACAATTCATTAATAGAGCATCTTTTGAAAATGCTTGTTCTGTTCTGCTTCTTCACAGCTCCAGAATTATCACTTGACAAACTGAAGTGAGCTTTTGATGATTCGTGTTTATGTGCTAAAGTGCAGTAAGGCACGAAGAATAACAGGCACCTCGGAGGGAAAGGGCTCTACAGAAATCAGCTTTGATAGTAACAAGCCTCCTCCACACCTAATACTTAGCAGTTATGCCAGGATACACAGCAAATCGAGGAGAGAGTAACAAGTACTGTGAAGCTGTGGTTTTGCAAGATTAAAGGCTTGACGGCAATACTGGCATAAGATCTTCCTACCACCTGTCCTGCTCCTCCATCTATATTGGCACAATAACACTGATTTGAGAACTGACAGTGCTAAATTAAGCAAACAAAGAACTATAGCATCAGAAAACTTACCTCTTTGCTTGATAATATTCATGCCATAAATTTTTGATCATTCAGTTCATCTCAAAGAAAGAATTCTGTTTCTTCATGACAGAGATTCACAAAATTGTTGTCTACAGTTCATCAAGTACAAATTCTAAGGAATTCACATCAGGAAAAGCACCCATGCTAAGCTCTTAGCAACTAGTGTAAATGCAGTCAGAATGACTGATTTCAGATCTCTCTCCACTTTCATGTAAATTGAAATGTTTTCCTGTGAGGAGAAATCCCTTATCTCATATGTTATTTTAATCGCTGAAGAAACTAATGTATGAAAACCCTCAATGTATTGTGCTACTAAGGGATAAACTGACTGAAAAGCTCAGCATTACTTTGTATCTGCATGATGTTCCAAAGCATCATGAAAATAACAATACACATTACGTATTAGGAATTATCTCCCAGTGGTATAGAGAGTCTGTGAGGATAGTCTGTTCTTCTCTATTTTAACGTTCTATATTTTTCATTATGCATTTTGTAGTAAATTCTTTATAACAGAGAAAGCATGGGAAGAATAAGCCATGGCAATGCCAATGTTGTCGTAATAAACAGCATCACAAGACACAAACTGTAAAGCCCTCTATCTAAAGAGGAATCAAGGCATTGTAGTGATTCTTTTTCCTTTCAGATTGAACAATACATCTAGTTCTCTATACATCTTGTTCTCTATAATTTCAGGGAATTCAGGACTAAAAAATGTCACATGAAAGACATACCTGAATTCCAAAGATACTTCTTATAGAAATTCCATCAATGTAACTTCTGTTAAACTGCTGACTTGATTTGTTGGTTTGGATGTGGGGCAGATCACAGTGTGAATAAACAGAGAACAGCTCTAGCAAAGAACAAGCAGAAGAGAAAGTAAAGTTTTAAACACTAAACAGGAAACCATTTTTTTATTATTTTTATTTTTATTTTTAAAAAGAGAGAGTGGTTAAAAAATATAGTTAAGGAGTTATGTTTGCACAGGGCAATATAATTCAATTTTTTACAATTTTACACCACGAATTTGATAACAATACTCCTGCAACAAGCTGGTAGAAAACCAGCATTGATATCTCACCCTGCCTCCAAGAAAACACAAAGCTTCAGCATTTGGAAATTGAACTCAACTGTGCTGATGGCCCCAAAACATTTTATAACAGTGCTGCTAATGTAAGTACTAAGAGCCCCTTAAAACATTTTAGATTAAGTAATTTTTAACAATTTCAGAGTAGCAGGAAAAACAGCATCATCTCCCACTAAACCTACTCTGTCCTTTTGCATTCAGCCTTCTATAACATCTGGACTCCAGGACTGTAGTGGGATGGCAGGCTTTGTTCAAACAGAATTATGTTTTATGTTAACATCAAAATGATTACACTGCGATTAGTCTTTTCTCCTAAAAGAACAAAAATTTGGGGAGTGAGATTTCTGAAACTAAGGAAAGCAAATAATACAGAAAACAATTTTCACCAGGAACTCAAATGACTGAAAATGGACCTGAAGGGACCATTATGCATTTGGCAGTTTTATACAGATTCATACTTAGCATCAGAATACAGAATTCTTTAAGAGAAGACACGCTTTTAGAAAGCAGGAATAAACACCTGTAAACAGAATGGGATTTTGCCACAATTCAAGTTTTTAATGAATATCTTAGATATTAAATTTCACTATTGCAGAGAACAAAAAGTTACTCCATGCTGAATAGGTTTTTTATTAGGTCAATATAATTGCATCATTTGGTATGTGAACTCTGGTCTAAATCACTTCCCATATTAGCTCCTTCAGTGTTTGGGAGAACACAAACAGCCAGCTGATGATTTGTCAAGTGATGCCAGAATGAAAGACAAGAAATATCATAATTTAGAAATAAAACATTTTCACTTATTATTTTCTCTCTTAATGTCCAAATCCTCTGATATCAAAAATATTTCATTTTGCAAGACAGACTGAAAATTAGCTTTCTTTCTCAGTTGTTCAGGGCTACTATGGGTTCGTACTACAACGAGTAAAATCCAAAGTGGATATTTTAGAAGGATATGACCTCTCTAGTCAGGACACAGTACCTGAATAAGGTGAGCTGAGTAGGCCAGATGACACTGACAGATTCCACCAACAATCCAATGTTCACAAGAGAAATCTGAACTGCAAATGAATCAGCAAGCCCAGACAACTAGCCAGATCCACCTATCACTGCAATAAGCAGGGCTGCAAGAACACATTCCTAGAATTAGATGTTCCTCAGTCCTATCCCAATACCTTAACCCCATGCAGCCCACCCTCTTTCCTGTGCATCTAAGATAAAAATATTGGGCTTCTGGTGGAGGGTGAAGATAGCAATTGGAGCATAGGACCTTCTTCCAAGCTGAAGAAAGGATGGGATTTGCAGTCTGAATGTTCTGGTAGATCAAAATGGAGTCTAAACCATATCCACAAGAAAACAGGGCTATTGTGTGCAAGCAGAGCTCTGAGACTTAACTCACATGCAAGTGTCATGCTGCTAGTTGTTTACTGTTCAATCACAAAGTTGTTGTGAAAAACAGAGGTAGCAATTTAAGTACTGTCATGAAGCCCGATCCTGGGAGATACCAGGAACCATTCCAGTTCCCACTGGAACCTAGAATCATAGAATGGCTTGGATTGGAAGGAACCTCAAAGATCATCTGGTTCCAACCTTCCATCTAGTTCCACCTAAAAGACCTTTTACCAGTTTTGAAGAAAATATTACAATACTTTCCATCTTTCTTGGGACAAGGAACTACGTGAAGGCAAAACGTGCTTTCTTTCCAAAACAGGAGAGGGGAAAAAAGCAGCTTTTGTCAGTTGTAAGGTTTTAAGGTGGACTTTTATTTTTTGGACCTCTGAAGCACTGAAGAATGAATCAACAAAGATAATGCTGTCATTATGCATTAAGATTCTTTTGCAATGCCTTCTCTATGAAACCACTTGAGATTTGATAGGTGACTTGAGGTAGCAGATTGTGAGTCAACAGGGTCTACTGATAGTCCATAAATGTGGCCAGCTTCATAGTGCAGGGTGACGGAAAAAAATTCTCTGTTCAGCAGCCCATTAGTGCCACAGACCTAGAAAGAAAGGTGGTAGATGTAGCAGCTTCAAAAAGCCTCTCTGTTCCTCCCATATCTGAGCCTGGAAATACATGAATGCATCTATACTGCAAATTGGAATCTCCTTGTAGTTACTTGCACCTTTGTGAGGTCACTGCCAAGACACAGAATAACTCTTCAAATCACTACTTTTTTCTTTTTTCTATCTGTCTTCTCCAGATGAATTTTCTTTACACAGCTTGGACCAGGCATAAACTATGTGTGACTGGATCCACTGGTACTGTCTGTTTTGGTTTCCTTAGCAAAATAATTACATAGCTTCAGTGAAAACAAACAGACACAAGTAATTTAAAACAAAGCCTAATTAAGAATGACAGTACTTATTTGTACTGCCTAGTAGCAAAAGAAGAAAGATGAATCAGAGGTAGATAGAGAAGAAAGAACAGAGCCAAAACAGTTGCTTTCCAGCCCATGCATGAAGACCATGAGTAAAGATGTAGACAGTGCTGTGTGGCCCAGCTGTTCAGTCCCAGCTACTGCTCATACCAGATTACACAGTTTGCAAATATAATATAAACTTAGAAACTATGTGGGAAATAAGGTAGCTACTTACATCCAGAAAAATTCTCAAGCTTCTCACTGATAGCTCAAGAGCAGAAATAGAAGCATAATTTCCTATGAATTTGTCATTCGGCTCCAGTTAGCAATATGACAGCATGTTAGTAATGGCTGCTTTGCTCATTTCTGCCAAGGGAATTCCACAATCTGTTCTACACAGGCCTTGGATTCCTCCAGGTTAATCTAATGCATGATCTCCAGCCTGAAAAGCTTAAATACTCACAGCTCTTCTCCCCAAGAAACAAACATATAATCAAATCTCATGCTTCAGGGAATAAGCTGATGGCTGCAGTCTCTGCAAGGAATACTTCTCCTATTTTATTGCTTTGCACAAATTGTACAGTTTGAATTTCCTGTGAAGCATGAGGCATTAGCTGCTGCTGAATGCAGAGTACAAGGCTTAATAAAGAAATGTTAGACATAGAAAAGACTGTGTTTCTGCATTTTTGTCAGCAAACTCCTTTTTTGCTAATCCAGATTCTGAGGCAAGGGAAAAATATTAATTGGCAGCATTGTTTCAATGGCATATCTGAAAGCAGGTGCAATGAAATGGCACTACCTCTCCACCAAAAGTCACTGATCATCTGTGGATCATACCTGATGCCTGGGTTCTCCTTCAGGAGGTCTGCAGCATGTAAATAGAAACACACCATTTATGACTGCTTCTTAAATAAGTAGATCTCTCAGAGAATTTGCTATATCTCTCTGGTTATTGTTTTATGGGTCAGTGAGCAGGTTGCCCACACAGTTTAAAAAAAAAAAATTGTAATGCAATTGGTGTTTGGTTTGTAGACATCTGACACAGTCACAGTACTGCAAATGAATGCAAAAAAAGCTTTGCCATAGGAACAGGAATGCAGTTGTAAAACTACCTGTGGCACATGTAGGCTCTCCTCACTGAGGCAGCCACCATTCTTTCTCTTACAGATGATGCTCAGCAGATAGTAATTCCAAGTCATTTTCACAAAATTAGATTGCGTTCCACTATTACCCTTTCCCTATAAATTCTACAAAGTGTCAAGACAAAGCATGGATCCCAGAAAAGACACTGCAACTAAATTATCTCAAGCAAGGGAGAAACCTTGAATATTTTACAGGATTGAGCAGCGCTGTGTAATGCGTTAGCCATAAACAAGCACAATGCGTACTCACATCTGGGTTCTCTGCTTCTAAATATACTGAAACTGCCAAGGTAACAGATGAGATTTTCCTGTCAATAGCTGTTGAGCAGACACTTTGTGATCCATTTTAAACCAAGAAGGAGTAACACAGTCCTGTAACAATTTAAGCTTGAGATTAGAAATGAACAGCTGCCATTTAATGCCAACCTTCTTAAAGAAACAAAAATATTGGTGCCAAGAACTACAAGAGAGCAGATAAACAATTAGACTTAAAAGTTCATTTAATGGTTGAACATGGTGTTAGAAATGTAAGTTTTGTTTCCTTTTTCTGATTTTTAACTGTCTAGTTCAGCTAATTCCAGTTCTCCTTGGGCATGTTTTGGAGGTGGAAATAAGAATAAAATGCCTCCTGGAAATTACAGTGAGCCTCCCAGGAGCCTAACAATCTTAGCCCCCCTTTAGTGGTTCCTGGAGAACTTCCAGAAATGTGATATTTCAAAGGAGGTATATGGCACCATAGCAGATCTCTGCAATTGCCAAAACAGACACCAAAGACTTTAGCCTAGAGTGCTACAACTCCAGAACAAAACAGAGAATAAATTCATCAGCAGGTGCATTCATGTCATCCCTAAGAATCTTCAGTTGTCATTCTCACAATTTCAATAGTACAAGTGGATGAAAAGCAGAAGAGCTCTCTGAAGGAATGTTACTGCAGGTGAAGCAATAATTTCAGTCATAGTGCTTCTCAGCCTCAAAGGTTTGGTGCCATATTCACCAAAACTTGATACAAATTTTAAACAAATTTTGATACAAACTCTGGAGAAACGTAACACTTTATCTTATTCTCCATAACTTGTATAGTCAATGAACTTCAGCTGCTGTCCTGTGCCAATCAAGGAAAGAATAATGGAAATAGTGCCAACAGGCTGCAAATTCATAAGCACTTTCAACATGTCAGACCAGGATCACGGGGCTGACCAAAGCAAGCCTCTCACTACCTTGCAAGCTGATAAATGAGCTAAGAGAACTGGCCCAAGAGTATGCTGTTTGCTTACAGATGTTTGCTTTGTTTTCCTTGGAATTTAGTTACAAGTAGGAAAAGTCCTAGAGAATATTTGTTTCATAAGAATGTACTGAATAACGTTTCCCTGACATCTTTTCAAGTAGCTCCTCCCAAACATTCTCCAAAAGAAAAGACAAAATGAAGCATACTGGTAAACTGCAATTGATCTACTGAGCAGTAGATCACTGCAGCCAAATTATATTTACTCTTTACTGTTACTATTATATATTTAAGTTCTACCTCTCAGACTTTCCACAGGCACCTTCAGCTTTGCCATGTTTCTGCTCAACGCCGAGCTTAATCAGAAAGTGTTGCACTTCTCGTCTAAACTTCTTTTATGCATCTGATGTCCCTCATCCCACACTTCATGCTGGAAGTTGTGCAAGACAGATGATGTCCCCATTGGCTGTACCCATGAGCAGTACATAAAGCATATCTGATTCCCAGGTGGAGGTCTACAATATACAGGCGAGAGATAATAAAACCTGCAAAAAGTAGATTAAATCATCAAAAAGCACTGCTGAATGCATAACATAGTGGACAATCCGAAGCACCTCTTATGTGTGGTGCAAGGGTAAGAAAACGTGTAACAATAGAAAAGTATGTTTTTTAATTTCCCAGTTAATAGCTAAGTGGTATTAAGATAACAGTGCACAGAGGATGAAATGGAAGTATCATGATAGGAACGAGGATGTGAAAAACAAAATCAAATTATTTTATGATTCCCAAGTGATAAGAATAAGCATAATAAAAATAGAACAGTAAAACTAGTTGGACAGGAGAACAAATCGCCTTGATATCAATTTGTAAAATAAATAACTTTTCAATAAAAATTGGAACTGGAAAAAAAGTACATTTTCACACATAGCTCAGAGATCACATAAATGCCAAGTGACATGACAGTTGCTGAAATAAATGCTTTTTTTTATGAACAGCACAATACTAAAGCAAGCAAAATAGATGCATAAAATGGGTAAATTTCCAGTGTATTAGTTATTGCTGCGTCTGAGCTGCAGTAAATTACAAATTCATTTTTACCTTTTCTTGTGTTCATGAATACAATTTTGGGACTGTTTTTCCACCCCCCTTCTTTCACAGCTCTGTGTTTTGGAGATTTATATTCTTCTTTAAAGTCTATAAATAAGAAATATCCAGATCTTTTCTGCATGAGGGTCGAGGGCTGAAAAGTCAGAAGGAACTATTAATTATCCATTTCTGAACTTTCTTTGCATAAATTCCGTTATCTACATACATACCACTTCCATAAAACTTGTTTTTGTCTGGATATTTGTTTCCCTTACAAATGAAATCCAAAGTTTTCTTCCCAAACTCATGGATGGACTTACCCACTCTACATTTTTCTCATTTCTTTTCTTGCTTATAGTGCAAAATCATAACACGTTCTTTTTATTTACTACTTACTATACCTATAAATAAGAAATGTAAGACTATCAAGACAGAGTGGACTGGAGTAAAAAAGAGGAAAGACTAATCTGAAATACCAGTTGACTGTTCCCAGATGAGAGGAAACCAGACAGTGACTTTGAAAGTGGAGTAAGTAAGTGCCACAAAGGAAATCATTCATTTCTGCCTCTGATTACATCCACAGCAAAAAAAAATGAAGGGGTGGGGATGGGACGCGGGGGAAAAGAAGTTTATCAAAATGAAGAAAGAAGGAATAATTTGGGGCCCTTTCAGTTCTCTGATTTCATCAGCAGTATAGTCTTTTATATGGATGCAAAGGATTATCTTACTCTACATCTGTGCAGTGTTCATTTTTACTCTGAACTAAATGAGCAGGTGAACAAACACGGACATAACCACAGACAGAGTTTTCAATGTATTTATTAATACACGTGTACAAATGCACATTTAATTCCCCACTGTGCTTGTGGAGACACAGGAACATAAAGATGATAGCTGATGTCTGAGACCACTTAGGTGTAAAACAAAAATGAATGCCAATATCCTCACTTTCTTTTCAAGTCAACTCTGTGACACTCCATGTTTAAGACCCATGCTTCTGTTTCCCAGAGCAGTTTCCCAGTGTGGAATCTGTCAATTCACATGAGTTCTGTCGTTCAACAGAGAGGGAAGCACCCTATCGGAACCATATAAACATTTTTCTGAATTGAATTTCTCAGTCATACCCTTTAAGATTTATTCAGAACAGATTAAAACACTATAACTCAAACCATATTTAATCTAGCTGCCTGATAAATGCTTTGTTCTATGGCTTTCACATGAAATTCAAAACAGGCATCCCAGTTATCCAATTACAGAAAACAAGCCTAGCAAAGAGAAAAAAATATCCTGCTAATTTTCATTAAAAATCACATCCATGTAGGAAATAAATTAACCAAGAAAACATAAGAAATGTATCAAATCTTAAGGACTATTTTTTCTCCCTTTCCCTACCCCCATTCTTTCTTTGCCTTTAATGGTCATTAAAGTTGGTAAGTGCACTGACAGTCTTCTATCCATAAAACTGACACAGTGGGAAAGAATAGCAAACTATAGCAACATTTGGAATTGTTACTGGGATCTCTTTTGTGGATGCTGCAGTGAACACAAACATCCTAAACCACCTCAGTCTTCATGGTTGGTTAAGAACATTAGCTTCTCCTTTTTTTCTTTACCCAGTCTGTAGAGTATAAACATAGCTGAACATGACATTAGAGTCAGAGGCAGTACCAATTTTTCAGCCACTGCTGATTCAGACTGACAAATACATCACCCGATAAAACACAAACATTGGGCACTGTTACACACAAAATTTTAATGCTTAGTATTCAATGCTTAGCAGCTTGAGCTTTCTCTGTCTTACTTCTCTGGTCTTTGTTCTGATTTCTTATGAATTATCCAGGGAAACAGAAGCTTTACCTGTGTGTTCCTTCTGGTGTGCTTTCAAATTTTGGAAGTAAATTTCTGTCCTTCTAAATGGGAAATGCACAACATGCCACAAAATCAGTGGCAAGAAGACAAAGATGATTCTTCCTTGTCTCCAAAAAAATATTGTTTTATTTCTGATAGCTCACTATCAATCATACATGAGCAAGAAAACTTTTCATTAACGTGACTATCAATCAACAAATAAGCTGGATAAAGGAATCTACAGAATCTGCAGTGAAGCAGATTCCCAGCCGTATTAAATTCATCAAAGGCTTCAAGCACTGTTACAAGCTATTTAAAAATACATTTTTCTCCTTTCTTTCTAGGCTGTGTGATTGTTGCCTCCCATATTGTGCAAAGAAAGTTCATGAGAAATTAAAACTTCCTTCAACAGCCTCCCATGTAATGATTTTTTTACATGTTTTAGAGAGTTTGAAGATCTTTTAATTAGCTATCTTCAGTCACATCATACAGTTCATTCCTCTTCTCGCAAAACCTGAAGCTATACAGCAAGGCACGTACTTGATAGGTAGCTTTGTAAAATTCATGATCTGGAATCTACTAATAATGTCTCTCAGGTCATCATTATCGAGATTCACAAGCATCATAAGGGTCTTAAAGGTAAATCCACTAGCAAAACAGCAAAAGATACAGCTACTTTAAGTTATGTTTGTATGTAAGATGACATCTCCACTCACACTGAATTCTTTAGCCTTATACAATGAAAAAAAATAAAATAAAAAGAAGAAACTTTCTGAGCAACTGATTCCATTTCAAAAATGCTTAATGAAACTCAGATTCTCAAAGATTTTAGGAAAATATTCCTAATATCATTCCTTGAAAAGTTTCAAAGTTGATTAATTCAGTATTGATTGATAATAGATGAATAGAGCGTAAGAGCTATTTATGGTGATTGCAAGGGATTGGTTTTGAATAGAATATATTGTTCAGGAAATGGACATTATTTGGGATAGAAGACATCTTCAGATGTAATTACATCTTGTAGTGTGAAACTTTTTAAACCTAAAGTTGGAAATTGAATAAAATGGCAGCACAGAGCAATTTCAGTAATTCCAGAATAATCTTTTCAAAAGCATATTCTATCTGCTGTGATGCTTTCCATTTAAAAAAAAAAAAAAAAAAGAGAGAGCGCAGAATGTGAATGAAGAAAAATAATTTTATACAATTTCCACAATATGACTGAACAAAAATGGCTAACTAGATTGCCCATCTTGATGTAGTTTCTTATTAGGTGGAACTGTGGTATCAAGGGGCATACTGTAAACTCAAGCAAAGGAAGACTACTGTAATTTTTTACTGAACAATTACTGCAAAATATCTAATTGCAACTCATTGCTCATAATCAGACATCTCTCCATTTTTATTTCTCTCTGTGAGAGATCAGAGAACTGTGCCTAAATCATATTAGATTTTGTTTTAGAGTTTCAAGGTCCTGTGGTGTTGAAAAGAAAGCAAGAGAAAGAAATAGCTCAGAATTCTTTTGGAACCTTGGCCTGAATCTAACTGGAACTTTGTTCACATTGATTTGTTTTGGCATACTGCTTGCAGAAGATCTTCCAGGAAACGTGTCAAACACAGGCATACTCCAAAAGGAGCAGAATGCAATAACTGACATACCTTTATTTTCAGAAGCAGAAAAATAAAAAAATAATAATAAATTTTAAAAAAAGGTCTTTTTTCTAGTTATGCTGCCTATTTGTTAAAGGAATCCACCTGTTTAAAGAGGTAAGAAAACCAGCTGACAGTTGTTAACAGCAATGAAAGAGAAACTGGGTAGCCTGAAGAGCTGAAGTTACAGACGGAGAGCAAAAGGATCAGGAGTCTGAAAATTGGTTTCATGAAGAACTTGATTTGGCTTAAACTGATATTCAGAAGGATGCAAACAGGAAAATGACTGGTCTCTGTGGAATTTATGAACGAAGCTTATCTACTAGAAGATCTCTAGTTCAGGTTAGCCCAGTGATTCTGATATGATAGCATGAGATATCTCTTAGTAATTCATCAACGTGTGGCCGCGCTCATTTGGAAGTGCGTGGCTACCAATTGCTATTGGCATTTAGTACTGATAAATTTTACACAGAGACAGACGAACGGGTTTCGTGGGTTAGCCTCAGCTGGCAGCCAGGCTCACAGGCAACCCCTCACTCCTTCAACCTCTGCTGGGTGGTCCTTTAGAGATAGGAAAGGTGAAAACAAGATTAATGAGAGAGTAAGAAATCTAAGGGGATGAAACAAAAAGAGGGTGAACACTTCCCAATTACCATCACAGGCAAAGCAAATATATTTGGGATTTTGAGTTAATTTATTTCTAGGTAATATAAGTACTGCAGTCTATTTAGGTATTGGGAAAAGAAGAAAAGGGAAGAGGGAAAACACACCCATGTAGTTACCCTTGCTAACTCCTTGCTACCTATAGCCAGTGCAGCCAGTGAGGATGAACTGATAGAGATAGCAAAAATAAACAAGATTAAAAACTCCAAAAAAATGTAAAACAGTACCATAAACTCACATAACAACCTAGAAGTTATTTGAGTCTCTGGGTTGAGTTTATTGTCAGTAAAGACAGAACTCAAGTTCCTCCCAACCCCAGCCCTCAACTCACTTTGTGTATTATGTCTCAAGATTCATCAGTAGAAAACACAATTTCTTCTTATTCTTGTGATATTTGCTACACATTTCCTCCTTTGTGTTGTAGGACACAAGAGTTAGACTAACATGCGTTACTCAAGCAATCTTCAGCTAGTAGAATTTCCAGGAAATGGAAATTCCCCTGGTATTAATGGAAAGAGGTCATTTTGGTATTGCAGCTAGCACTGAAAGCCCATTTTCCTCCTCATCTTTAGATGCCTTTTTACTTTCTCCTATCGCAACTCAAATATTTAACTGGACATTTAGGCCACAGAAAATATTTTTTTAAATTAGTATTTACCTGAGCTCAGAGTGACAGTGCCATAATTTTTCCAGGATATTAGAACATGTGCAGAAACAGTAAAAACAGTGGTTGGCTGTAGGTTAAGAGAGCAGTAGCTACAACACACGAATGTTTGCAACAGCGTGTGCAGCCTCAATGAGATCAAGAAAGAACACATCGCTAAATAGCTAAAGAGAAAATTCAGAGATCTGCATGGCTTTTGCTCCAAATGCAGCAAATTAAGTTATTTTAATTCGTATAAATATTAGATATGTCACCATATTCAAGAGATAGTAAGCAAAGTCAGACTTTATGTGCCTAACTAGATAAGATCTTTTCTAATAAGTACAAGATCAGTGGAATTTAGAATAATAGCATAAAGTCCTTGTAGTTTCTGAATACAGCCACATTTTATTTTGAAATTTTAATCATTTTCAAAAAAGAACTGAAAATCACTCAAATATCTCTGCACTTGAAAATCACCTACAGTGCAAGCAACTTTGTTTTGTTCTTGCATTACATTATGGAGAAAAATAATAGGAATTCCAGTATTGTACCATTAATTACAGAAGACGTTAAATACAACTGAATAGGCCACATCAATAAGATTATTTCCAAGGCTTGCTTTCTTTTCTAGATGCTTATTTCTGATGCAAGTTTCTATTTATGAACTGAAAAGTCTCTTTCTACTATTGTTTCATGGAGTTGTTGAAGCTATGGTTCATTTTAAAGCTGCATAGTATGCAGGGCTCCTTTTCTATCATTCTCATCATCTTTGAAAGTATAAAAGTGAAAAAATGAGACATTGTAAGTACAGATGATCAGTCCAACCATTATAGAAGGTTGTCAAATCCCCTAATTCACAAACAGAAAGTGAAGAAAATTGCAGGAAAGAAAAAATGTCTGTTTCTTCAATTAAAAGATACTGAATCAATTACCTTCTACAAATGGAATGCTACTAATGCTTGTGAATAAAAACAAATGACAAGATGCTCTGCCTTTCTTGCCATTTTTTTTATGTCTTGAGAAAGATCAGGTATTTGTGTTTGAATATTTTAAATGCATTGCAACTACATTTAACTCTAATAAACCTTTATTTTTTTTACATTTTTTCTTTGCATTAGTATACTTCTACTTACATTTTTGCTTGGATTTGTGTGCGAATTATGAGCAGATGGCAAACAGCACAACATTAGTAAACGGTTAAAGTTTAACATTCAGTATCTGTTGTAAAAACTATCCATTCCAGAAGTTTTCTGAAGTTCTGCTGAGTTCATGACAGAAAATCTATTTCAAACTCACTCAATGCCCACTTTTCTCTGAAGAGAAAATAATATATTAATCCCAAGTAGAAAGTTTAAGACATTCATTAGAATACAGTTTAATTTGTGTCTTGCAAGGGACACACTATTTCTGAAATGTACTGCAATGGTTTGCTAGGTCTATTGGACATTGGTCCCTTTCAATTCCTGCTCAAGAATTGAAGTGACTGTATTAATTAAAAGAGAACATTTTCTGGTCCACTTCCTTATGATATATTTTAAACAGCAGCAGAAATACAGCACTTCTACTTTGGGCACTTTCCACTGCAGCATTAACTGATGTTCAGGAAATTACAAAAGAAAGAGAATGAATAGAAAGGTAGAAGGCTAGGGAGGGACACAGAAGAAAGGGAGAGATTTTATATCCAAATCAAATTACATTTGAAGAACATCATCCTCTTCCTATCCATCTTGAAAGTACTACACTCACCATCTCTGCCTTCCTCTGCTTTTCTTTCTATGTTTATTAAGTGAAGAAATGCTTCTTAGACATAAACATCGAAGGAGAAATCACAAACCCTTTCAAACTCATGACAGAACTCCCACAGATGTAACTTGATCAGAATTTAGACCACCCAAACACAGAATCACAGAGACTTGATAACCTTCAAATGTCTTTCCAAAGCAACCCCCTGTTAAAGCAGGCTACCTGCAGTGGGTTACACAGGAAAGCATCCAGATGGGTCTTCACTGCCAGACAGGGAGACACCAGAGTGTCTGGGAGTGTGTTCCAGTGCTCTATCACCCTCACAGAAAGAAGTATTTCCTCGTGTTCGTGGGGAACTTTCCATGTTCCAGTTTATGCCCATTACCCCTAGTTCTGTCATGGGGCACCTCATCTCTGTGGCCCTCTGCTGGACTATCCGTAGAAATTCCATTTTAGGAAAAAACCTTTTACTAAGGTTTTATGTATACCTGAGACCACCATATAAGTAAAATTGTGAGAGTCATGAACGTTTCCTACCTACAGCCCATCATCCCATCCTCTTTTTTCCATTGCTTGTGAACAAGCAATGGAACAAGCAATGTCTTATGCAACAGTTATCTCCACTTAATACACTTTTGCAGTGGACAAATATGTTCTATACAACAAAGTGTTAGAGGTAGAAATTTAGAATTTTAATAAGAACTATACGCTTTTTTTTTTAATAATATATTAGATGTTCATAGGGTAATCTTACACAGAGCTCCATGAGACATTCTACCAAATAATTTATTTAATACAAATAAAAAGTTACCTAGCTTAACTGAAACTTTCTCAGCTTTACTAGCTAGTGTGTTTTAAGGAAAACTGTGACTGGTAATTTCTCAAAAAAGTAGAAGATCTGTTCTATAAATGTCACCTATGAGCACATGCAATTAAAAGAAGAGCTGTTGATACAAAGCGTTGAAACTGTTTCTTATGAACTTGATCACAAAAATAGAAAAATCTCACACAAGAACATAAAAGATCTGGCAAGGAAAAGGTTGTACTTTCAATGAAATTAACAATTTACACTTTAGATTTGCATCAGTACTTCTTCGACTGTAATTCAGAATATGAATGACTTGATCAACAAATCTTAACTACTACATAAAATATCCCTAAATGTACTTATACACTTGAAGACAAAGGCAGCAATATTTTTATTTGTGAAGTAATAGTCTGAGGAAAGATAAAAATTGCTAGAAGTGGATGAACTACATTTATGGATAATAAATCTACAAAAAAATGCAGCTTAGTTAAGGATCAAAATTAACTATGATTTTGGGCTATGTTGGAGAATAGGTGACCTTCAAATGAATGAAGTAAATAAGAAAAACTGAAAAAAGTGGAAAAATCTTTTGCTTGCATTTTTTTTTAAATTAAATGATTTAACTTCATTACTATTACTATTTTTAAACAGTTTAGATATGAAAATAAATATCTTCTCAGAAACTTTTTCTTTAAGGAAATGAAACAGAACTATAAAACAAATTATCTGGAGCTAACGCAAACTTTTTTCTTTTGCTTATGAAGAAGAGACATATTTGCCCACTAAAAAAAATGTAGTGTTCAAGTGGAGCTAACAGCTGCATAAGAACAAAATCTCCTACATGCACTGATAACAGCTAAATATACAAGAAAATGTATCATGATTAAATACAAAGATTTCACAAACTGGCAAGCTTTAAGTTATTAAATCATTAGCATCCTTCTGTGATAATATACATATTTTATTAAACAGCAGACATTTCAGGATACAACAGAATACACTTAACAAATGCGTTTTAACTAACTTTGTTACTGATTCTCACAACACTGAAGTATTCTTAAGTACTATGAAAACACGTATAAAATACCTCTCAATAATTAAAGTAAATTAATTCACTGAAATGTATGCTAGCTACTCAATCTGGTTATAAAAAGAAAAACTTTATTTTTGCTAGAACATTTCTGTGTTTTCTCCATCATCTGTTTTCCCTCTCCTACAGAAAAGCAGACTGTCTTCTACCTGTTCCCTTCCTTGACTTCTGTTTCCACAAATGTAAGATAATATTCATTTACTAAAGAGAAGTCATCAAGAATCACCAAGTTCTTTTTACTATTTACCTATCTGCAACATGAGATCAATTGTAGGTGCACTGGAATCAATTTCTATCTATTTCATGGGGCACTGGATTTGAGCCCATTCCTTGTACTGCACTGCACAGCTAGTGACCTAGAATCAATCTGTTTATTCACTTAATTTATGACATAAGGAAGAAAGTTAGCTTTGTAATTATTTTAACTACTACAGACGCTTTATATGACTTTATACCAAGGCTAAGCTATGCGTAAGTAGTTCACCGAAGTGAAAACGTGAAGGCAAGCACAGTTAGCTTTGTCTAGTTTAGATCGACTCATAAGCATTGCAAGATATTGAAGTATTAATCACCGCAGAAGGAAAGTCTCTTCTGAGTGGAAAAAGGTAAGTTTTTATAGGAAGTACTTTTGAGTAAAATAAAGTTTGAATGAGCTGAGATAGACGCAGATACTCTTAAATAGGGTGCTGCCAAACACTACAAGGACATGCCTTATTCCCACAAGTATAGTCAATATTTTTAAATTGATTTCTTGCCAGCAGGCTAGTTTATACCAATCATAGGCCTTTTTAATGAGTAATATTATTTTAAGTCTTTATTGTACAGATGGATTGTGTAGAATACCAATATTTAAAACTCCACACAGATGATTAACAAAATTAAGCGAGGAATTTTTTTGGAAAGCATTATGGGTCATCAGCAACTGAGCCCATGATTTGAACAATCATAGGTTTTGTTCAGTTTGACAGGTAACTATGTACGAGACACACAGGAAGCAGCAACCTCTTTATATAATGGTAAGAGAAACAGCGAGAGGAAACCACTCAAGGCAGTAACATCTCAACAAACTCCATCCAGTACAAAGCCATACCAGCCAAAGAGAGCTAGTAATCTGTCTTAATAATTTGGTAATGCCCATGTGAAATATATCAGGACATCAGCACCTGAGCTGTTTCCAATCTCTGTGCCAAGTACTCCAGCAGTATGCTGATTTGCTATCAACAACAACCCTGACTTGAAAGTGGCTATCAACACAGGGATTAAGGGATTGCTTGGTTAAAGCTCTGTGCTTTTGTGTTTGGGGAGCAAAAAGCAGCATTAGAGTGAAAGAGAAGTCATAAGGGCCATCCTGACAAGGCAAGGGCAGATGCATCCGTACTGGGAATGTGGGACTGAGGCAGTCACAACAGCATCACCAGCATACTCCCCTTGGAGCAGTTTAAGAAAATGAAGCAGTTATCACCTCTTTACCTCCCTGATAATTGCAATCCCGGAAGGAGCAGAGGTAAAACGTACTTAGGACAGGGATGGAAAATGTACACAAGAAAATAATAAATAACTTTCACTGTCTTCAGAAAATTGTGTATTCTTTTAAAAATAAACTGATTGTACAGGAGAATAACTGGACTCAGATCAGCAGCTTCACTTTCAGCTGAAATAATTCACAAAAGTCCCATATTTTGGCCAAAAAAAAAAAAAAAGATTTAGTGACAGCTTACAGTCAGAAGAAAATAAATTTCTGCTGCAAGTGTCCTGCTTTGGATAGCATAGAATCATCAAATCATTAATCTTGGAAAAGACCTCAAAGATCGTCTAGTCCAACTGTCCATTCACCTCCAATACTGCCCACTAAACCATGTCCCCCAGTGCTTCATATATCCATTCTTGAACGCCTCCATGACTCCTCCACATCCCTGGCAGCCCATTTCAGTGCCTGCCTACTCTTTCAAAGATTAAGCTTCTCCTAATAACCCACCTGAATCTCCCTGGCACAACTTAAGGCTGTTCCCTCTCACCCTATCACTGTTACCTAGGAGAAGAGGCCAACCCCCCCCCCCCCACCTCGCTGCAGGCAGCGATAGGGAGCAATAAGATGACCCCGGGACATCCTCTTCTCCAGAGGAAAAATCCCAGCTCCCTCAGCTGCTCCTCAATCAGTCACACAGAAAAGAGCAGGACAAGACAGACAAACATCCAGATTTACAATTTGGTATATTTAGAAAGCAAGTGAGCATAAAGTGAATACCTTATGAAAGAGGATGCTGAAAACTGTGAAATATTTTTGAAGGGTCTTGAAGGTAAAATCATCCCAAATCCCAGAAAAGGCTGTGATAGCTCAACCTAGTATTAAACAGGAATGAAAAAAAAGCTACAGAGATGCATTTAATAGCCACAGAGAACACATAAGACACTGAGAAAAGGATATTATATGATTTTTTAAAGATACTGTATTGTATTTGGCAAACACCAGTCTAGCACTCCAGTAACCAGAGATGGGAGCAGTGTCCAAGTGGTGTAATAAGAGGTGGTTTGTCCTGACCAGAGACATGTGGGAATTGCCTTTTGGGGGGAGAAAAAAAAAAGAAAAGAAAAGAAAGAAAAAAAAACAGTTGTCAGTCTGAATTTTCACAGGAAAGTGTCTTACTGAGAACTGCTCAGGATTGCTTTTCTGGTAAAAGAAATCAGGAAGAAAACTTTCCACATTAAGCTACCGCTTTTAATACAACACTGACACTGAGATTTAGAATCAAATCCCTTAACAAAGCGCAGCAGCAGCTAGTGCCTGATAGTCCAAATGCTCAGTATTGAGGTTACCCCCATATACAGAAAATGCTGTAGATTATGAAGCAGGAATAGCTCTGGAATAGAATAAAAAAGGAACAGTAGGGCCATTAATAGGGCCACCTACCCTGGACTGTCTTCTACCTCACTGTATATAGATACAGATTTATTAGAGGGCAAGGAAAAGTTCCATTGGAAGGTTGAATTCCAACTGAAAACCGCATGGTGCTGGGGTTACCTAGTATCTGCAACTGCTTTTAGCTGTAATGGTGTCCATCACTTGCTATACACACACACAGGTTTTCACTCCTCAGACAACTGCAGACAAAGTCTGGAACTATTCTGAGAAATGCAGTCTCTCGTTCACTGGATTTGGAAAAAGTCCATGCTCTACCAGCTTCTTGAAACTTGACTCCCAGTACGATTTACTTTACTAATCGATGAAAAAAGAAAGAAGGATACAGTAATGTGTCCATAAGAAGTATCTTGTACAAGTTCCTACATTTACATGAGACTCAGAAACTTTTCTTCAAACTGCATTCAGTTTGGTGACCTGTGCTGTTTCCTCATTTTGCAGTTCATAGATATTCAAGGAACATAGGTATCCATATACATCCAGGAGAGGTCAGAGGACATTTCAACTCTCACCTGAAGTGAAGCTCTGGCAGCTTTTCCCAAAAAAGATTCTACTTGATGCAAAACAAAACCTCTCTGTGAACCAAGTCAACATACAACATGGGATCAGCAGAAGAAATGATTCATAATTGGACTCCGAAATAAAACACCAATATAAATGCAGCCCTGTCTCCATTAGATTTATTTGCGGTCAACAGGTATTATGCTTTCTGAGGCTCCTGACACAGACCTGTTGTATACAAACCTGCTACTTCTCATCACGGCACAGAAGGGGTTTAGGCCAAAAGCTTGGCACAAATAAAATAGCAAAGGAAGAAAGCAGTTCTCTTTTTAAACACAAGGAGTCCAGACTGTGTATCAGGAATCATCAAAAGCGGTTCAGTGATAGCTCAACTAACTTAGCAGCAGACAAACATTGCGTGAGCCAGACTCACCACCCAAGAAGGCTCTGAGCTATAGGGAAGATGAGATACTGAAATGCTGTAGTAGCTCTTAAAATAGTCAGCAAAAGTTTTGCTGGAAATAGCCCTTCTGCTGTGAGATATTTAGACAAAAACACATGGAGAGAGGATCACTTTTATGAGACCAGTAAAAACAGCTCTGCAGTCTTTCAGTAGCCAAATTCCCTTGCAGCTTGCTTTAAAATTTGTTTTGTACCTTTGTCTTAATGTTCAGTCCATCACCTTCTTTTCTTGTCCTGGAAAGAAAAATGTCAGTCGCACAGATTTGCCTCTTTCTGACAGTGGTATGAATCCTCAGTCCTTTCCCTTCTGCTCTGCCTTCTGTCTTCAGATCTCTCCCCTTCTGTTCTCATCTTTTCACAGTCTCCTGTATGCTGACCCCATTTCTCCTTAGACTCTTCTTTCTACACTGTCTTAGTTTAGTGTTGTTTTGTTGTGGTTTGGGTGGGATTTATTTATTTATTTTTATACATACTTTCTTTTTTTCTTCTTACTATACTTTTTCTCCTAATTCTCTTATCACCAGCTGTTTAATTTCAGCAAATCAGTATCTTTTCTCCTCCTTAGCCCCTTATCTAAAGAAAAAGTGGGCTTTTTCCAACCTCCATGTTTCTTCTCCTACCCAGGAACCTGTGGCTCATGGAAAAATTCCAGCTTTTGGTAGCATCCCGAGAGTTGCAACTCAGATACCTCAGGCACTGCTGTTTCATTGGCTGGTTTTGTGGGAGTTTTTGTTGTTTTAGTTTTGTAGCATACATCAGCAAATTCTGTGCAACAGCTCTCTGGTTATTAAATAGCCACTTTCTCACATCTATTAAGTTCACAGCAATATATATACTTAAGAATATATGAATTACTATTATCCCATGACAGTGCTAGTTTTTAGATTAAACCATTCTTGCACAGTACTGCAAGATGACATCATAAATCTGTTTTGTGGCTGAACATTTCTGTGTCAGTATTGGTAGTTATTTCACACTAGGTTAAATCTTGTCTGTCTTATATACTTAGTAAATGCATTTCACTGTTTACAGAAAAAGCAGTGCAAATTCCAGCGAAGCAGGCAAGTATTTGACTGTATGATACACATCAGTAAACACTGAATCTAACATTGACTTCTCCACTTACCCTTTCCGTTCTGTAACAGAGTAATTATATCCTCTGCTTCAGAAGAAAAAAAAACACAGCAGAAAATCTGTCCAAAATAGCCAGTTGTTAGATGGAATATTATACTGTACTATGTGTAAAAAACCAGTGAAAATAAGATTATGCCAAGTCTCAGTGAAAAACATAAGATTTAAAATGTTTCTCTATTTTAAATATAGGAATCTTGTTTCTCTTACAAATCACGGAAATGATTTTAGGTTAATATTACTGGGGTTTTTTTGTTGTTGTTGTTTGTTTTTTTTTTTTTAAGAGAAGACATCAGTTTACACAGAAATCTCTGATTTCGGAAAAAAATTACCCAAGACAATTCTATGGTACATCAGGAGGAAAATGACAAAATCCTCTGCAAAAATGTATTCTCAACATCTGTTTCTATCCAGAAACAAAGGAATAGCTTACCATGCATAGCGTATCAAATCCCTCCTGTATGTCTGTTTAAAAGAAATAAATCAGATGTATAGGCTTCCAAATCTAAAGGCAAGCAGCACTTCACCTTTTCCAGATGATTACTGAATCAGCAGGGCACCTCCAAACCACCCACATTTAGGGCTTACACCTGTTTCAGCTATTGCTACATGTGAAGATTACAGTGCCCATGCTATCCATTTCCCCTAAAAAGCCAGTTCCTACTAACTTCAAGTTAACTAACAAGCGACACATTTTCAGGTCTAAGTGACTTTTTCATGGATGTACAGCATATATGTCATTGATAACTAAGGCATCTAAAGCAGTTCTGTCTCAGTGAAGTTTCCTAATTCTCCAAAGCTTCAGCTTTGTCTCATAAGCTATCACAGAAGCCTTGCTCTTGGAGGAATGCAGTCCTTCCAACTCTTGATGCTTCTGAAGTAAGAATCAGATTTAACCATGAAAAGGTCTACAGTTATAGAGCCCTTGTGACTCTTCAGTGCAAAGGAAGAGAATCAGCAATAGAAAAGGAAAGGATTTTGCAAAAGAAACAGCTGAGATTAAGAAAGATCAAGAAGAGATGTTGAGCATAATGGGGTGCACAATGAGAGATGTGTGGATGGACATAGCATGGGAAGAAACTGGATCAAGCCTAGGTGAAGGATAAGGGAAAGATGAAGAGAGATCTGACTACAAAACAGAAACAATGTACAAATGGAAAAAATCAAAGACAGAACACTGTAAAAAGAATATCTTAACTTCATTCCCTAGACCTTAATAGATTAACCATTCTGAAGATTCTTATCAACTTCATAAATCCCTTACGTGAAGTTCACTCTAGTACTTACGATGTAATTGTTATTGCAGATTAATCTTGTATTTCCTCATTCATCAAAGCAATTCTAGGTAACAACATATCCATTCTAAAATAATGAAATGTCATCCCCCATTCTCTTTCCTAAATAACAAACTAATTCCCTGTACCTATTCTGCATATTTGGGCAGCTTCTTTATAGCAACATACCAACAACAGAATTCACTTAGGACTTCTTTTTTACTCTTCTGTAGCTTTTGAAAGCTAAAAATCTTAGAGATGCAACAGAATATATTTTAAACTCACAGTCCTTCATACTCATAGAGGAATGATTTGCAGGCCTTATCCCAAAACAGAGTACTTAAATTTCAGTGTTAGAAGTATCTTTACCATTAATAACCAAGCATTTCTGCCAAGGGCATCCCACACCAGAATTGTTCTCAATAAGTATCTCAACTGATATTGAAACTTTCTTGGAAAGCAAAATTTTGAGCAGGTTCTCCCATAAAGATGTGGAACATGCATGTAAGTTCTGCTGACTTCAGTGATTAAGCACACATACACAAAAAAAATGTCACCTACAGCATCAACTTTCAATCAAAAGTATGCTGGTAGTTTGAAGATGATCAGAAATCATAGTTGACTTCTACTTGGCCTTACCCAACCGCAGGTACCCTAAAGGTAACTAATCTTGTATCATTTTCCATGAAACTACTACCAATCATTTCCTTAGCAATAACAGTTTCACTACTTGTTCTCTAGAAAAGAGTAATTATTTCTGGAATGAGAACTCACTGCAGAGGACAAAAAGGCAAAAAAAAAATTCTGAACCAAAGCAATGCAAAAATACTTCAAATTTATTTAGAAATTTAGAAAAATACTTGGTGCTCTCAGAAGTAACGTCCACATAATAAATTTAGCTATCAAAGAACTAACTGAGCTCATTTCAAATTTTGGAACTATCTGATGTTAGAAAGAACAAGTTCTGACCTCACAGGACAAATTATGAATTAAAACATAAATGAAACAGGGAAATTTTCCTCTTTTGCAAGAACTCCATTAACAAATCTAACTTCAGGTCATATCAGAAACAGCACGTCAGCAATTTAGAAGAGAGAATTACGCTGTTACTGAGTTCTTCTGATTTATCCTTGAAGATTCCAGCAGCAGTGATACAGCATTTAGTATCATTTCTAATGACAACAAAGTGATGATTTAGCTCTAACATCAAAATTACAGTAAAAAGCAATGAGAAAATATAATAAATAATTTTTTGAAGTTAGATTTCAGAGCGTACCCAGTGAGAATAGAAAGATTTCTTTTTTAAAATGCAGAATTAAGGTAATTATATCTTATTACCTGGTGTGTACTGTGAATCTATACTTAAAATTTGGATTGCCTGGAGCAGCCTTCACTAGAAGAGTAAAACTAATTATGGCTATACTAGTATAAATCACAGAAGAGACATAAATATAGTCTCAGAATTAAAAAAAAAGTGAGATGCCCTTCATTTTTATCCTTTTCATTGAAATTGACATATTCTAAAATGATGACTTTCTAGAGGATACTGTGATGTTCAATTGCAGTCGTGCAGGAGGTTCAGTGGGATTAGCCCAGCTTCACAAGCTTAACACTACTGGATCGTAAGGGAAGAACCAAGGGAGACTCTTCATCCTGTTAACCTTCCATTGATCAGACAGATGAGCTGAGTGTATTTTGTAGGCAGAAGTAGGTCCCCTATTGTGCTCTCACCTGAGATATGACTGTTTTGGTCCAAAAAAACACATAACCATAGTATCAGATCATCAAGTCAGAACTAAGAGAATCTCTCAAAGGAAAGTTCATCTCAGTCCAGTTATGTGAATACATACAATTCACAGGACTATAGCAGTGAAAGCTTACATCTGTGTTTCTGTCCACATGCATGTATGTTGAGCAATGCATTTCGCACTGATCATCTAAGGAAATAGCACATTCTAGATATCAAGGTATGAACTCAAATTTGCTACTAACAAAGGCTACAACTCCTTTTTCTTCTGAGCCAGTTACTGCTTTCCTCTGTCCTACTGCAATTTACTTTTAAATTGCTGCTTTCCTATCTCTTTCACCTTTTTCAGAAAGGAAATTTGCCTTATTTTTGCTTTGGTAAGCTACTTTCATATTTTCCCTATGTGTTTATTTCTAATGTTTCCAATTCTACCCCATGGCCAACAGAATTGCAAAAGGTCTTCCTCAGCATTTGAAAAATTCTCTTGGGCCCTATGAATGTCAGTGAGTGTCATTTTTTCCACAGAGAGAAATTCAGTGATACACCTTTACTTCACAAGTGCTTCCACTTGAGATGCCATTTCGTCAGCCTGCCCCTCTGCTGCCATCTGTGACACAGCAACAAAACATAATGGAATACTGGTTGGAAGGTTCATTCTCCACTGCCATACCAACAACATCTTTCTCCAATGTTGTGGGCCAATACAAGAAAATAGCAGGCATTTTTGAAGCAGCCCTCATACAGTTACATGAAGATATGCATTTATTTCTCAAATACATGCATGCCAGAAAATAAAAGTATGTGGAAATATTTGCATGTGCTCAGAAAGCCTAGCAGAGACAGAAGACAAGTTGGGACAAAGCACTAATTGGCAGTTCAAGTCCTTTTAAAATGATTCTTATTACAATACTGTGAAAGATCTGAGAAATGCATTTTGAAATTTGAAACAGAATGCTGTTGGGAACATTAATTTCTATGAGGTCTTGTTCTGCTCATGTCTCGAGTTTCCAGGGAATCAATCCTCAGGGATTTCAAGGGTTGACTGTTCTATACTTCTTCAGAGGAAAATTATCTATCCGGCTGTTCTAAACAGATGTTTGATAATAATCTTTTTGACAATAGAAAATATTTCTGAAAGCAAGTTTCATGAACAGCTACTTCTACTGTTCTACAGTATCCCTCCCACCATCCAGATGTCATGTGGTTTGCTTCCCTGTGAATTCACTCCAGAAATCCTGTAAATAATATTACCAATTATCCCTATGTTCCTTCATAAGCAACAAAATACAGATGTAAAATAATGAAGATCTTGCTACATACCAGAAAGCAGAACTCTATGGTAAGCTAATGAAATTAGAAAAAACAGGAAAAAAAAATCAGAATTCAAATTTATTCTTCTACTTCCATTAGAAGAAGAGAAAGAAATCTACAAATTCAGAGATCTATGGCTGTGCAAAAAAAAAAAGATTTTTTTTTTTTTTTACAATGCAACCTGTATTAATTTAACATTTAGAATCTTATTTAAAAATGAAAAACATTATATATATTTTCTTTCTACTATCATGAATACCCTAAAATCATGGTCCCAGTGTATAAAGTGATGAACAAACGAGACTTTAAACAGAATACTAATTTCCAGAAATGTCATTTTCTTGTATTTCAAATATAAGCTTTTCACATGAGGCTTATTAGCTATGTTTTAATCTGCATTAGTCTGGTTAAAATACTCAGTTTCCTTTTTTCCTCCTGCGATCCTACTAGTCTTTCTTTAGCCATTAGCAACAGTAATAGCAATTAGCAACACTACTTCCAGCACACAGTCATTTCAGGCTACGCTGTGCAGGCTTCATGTTTAATGATTCCAAGCGTAACTACAAAGGCGTGAAATAGAAAATTCAGTAATCACGGAGGAATGGCAGCCTCCATCTAATAGTCCATACTAAATCTTACATGTATAGTTCTGGACTGTTTCAGCTGTATTTGGTTCACAAATGTAGAGCGTGAGGAAAAAAAGCGTTTCATTTTCTGCACTTTCAGCACTGGGAAAATTAGGAAATCTGTAGCCTTTGTCTTTACTTGCCAGCGTTCACTGCTCCCAGAAGATCCTCAGTAATACCTCCCAAAGGGGTCACTGTCACCAGTGCTACCAGTTTTAATGATGACATTCATGCTGTGGGCCTGCATTGTGTGTAGGTGTCAGTCTGCTGGTAGCAGAGAGGCTACAGGTGAGGACACCACGAGGAGAGGCTGAGGCTGCCCTGTGCAGACACCACATCTCATACAGCTCCACAATCCCCTCTGCAGGATGCAGGTGGTGCATCAGCCAAGCTGGGGCACAACTTTAAAAGAATATTTAAGAGAAGGCAGAAAACACTGAAAGCAGAAGAAAAGAAACAGGAAGAAGAAATGGTCGGTGATGAAGCAGTTGTTCCTCCTGGAGGGACCCATGGAAGACTTAGAGTCATAGAATAATTAAGGTTGGAGGAAGACCTCTAAGAATGTCTAGTCCCACTGTCCACCTACCATTAATACTGTCCACTAAACCACCTTCCTTTGTACCACAAACTTGCAATGGACTTGTGACGGAGCAGATGAAAAGAACAAGGAGCAGCAGCAGCAGCAATTAATTGCTATGTCCTGACTGCAGATGCCCTGCTTATTGCATCACTGAAGAGATGAGGTGTAACTGTGGTTATCCCTGTTCCTTCATATTCTCCTTCCCACCACCCACCCCCCCCAGGCCTGCTGAGGCAAGGCAGAGAGGTGAACAATTTGGTGTGCAGTTGGCAACCAGCTGGGCCAAGCCCCAACAAATCATTCCTCATGCCATTATGCATGTGACTTTTGTACAAGTGCTACTTTTTATGAATAAAACACGTTGACTTAAACCTTAAGTTAATTCCCATATTACATTGCAACTCCCAGGAACAACTGCATATGTTCTGCAACTACACATTAAAAAACATCACTTTTTTGCTTGCAATTTTGAGCTACGAAAAACTAGCCTTAGATATACTCATTAGTACATCATGCATGCCCTGAAACCAAAGAGAAATGAAGTCCCTGTGCCTAACTTCCATTGTGACAACTAATTATTCTGAGAATTTGCCCGCTTCTCCTTAATCTTCCCCCCCCCCCAAACACACACACACACAGAAAAAGCAGTATTGTAAGCAAAGGCAATAAATGAAAAAAGCCAGAAGATAAAATGCTAGACTACAGGACAAAATTTTAATTCCTTTCCTCCACACATCATCAGTTATCGGTAGAGAACATGGATTATTTCCCTGAAGACATCAGTAGTTTGAGGATATTTTTTGTGACCCAAGAACTTCAAGAATAGGCTGCAGAGTAGCCTTCTGAAGTTTCATAGAATGGAAACAATCAAGAAATAGTCCCAAGTATTTTTATTTCCATCTTTCCTTTCCAAGAAAAGGCTGAAGGAATATTTGTGGAAAAACAGAGGGGAGAATGCGCTCTTTAAAGATGTGAACAGTTAAAGCTGAGTTATTCACTAGCATCCACACCCCTTTTTCTTCCCTTTCTAAGGAGGAGTTACAGAAAAGTGAACTATTTTTTCAAAATTCAACATATGAAGTAGTTATATAATATCTAGACCATACCAACATTAAGAAGCAATGCTTAATAAGATAGAAAATGGCTTAAAATACTTTAAACACAAGTAACTTAACAGAAAACCAATGATACAAAATGACTAACAAATCACAAGTTCACAGACACAGAAAGTAAAAGAGAGGATATATGAAGAATAGGACCGCATGAATTCTGTAATTATCTATTATTATCCAACTTAAATTAAATGTAAACCTTTGAGTGCGCTTGCTTGGACAAAAACTCCAAGGATATTAAGATGTCTAATGGATTGAAAACAAAAATTATTGTATTAAAAAGCCAACATATAATCAGATGTAATACTGAAAGCATAAGAAGACAAGTCCTAATCATACAATAGCATGGATCGATCTAGTGATAAAAGATACCCTAAGATCTGTAACATACATGTGTGGAACTGACAATATAAAATCGCCATGCTATCAGACGAGAAAAATTAATGTGAAAGAGAAGGTGACTCAGATGGTAAGTCAAGAATTCCTCAAGACAATAAGTAATAAATGTTACCACTTCTTGCCTGCTTGTTTCTCTTCAGAGAAAATTGTGGATGCTAGCTGCCTCTATGGTTTCTGGCTCATATGCAACTTTCACCTCTCTCCAATGAGAAGTATGCTGTGGTACTGTGACTAGCACCAAGGCTTTCAACTACTGTACTTCCTAAACAAGCAGACTTATTATTAACTTCAGGTTAACAACAAAGCCAAAAAGCAAATTGTTATGTTGTCAGATACATCTATCACATACGTGGTATGCCTAGAAATGGTTCTTAAAAAAAAAAAAAAAAAAATTTGTTGAAAAATATCTTACAGATAGCATTACAATAGAATGACACTGAGGCACATGCAATAGAAAAAAAAAAATAAAATGAATTCTGAAAAAAAAAAATCTGACTCTATTCTAAGAAGATTCCTGTAACATGATGGAGAGTGCAGCAATAACAGCAGAGCAGCAAGGTCGTAGGCTACAACAAGAGAAGATTTGCTCAAAGGTAACAGCTTACGGGCACAGAAATAAAAGAAAGCTACTGCTTACCTTCAGAATGTCTCAAGTACACACAGATCTCCAGCAAGATACCTTTGCCCCCACTGCCAAGTTAAATGCGATCTTGGAAGGGGTGTATCCTGGCTGCATCCCTTCCCATCACTCAGATGCACTGCATACACCTGAGCTCCTCTGGATTGGCCCTGCCTTCCCCCCAGGTGCTCAATCACTAGTTCAAGCCATGACTTAGCATTTCTGCTACAATTTCTAACTAAGTTTTCTGAGCAGATTTCCTATTTGCTCTTTTCCATGAGACACTCTGTAACTTTTTAGCGTCCATCTTTGCAGTCATCAAATTCCTAGAAAATATTTTAAAAGATTTCTTTCAGAAAAGGTATTATTACTGCTGCAACTGAAGCATGGTAGAGTGCTATGGTTCCTCAATCATAATGCTATTTACAGCAGCCGCCACTCAGTACTGTCCTGAGCAAACAAATTTAGTCAGAATATCAGGAATAGCTACAGTTCTAAGGACAGGTAAGGTAATGCTTATGAGAGTGATTATGCCTACTGAAATCTTATAAAAGCTGCAGAGCAGGCTGGGTCTTTAGTTATGTGCATTTCCAAGAACAGAGCTGCCACATAGGGCAGTTGGAGGAACTCAGCAAAAAAGTCTGTCCACTCTTTCCCCTAAGAAATTCTGTCCTTGAATTAGAGCTGCCACCAATGGTCAGGGGGTTATCATAGTCCTGGGCAGCGTGGTTGTGTGCCATGACAAGCTCCTTAGCACAAAACAAAAAGCAAAATTTCAGTTGGAAGTGTCTTAAGGCTATAATGCTTTTATGGATGCCCATTACAAAAATCAAACAACCACTTCCTATTCACTGGCAATTTAATAAGTAGTCTCATTATAGGACTCAAAACGGTCCTAATCCCATAGCCCTAGCTCTCAGGAGTGTCAGGGGTGGAACAAAGCAAGGCAGTTTAAACAATCAGTGTTTCTGTGTTTCTGTAAACAATCATTCTCTGATACAATGGCTTTAAAAAAAAATAATAATTATCTGAACTTTGTGGAATTCATTCCTCACCAATTGTGTTCTTACATAAGGCTTTATTAAGTGTATTAGAGAAATCAATAAAGGAACCAGATTTCTTTAGACTTCTTACTGAATTTTACATTAGCACCTACAGTCAGAACAGTAACTGCTATGAAAACAAAAGGATACAGTGCCCCAGTTTGTTCCATAAGAAAGTAATAGCTTTAAATCCACCCCAAGAATCACTTTCTGAATCCTACTCAGTATAATAGACCAGCTGAAGTTGGCACACAGAAGACTTCACCAAGATTTAATGATGTACATACATCTTTTAAATTCCATAATACAGACTTTCAAAGCTTCATAAACACTGCAAAAAAAGTATTATCCAGGTTTCAGCTGGTACATCATTAGTATCACAATGATTTCTTAGTTGATGCTGAGCAATTGAAGCACCACTGACTTCCCCCACAGCAGTGGGGGAGGCAAGGCAGAGCCAAGACAGGTGGCCTGAATTAGGCGCAGTGTTATTCCATACCACCTGACATGACATGACACAGAAAGCTATAAAAGTATGGGGACCCTAAATCTACCCTTGAACATATCCAGGGGGTGGGGGTGTCCACAACCTCTCTGGGTGACTAATTCTAGTGCCTCATCTTTCTCTCAGTAAAAAATGTCCTCCTAACATTTAATTTAAATTTCCCTTCTTTAAAACTGTTGCCCCTTGCCCTATCACTTTTACCTGTGTAAAAAGTTAATTTCCCTCCTGCTTATAAGCTTCCTTTAAGTATTGGAAGGCCATAATGTGATATCCCTGGAGCTTTCACTTCTCCAGACTCAGTAAGCCCCGCTCCCTCATTATAGGTGAGATGTGGTCCAGCAGAGGAATCATTAGCTTGGCCCTCCTCTGTACCCTCTCCAAAACAAAAGCTCCACATCTTTCTTGTGCTGGAGACCCCAGGTCTGAATGCAGAACTCCTGGTAGGGCTTGACTATAGCAGAGTAGAGAGGGATAACATCACCCACCTCCCTCATGCTGCTGGCCACTTCTCTTTTGATACAGCCCAGAAAGAGTGGCTCGTCCCTGGGTGGGCTCGAACCACCAACCTTTCGGTTAACAGCCGAACGCGCTAACCGATTGCGCCACAGAGACTTCCACAAATACATAAGTTTGTGATCCTGTAACATATAAAATGAGCATCCTTCATAAAATTCTTATTTATGGAAGCTATAAATATTAGCAGAAGTAGAGGCCTGACATTCAGTCCCAAGTAATAATGAGTCCTAATTACAGTAAGATTTCTAATTGCTGCTAATACTGCACAGGTGGCCATGGATATCAAACACTGATTGCCAGCCTGAAAATATTTAAGATGTTTTTTAATCAAAACCTTCTTCAGCTGTCTCCTTGGTTCCTAGATGAAAGGTAAATCCCATTAAAAGAATTATTTTAATTTTGGGCACACATGGCATATAAATAATAAAAGATTTTTGCTCAAATTTGAAAATTACATTGATTCTTGATCATGTTATCAGTTCTAAATGTTTGTCCTACTTTGAAAACTTTGGAAATAGTAAATTCAATATCTGTGGCTATATTGCCCCTATGCCAGTGGCCATTTCTTGTAGAAATACAAGCACATGTGTACATGCATGCACACACATCCACATACACAGAATGGGAGACAGACTCTTTTGCTTTGCCAAGTCTTCTTTGCATCATTCTGACACAACGAAGTAGACTGACACAGTAGACTGATAGACTGGAAGGAGCGGTCCTTGAGAGCAGTCCTGCATGGAAGGACCTGGGAGTCCTGATGGATGAAAAGCTTAACATGAGCCAGCAGTGTGCTCTTACAGCTCAGAAGGCAAATGGTATCCTCAGCTCCATCAGAAGAGGGGTGACCAGCAGGGACAGGGAGGTGATTGTCCCCCTCTACTCTGCTCCTGTGAGGCCCCATCTAGAGTACTGTGTCCAGGTCTGGAGCCCCCAGTACAAGAACGACAGAGAGCTATTAGAGAGGGTGGGTCCAGAGGAGAGCCACAAAGATGGACAGGGGGCTGGAGCAGCAACAGGTTTGGGGTTGTTTTTTTTTGTTTGTTTGTGGTGCTATGCAAGTGCACATGGAAAATATGGCACCCACTGTCAATCATTGATGCTTGCAGATTATTTCTGGAGACCAAAGAGTGGATGTGAGCATGTTGAGGAGGTGGGTGGTGCACATCAGCAGCAGTGACAGCAACATGATAAGTAAGCCATGCTCCTGGCAACCATGGCACAGCAGTAGCACCACAGCAGTAGTCAGTCCTTAAATGGGGTGTAGGAGCCTAGCTGCACCCCTTCTGGTCACACAGCTGAATCACCTTTACCTGTGTTCCCATGGCTGACCCAGTCCGTGCCTCAGGTGATCAATTAGTGGTTCAGGCCATGACTCAACAGTTCCCATACAATTAGGAAAGGAGCTATCCTTCTGGATTTCCTGGAACACAGATAATCCATCAACTCTGGCTGCCACATCATAACACTGACTAAGCTGAAGGCTCAAACTCCCAGGGTCAGGCCAGAGAAGACAACATTTCTCTTGTAACACAATAACATCAAGTCCCTTTACCAGTTTGAAGACTCTGGAGTACATTACCAATCTTGGCTGGACTGTGTTACCACACCTACCAGACAGTCCAGATTTGACACCTTCTGACTTCCATCCGTTTGGACTGATGAAAGATGGACTGTATGGGCAACATTTCCAAGCAACAGCACCATCATAGCAACTGTGTGATACACAAAGTCAACTCTGCTGGTACAGATTTTTACAAGCAAGTAAACTTGTAATAAACACAAGTTCATTGCTGACAATGCATAACGCATAATCACAATGCATAACTGCATAATCACTAACGGTAGTGATTATTACAGAAAAACAGTTGTGTTTTGGTTTTTTTTTGTAGCTGAGAATTTGCTCTATCAAATAGTATTATTGTGTTTTTTGTATCTGTTGTAGCTTTAACGGAAGAGCTGGGTTTTCAGTGGGGCTTCTTGTGTGGGCAGGTGTGACCCATCTCCCTATCAGCCTGAGTTATTCCATTTTTCTGTTGCATAATGATGGAGAAGAACCTAGTGAGCTTTTTCTGCTTTGTAACACGAGTTACAGTGAGAAGAGTCAGTTATTTATCTGAATAACTAGAATAAAAAGAAAACAATAGTCTAATCAGCTAAGTATATTATTACTATCCCATCAAAAACACTGTGAATAAAGCTATTTCCTAGGGAGAGTTTGCGTCTCTCACTTCCTCTGTTATGTGATGCAAAAGCCCATTGCAAGCAGCCAGAGCTCCATCTACCTCTAAGAGGGAGCTTCATGTACTCCATGGTGTGTCGTCTTTACAGAGGTATAGACAAATTTATAATACTTAAATACAAATTTAATACTTAAATACAAATTTAATAATACTTTACAGGTATAGACAAATGCTCTGATTGTGTCTGTACAGATACTCCCAACAAACAACTCTCCAGTTAAATTTTGGTTTTGAGCATCCTAAATTTGCATCACTGTGCTTATAGCACATTAAGCTCATCTATGCAGCAGGCAGTGTTTTAGGGATAACAATAGTTTTCTATTGATGATATACACAATGCTTATTAACCAAGGCTGTCATCCCTGGGATGCAAAATAATAATAATAATAAAATCTCCATAACTGCGATATTTTCTGTATTTCCTAATCAATTCAAGCAATTACTTTTACACATTTTTGAATCACAGGTGCAGTACTGTTCCACTTTCTTTCTCACTATTTATGTCTGATTATTTTTATACTGCTTTCCCAAAACTTATTGACAACATGCTGACAGTGGAGAATACTCAACACCTCACACAGACACCGCTAGTGCATGTTTGAGAACACACTTCTTGTTTTCCAAGTTGCCTTCAGTGAATTTACAGTCCAATATACCAAGCACAAACAATCTGCTGCTTAGCAGCAGGAGACCTCAAATATCCATCCTTCTGAATAATGTCTAAAAGCAGATAACTTCTGCACTTTCTGGTACTGCTTGCTACAGGCTGAAGGGGAGAGCATGCTGGCAATGGCCGTGCAAGGACAGAAAGAATCAGCTAAACTGCAAAATGAACACTGAAAGCAAAGTTCATAATCTGGCTAATTTACAAGGATGGGTTGGAGGGAAGAGACTGGGTTGTTTTTTGTTGTTTGTTTATTTTTCTTGCCTTTGTGTGTGTGTTTTTGTTTGCTTTTGTTTTTCTTATTTTTTTTAGATAAATCTGACTTTGGAACTGGCCTGTATGCCAGTGCATCAGAGGGGGCTTTACTTTTGAGGGCTCAAGTGCTCCCACCTCTCAAAAGCACAGGCTCCAGTGCAATATTACAAAGACTCGGACTCGAGGAGCAATCCCACTTTTCCAAGAGACTCAGAGCTCCACGCTGAGGCTTGCAGCAGCACGGGATTGTGCTCACTTCAGGGCTCAAGGTACATTAACACAAGTCTGGGCGACTGAAAGCAGGTCTGGTTGTTCACAATGGCAAAACCTCTCTGTGAATTCCTGAAAGCTTTCTCCTCACTGATCTTGGTGCAGAAGTTACTACCAGAATAGTCAGTGTTCAAACTAACCCTTACTTTACATAACTATTCCCAGCTCTTTTCTGCTGAAGTCAACCTGTTTCATCCACTGAAACTACCCTATCTCCTTTCTGATAGCAGATTAGCCATGTTCACACAAATTAGCAGTAATTAGCCTGCAGACACTTCTAGCAACATAATGAAACTTAATTTCTCTTTTGTTGACTGAAGAAAATTGGATCCAAAAACCTATATTTTAAAGGTAAGTTTAAAAGAGTACCAAGCTAAGGTGGGAGGCGTCAGTATATAATTTTACTTATGGTTATTTTGCTCTAGTTCCCCCTAAATGGGGACAGATTTCAGACCTACTTCAGATAACTGTTCCTCTTTAAGGAAACTTCCGAAGTTCAGAGCTGAAACACTGGTAGAGTTTAGTGCAAATCCTGAGTTCTTTACAGTGAGCACTTTGCCCATAAAGAATAAGGAGGGACAGAAATATGGAGAGAAACAGAGATGTTTACATCTTAATGCAGAGACAAATGCTAAAAATGTTATGATCTCCTTCTTGGAATCTTGTGTTCTTCTTTCCTTACAGGAAATGAGACAGCAATAGTAAAAATAAAAATAAAATATAGAAGATGGTTAGGGACTTGGTAACCAAGAATGCTTAACAGAACTGCAAAAGTGTGACACAAGTATCTGCAGGAAAGGACGTGCCCAAATGCAAAGTAGCTGCTCGTTATAGGCTTAGAGAACACTGGAGCTCAAGCTGGGAATTTCTTATTTGATTTCCAAAGGATAGGAAATTAGTGTTTGTTAAGGCAGTAATACATAAAATCACCTTACTTTAGAGCTGGCTGAAGTTCTGTTAGTTTGAACCGACCATTAAGTTCTTGTTTAAATCAAACACAAGGCTTCAGTTTCTTGGTCAACTCAGTCATGGGGTTTTGCAACATGTAGGAAGAACTCAGTTGCGATCAGTGCCAAACAGGAGTTGTTGGAACAGGGTGGAATCTCATCAGTCTTGTCTAACAAGCACAAAAGAAAATGAAGAGATGAATGGGAAGTCAGCTATGAAATTACAAAAACTTTTAAATTGGAAATATCTTTTTTTTTTTTTTTCCCCCACTGTGTTTTTCCAGTTTTTTCCCACTGATGAACTCAAGTTCATATCTCAAGACCTGCGAGCTGAGTGATGGGTGCTCTGAAGCCCATCAGACCAGGGCCAGAAGCAAATCTGTTCAGATTTTTCAAACTGATTTTTTTCTGAACACAAAATACTAAAGTAAGGCACATGCTGTGCAGGGTAATCTAAACAGAATGTTACAAGGCAAAAAAAAAAGAATTTCTATCATTTTTGATATTCTGACATTTCGATGTTTGTTTTTGTCCCAGATCTGAATGTAAAAGTTTAAATTTAGAGATTTGTGGGAGAGGCAAATTCTTCATGTCCCCTCAAAGAGCCATTTCCAAAATGAATCAGAATATTTTCTTTCAAAACTGTCAGAACATTCTGAAGTGATATATATATACACACACTTCAAATTTATGACATAAAGGAGAAATATAAAAGAGATTTAAACATTATCAAAACAAAATACTTGAAGGCTTTTCACTGAGAATTGTTAAAATAAAAAAAAAACTGTATTTCAAAGGAACTGCTCATTTGGATGCAAACTTTTTCCATTGGAAAAAAAAAAAAAAAAAAAAGAACAACAAAAAAACCTTATCTAGTTCTACCTACAAGTCAGCAAGAAAGATCTTATTTCCATATCTACAATTAGAGCTGAATTATCATTCTCTGGCAACCTTGGTTTTGTAATATATTCTGTGCATATAGCCCTTCTTACCTGGGGATTCTGAAACATTTTGCACGGATGATAGACAGGAGTATGTCACATCTGAACTGACGTGAAAAAGAGCACCCTGTTTCACAGCAGGAGCCTCAACCCACAGTGAGTTGCATAGTATACATGATGGTTCCTTTCCAGGCTTTGAATGAATAAGCTGAATGGGTCCCTTGTCAGGAAATCCAGCATAGCACATGCTGTGATTCTAGCCATGAGTAAAGGGTGGATCCTGTACATATGTACATAGATAACTCCAATCTTTGTTGTCTTCACTGCAATTTAAACTGAGATAGGTCTGAAGAGAGTTGCCTGGATAGTAAAACTGGATATTTTGCTTCCAATTCACTTCCCTGTTTACTTGTATGCTGTCTATATACGTTGTTCCAAAAGTATTTCCTGGGGCTGAAGCTCCTATTTATTTCCATGGAAATTACAACAGATCAAATGAGCACAATAATAGTATTCAATAGAGTAAAATCTTAGCTGCAAAACACAATCTTTTAATGCAGTCATTACCATTCACTGTGCATTTTTGCCGGTGATGAACAAGAGCATTCATGCTCTACTCTAAAGGTCTGCACCATTGGAGGTGGTCTACTGTTGCTGTCACTGTGCTCACATCCACTGTTTGCTCTCCATAAACATCCAGTAAACATCAGTGTGTGCAATTTTTTCTACAGGGAGGAATTCAGTTCCGTACTTTTGCTTCATACACACTTCCTTGTTAGATGCCATTTTGTCAGATTGCCACTCTTTTGCCATCTGTTACATGGTAACAGAACAGCGGCAGGGAAAGGTTCAGCCTCTACTGCCATACCACTTCTGAAGACATTGGCCAATGTAATAAAATAGGAGGCATTATTTTCAGAGCAAACCCTATTACTTACAAAAGACGGTGCTAGAGCTACAGCTTTAAATAGCCCTTATCCTAATTTGAATGATAACAGAAGGAAAAAAAAAAAGTGAGACATCATGTTTCAGAAATATTGTGGGATGGGTAGAAAAGATCCACTTGGGGACTTTTTATGTCTGCCTGTCCAGAGATCAGCATGTCATTAACATATTTCTGAAGGAATATTTCCTCCATCCCTCCAAAGAAGCTCCAAAGTCCTGCATTGACTGTCCTATGTACTCTTTTTTTTTTTTTTTTTTTTCCCCTCACACATTAATTCTTGAGTAGACTTTTGACATTAAAATAGCAGGCTAAATGTTCTTTCTTCCGCCTGTCTGGAACTTAGAGTCCCATCACAAGGACATACCCATTGTAGTGACAAGTGAAGTCGTTCTTCTCTATCATACAGTCCTTAAAAAATGTTAATTGTGGTTCAGTATCTGTCTACTAACTCTCCCCATAGTACTTTTCCTTAGGTCAGCAAAAAAATATCTTTGCACTTGCCTTTGGAGATCTGTAGCATAAGATTTTGAAGGGCATCTCCTTATGAGACTATCAGACTTCATCCATTTTTCTTCATAACTGACAACAAAGAAGTCCACCTATGATTTTATAGTAGGCAAATGTTTGATCGATATTCAGTAAAAGTGATATTGGAGAGATATATAAGAGAATTCCACTATTGGAAATGAGTATTCCCTTCTTAAGTAGATGAAGGCATATTTAGAAAAAAATACAGATTGCTCCTGTTGCTAGAAAACTGTATCATGACTAATCCAAACTTAATCCAGAAAACAGAATCCATCACTTCTATCTTTTCTACTGCTCTTCTATTGTCACATTCAGGTCATTTTCCAAAATGACAAACCTTGTCAACAAGGCTGATTCATTGCAATTGGAGATGTTTGGACCTACAGTCCAAGCTGCTTATCTATAAAAAAATCCTCTGCCCGTCCTACTTGTCAAGCTTTGTCTAGTCTATCATAGAGAAGTTGTTTCATTTCCTCTATGGCCACAACAGTGTGCCTGTACTTCTACACAGCCATCTGAGTCTTTGTTTTATTGGGCAGAAACCTTGGTCCTGCTGAAGTGGGTGGCACTGACTGAGGATTTTGGTATCATCAGTGCTTCACTCCAGGTTTCTGTCACTTCCACTGCAGCCTGACACCTTCTTGTCACAGCTGCAGCAAACAACAGCTATGTACTTGCATAGCTGAGCATTACACTGTCACTCAGCAAGAAACTATATCCAGTGTTAGATGATGCATTTGGTGCCAAAAATAAAAGTGTTTTCTGTATGGATTAGTTAGTGATAAATGATCTTCGGTTAATGTATTTAATTGTCTGGAGCCTGAGAACCATTCTCGCTCTCTCTCTCACACACACACACACACACACACACAAAACCTGCTTGAAACCAAATCAGCCTGAAAAGATCTTTTCCTTTAAATTACAGTGGCACTCAGTCTTTCTCGGATATTGTAGCTCAAGTGAATTACTGGAAAGAATGGATATTGAGAACAAAAGAAAAATGATTGGTGAGAATAGAGGCTGATAGGATAGAAATAAAAACCTTCCAGTGGGGAGGCCTGAGCATAACTGCATGTCTTTGCATATTTCCCCAAGGAAGGAGGTAACAAATGGTTTTGGCAGGAGGGAGACATTTTAAGGCAGCAAAATAAAAGGGTCATGTATCAAACCAAATTGCGTTGGCTTTGAGATGTATTAAATCTTTTCATGATCTTGTTTTTCTTTGCAAAGCATCTTTTCTCCATAGAGAAGCTGAAGATTCTACACTGAGTTTCTTTGATAGTAATTATACACTGCATGCTTTTACATTTCTGCCTGTACGTATTTTGAATAGGATAACATCACAACAAAAAATAAAAATATATTAACAAAAAGCTTCAGTTTAAAGAAACATTAGGGTTGCAAAGAATGTAAAATCAAGGAATTCAAAATTATGAGATGCTGAAATTCTGGTTGCTGTACTTAATTGAAATACTCCAAATAAAGGATAGGAAATTTCTTTTAATTGCATACTCACACATACCCTCAGCCCTACAATTTCTTTGCCTCATACAGTGAATGGAATGTTTTCCACCAATGGATAGCTTTAGCATCTGGCTAAAGTATCACAGAAGAGAAATTGCTCTCGGGCGGTATCAGGCCCACTGTGTGTCTTGCTCCAATTTATAGGAGGGAGAGGAGGTTCTTTTTAATACATGTATACCTGGTGTGAGATTAAGAATTAATGGTGCAAATGTTCATCCAACCAGTTATTATAAATCCTAATCAGGGAGAGGGGGAAAGGAAGGACAACAACTATTATGAATTAGGGTGACGGGGAAGGGAAGGAGGGCGATAGAAAAGATAGGAAATAAGCAAAAGTTGTGTGAAGTGCGGATTGTCACCACCAGGATCCAGCAGCGGTCCTGTTGCATGCTGTTTTGAAGGTCTGAGGTAGAAGCACAGGAGAAGAGAATCAGCAGCATGGCTGGCCTTGGGCAGCAAGCAGGTAGCAGGAAGAAGTTGCAGAGCCAATCCAGATAGGAAGTAGCAGGACTCAAGTAGCAGGTCCCAGAAGAGTCCGTCAGCATGCAGGAATTCTGTAGTGAGGAATCTGATGGCAGACACCTTTGTTCTTCTTCAGCATGCAGGTAGAGCGCAGAGCAAGTCCAGGAGGGAGAGAGGCAGGTTGTGAGGCTGCTCATGTCAGAAACCTCTTCTTCTTTATGAGGGATCTGTTGCCAGAAAACCAAAGCTTCGTGGTTGTAGGTCCCCTTTTTATCCTTCTTCTTCTGCCATCGTGGCATTCCTGGGTGCCTGGGTAGAAGTCTTGTGCAGCACCTCCTGAGATGGCATCTTCCTCGAGATAAGCCCACAAAAAAGACTGCTTCCAGACCATTAATCTGTGGCTTATCTCTCTCTCATTGCCCCTGGCCTTGTCCATCTGTGTCTCTCAGTCAAAAGATTTCAAAACCCTTGCCCAGAACTTGCTTGGACTTGTTCATCTGTGTCCCCAGCAAGCTTTGAGACAATGATGTAAAAGAATAATCTCTTACACTCTGGGAGTCAAATAGATGGATCTAAAATGCAAAATTCATAAGGGGAGACAAAAAGAACAATTGTATTGAGAATGAAGGAAAGAAGTGAAGAAAGAACAGAGAAAAATTACAGAAAGGGGAGGAAACAAAGGGGAGAGAGAACCGCTTGGTCATTTGTGGGAATTGTGTAGATTCATACAGCTGTGAAGTTGCAGTCAACTGCTGAAAGACTGAAGACAATCCTGGAATTGTCAAAAAGAAGAAATAGAGTTTCTCAAAAAACTTAGGCTTTTATATCTGCAATTTTCATTTATTCTTGTTTTAGCAAAGCAACATCAGTGGGCTACTCCACATCAAACCTAAGGCATTTCTGTCACATTTCAATCCTCCAGTTCAGACAAACCATCTGGCAATCATGAAGATCCCTATCTTCCCCCATTAAAATCTGCTGACCATGTATACGAAGGCAGCAACTACTAAAATATATCTGTGACACTTTTTCATCATTTAAAATCCAGTACCCTACAGTCATGCCGGGAAATGTAGATCTCCCCTGCCATTTAAGCTCATTTCAGAAAGGCCCTGGAGGATGGGGAGGAAGGAAAAAAAAAAAAAAAAAAAAAAAAGAAAAAAAAAGGAAAAAAAGAAAGAAGAAAAAAAAAAGGAAAGAAAAGGAAAGGAAAAACAACAAAAAAAGACAAAATGAAACAAAGATTTTTATCCTGACGCCTATCTTTTCTGGAACAGATACAATGACTTGGTTGCACCCTGTGACAGATGGTTCAGGACCGCTGTATTCCTGCCTCACTGAAATAAAGGAACAAGATACTCAGCCATAGTCTGAAACGTCACTCAGACCTAGATACGTTTTAGCAGTGTACAGTCTGCTTTATGTACTGAAAGTATTTTCTTCTACCAGAGTTCATTATTCTCAATGAATATATGTCTCCTATCAGCCAGTGATAGGAAAACCACAGGGAATGAAATACTTTTAAGCATGTATTGAGCAAATGTGTCTAATCTCCTCATCAGACTTCCAGTGGAAGAAAACAACAGCTACCATATGGACAAATAAGGACCAATCTTCAAGTTACCCTCTGTTCAGTGGAAAATTATTTGCAGTAGGAAAGGCCCCCTCAGGATATCAGAAGGCTCAGTTGGCACTGTGTATGCATGTCCAATGCAGCCATACACAAAGGAATTGTTCTGATAACCAGCATGACAAGCCTAGCAAACAAAACAATTAAGCTCTGTGGTTTGGATCTCTCACTGAGGAATAACTGCAATCCTGTTGTCAGCACAGCTGTAAGCTTTTGGCCCCTCCAGCCCATTGCCTCCCCCCATTCCCTTTTCAACCTCTTGGTCCCCCCTGGGGCACAGCAGTCTCTTCATGGGAAGCTGTTGCAAGGACTTTCCAGGAGACTGAAATGGTTTCCACTTACATAGAAGATGTTCTGGGGAGAGCAGATTAGGCTATGTGACCAAAGGCATGTAAAAATAAACTGTGAGCAGTGTCTAAACAAAAAGAATAGCTGACTTTGCTGCTTCATAGTTTTTCAGTCTTCATTTCAGAAACAAACAAACAAACGAACAAAAGAAACAGCACAAGGCAGAAATTTTATCAAATACCAGTTTGAACATGCCATACTTAACCAACACCTTCCGTTACTGGTTATATCTCCATTTTGGAGTAATCTGTGTTCTGATCTCTCCCTTAACAAAGGAAAAAACCTCTTACCACTCTCATAAGTGTAGTGTAGTTCTCAATTGCTTTCCATGGATGGTGCTTCATCTTAAACAGAATAATTACCATGCTCTCTATCAGGAACAGGCAGAGTCCTTGCTGTTAGTCTACTTATCCAGGAACAAGAAGATCACTTATACTTAGCATTCTCAACAGATATTATACGTAATACTATAATATTCAAAGGATTGAGAGCAAATTATTACTAGGCACACCATTCCAATCAGTATAAATACAGCATTATTCCATGACATTCAACCACCTAGTGATGGAGAAAGAATGGCTTTCAAGAGGATCCCTTAAAGGGATTTCTCAATTCTCCCTTATTTAGCTACATCTTAGTACCACAGCACAGCATGGCTCATGCCACATACTCATTTACCTTTTATTTTATTCAGGGAACAATGTATTATGATTTTAAAATCACTTCTGTACAGCTTGGGTGAATGTATTCAATAAGTACTATTCAATCCTTAAGTAGATACACAACACTTTTTCACTCTTTCTGCAAAATAAACTGGAATATATTTATCTGGATATAGCCTATTCATTATCCACAGCTAACAGCCTTCCTCCCCCTCCCACCTTTCAACTTCAAAGGATGGATGCAGTGATTGTGTTTCTTTCCACATTTTAACTTCCCACCCATCCACAGTATCTTTTTACACTAACAGCTGTGGTGCCAGTTCCCACATATAGAGTTGATGACAGAAACACCCAGGCTTTTCAAAAAATTCACCTACTTTTAGTTCTTCAGACGTGCACTCATTCAACAGTCTCCAAACACCTAAATAGCTCACTTCTTCAAAAATCCAACAGAAAGCCTCAGCAGCTAGGGAACTGGAATTAAGCTCCTAGAATAGCACATGAAATCACAGCTTAATTAACGCTGCTAACAGGTGGAAGCATCAGTGAATGTAACAGCAAAAGTAGAAAGTAGGTTAGGCCCAAGGCTGAACAGGTGCTGCTACCCATTCTACATTATTGGTACTAGTATCCGTAATATCCGTAATGGATTGCTCTCTACATAGAGGCACAAGAGATTTTAGTATGTGGGTAGGAAGACAATAGTGCTTAGCAGTATTCATTATGCAATAATCATCTGGGCTCAGTGAAGGTGTTATGTATGTATACATGTACATCTTTACTTGAAAGCATAACAATACTATACAAAAAGTATAGTATCCAAAAGTACTGCTTCCTATTTTATTACGTTGGCTCACATCTTCAGAGGCAGATGTTAGTGGTATGGCAGTAGAGGCTGAACCTTTCCACCAGTATTCCATAATATTTTGTTGCCGTGAGACAGATGGCAGCAGAGTGGCACTATGACATAAATGGCATCTGACATGGAAGTGTGTATGAAGCAAAGGTGTATCACTGAATCCTTCCATGTGGAGAAAATGGCACCAATTTATATTCACTGATCCTCTCTGAAAGTTTCTGGAGACCAAATAGTGGATGTGAGCACAGTGAGGTGGTGGGTGGTGCATTTCAGCAGTAGTGACACAGCAACAGTGGGGCCACCTCTGCTGGTGCAGATTTTGGCAAGCGCAGCATGCAGGCTCTTGTTCATGGCAGGTCTATACATAGCTAATGGTGGTGAATGCTGAATAACAGTGTTTTGTAGGTGATAATTTTCACTATTAAATAGAGTAATAGTGTTTTTTGTATCTGCTGTAGTTTCCATGGGAATAAATAGGAGGCATTACTTTCAGAGTGACTTACATATATAGAATATACTTTTTTTTTTCATTTTCAATTTGCAAAATTAACATGGAAACAGTACGAAAGATTAAGTAGACCTGATTAATTGCCTACTGAATTCAACACTCAGTGACAGAGAGCAGTGTCATTAGAAGTCTAGAGGAAACCATTTCAGTCCTTGTGGTAGCCCTATAGCACTATGTTGTGTTTGCCTACAAGTACTGGGAACAGTGCCACGGCCAGACCACACAATGGCATAACTGATATATCTTCCCCAGGAGCACGCAATGTTCTAGAGCAAGTCTTCACTGTATCTTAAGCAGCCTTCCAACACATGGCAATCCTAAACCATTGCTAGCCCCTGTGCATTTGCTTATGACCCAGCACAGCAGCCTTCCTGCACTGAAGCAAGTATAGATGTGACAATCATATCTGATTTACCATCAGCACTGTACTGATATAAGAAACACAAGCAGGAAGATAAGGGAATGAAATTAAACTTCTTCCTATTCTAAGACTCATTTCAATTTTTCATCACAATTTGGATAGATGCCATGCCTAGATCTGGCCTAGAAAAAGTAAAAATCTGGCCTAGAAAAAGTCTGGGATAGAAATGGAAATACAAACATGGAACTCTTATTCAAAAAATTGCTTAGTACATTCTGATTATACTCTTCCTGATAAATGAAAGATTAGTGCCATTCAGTTCTTGCGTAATTCCTAAGATTAAAAACAGGAGTAATAAATTAAGGTCTACTACCAGCAGATGTGACTCAATTTGCACATGTGAAGTTCTAGTCACTTTCCCCTACAGCTATGTTTGATTCAATGAAGTTATGGGAGGTGAGTGCAAAATATCATTTTACTCAGATAAAAATAATATGTATTGTGAAGTTTGAGAATATCTGTCCTGTGAGGATGGTGAAGGCAAGAAAGATTTTTCAGTTTGAGGTTATTTTCCTAACATTAAAACACAAGATTTGGCCAAAATCATAGAAAGTTTTACAATCCATATCAGTTTACATAGAAGCAAACCTTTAAATACTGCAGTTTGGAATGTCCCTCTGAGGGAATTCCACCACAGTTCTTAGCTGTGGGCTCAATCTCATGATTTAAATGGATCTTATTCAGCAGCTTTTTGTGTAACACCTACTGTTTATGTAACAAACAATGTAATTTTTAACTGCTTTCTTTATTTCTTTCACTCAAGTCAAAAGATTTTCTTAGGGAAAAATCCAACAACAACAACAACCCACACACAAGTGTTCTAGAGTTTATTTGAAAGAATAAGGAGCCCTGGGGAGGCAATTTAATATTTGCAGTTTATCTTCTCATGCTCATGGGCTGTGGAGGGCATTATGCTGCCAGTGCACCTTGACTATGTGGAAAGCATGAGTATGCACTGGGCAGAGGAGGAACAATCCTTTGTGAAGATACCTTTAATACCTTAACTGTGATACATACCTCAGCAACCTTGTTAAAATGTCATTGTCCTGCTCCCATTTGATTTGAAAGCTTACTAAAACAAATGAGATCACCAAAACCATACAAAAACATTTTTCCCTATTATCAAGGCATTTTCCTTGTAATCTTCATCTGACACCTGGCTATGGTAATGTTTTAACTTATAATTTCGGCTTGTGAATACTTATTCTGACATCCATGCGAAACAGGGTATTAATATGTTTTCAGCAGAAACAGGATGTGTTCAAACTTACAGTGCAATCATTCTTTCACTTCCAAACACTGTTTTTATTTCTCACAAACTCAAAAAACATTTATTCTGCAAAAAGAAAATACTGCTTGTCCTATTGCCACTCCAGCATTTACATTATCTACATGTCTACAGCACAATTCTTCATTCATTTTTTGGGCTACTTTGTGTTCATGATATAAAAAGCAGTGTTTTAGGATGTAAGTTAGAAGTATGCAATTTGTATTTGCATATGTACGCAAATTGTATGATAATTTCTATTAAAAGGAGGACAAAAAAGAATGTATATTTTTATATATATTATTAGCTTGAACATAGTACTGTTAGAAAGAGGTTATGTGGCTCCCAGTTCAGAGCTGGTTTACACCAGCTGGCTGACAGCATAGTAAACATCAAAGAGATTGAGAAGATCAAATATACACACTTAAGAAAAAGATCTTGTCTTCCTTAGCTTGGAAAACAAAAGCTAAGTAGAAATAAAATCTTATCTTATAAATACAGTTGAGATCAAACTAGAAGGATATAAGGAATCTAAACTAAAGGATGAGACTAGCACAAGAATCAGTGAGCAATAAAGAGATATTTACTGACCATTAGAAAAGTCAGATTCTGAAGGAGCAACTGTACAGTGAGGAGAAATATCTAAACTAATATTAAGAAAAAGCAAATCCGTTTATGAAAGATATTACATGAACTTGTTATCTCTAATAGGCAGAAAGAGGACTTGATGAACAATGCAGTTCCTATCTGATACTGTTCACTTCCTCAAACCTTTATATGTTAATTGACAATTATTTTCACAACCACTCTGTATCGGCCTTCCTGAAATTTTTATTTATCCAGTTCAGATAGAAAAGACTTGAAATCACTGCTGACCTGTGATTTACCCCCAAAATGAAAGACTTCAGATCCTGCTGGGGAACTCCTTGATCTCAAGATTCTCTTTTCAATGCATCAATTTTTTTCATCCCTTTTCATCTTTCCATCTTAAGCAACTACACTTTATTCATCCATATTTCAAAACCAGCCTAATTCATTCTCTCTAGTGCACTAACAAGATAATAACTCCTGATATTTAAGTTGCTATCGCAGCATATGCAGCTCTTGCTTTTCAACAAAAGGATTACAAATTAGAGTGCAGAGATTATTAAAATATGAATGGCATGCAGTGCATCTGTCAGAGCATCCTCTCTTATTATAGGTAACAACCTGTCTAACATCTCTTTAAGGAATGTAGATAGTTTCCAGAGGTCTAAAGTCAAATACATTGCCTTAGATAGTAGTTCTAGAGCTAACTGCAGGCTTGTCTACTTGGTAATTTAAATGACTGACCATTCAATTTATAAGAATTCTTAGCAATAAAATTCAGCCTGAAGTTAATAATAGCACATTTTATGAGACAATGATGACAATTACAATCTATAGTTACTGCAGTCATCCTTTGGTCCAGAAGGATGACAGTATTAATTACACAGAGTTGCCATTTGTCAGATTTAACTTGGCAGGCAATTGAGCTCTGATCCATCTTCAGCTTGAATTCTACGTTTTCCATTTTCTAATCCACTGGAACAAAGGTAATTAGAGAAGAGAAAAAATGAGAGACTTTCTTTCTCCTGACTTGCTTATAGATGTACCCATCCACACGCTAGCACATATTCAGTAACACTACAGTCATACCAAGGCTACGATACTTCAGTTAAGAATCTGTTGGCATTTACTTCACAAAAGCTATGCTGCAGAGGTACTACATACCTCATTCACTTTAATTTGTGTTGGACAAAATACAAACTGAAAAGTCTTCCAGCTTACATATAACTCTCATATAAATAATTATTTCTTAATAATTCTGTCTGGAAGTCTGTTTTCCATGATTGCTGACATTTCTAGTTAAAATATATTGCTTTTCTTTAAAATTTGCAAAAAGCATTTCTCTAAATTCTTTGTCAACTGAAAATTGTTGATTCCAATTTAGGAATCTATTTAGAAGAATAGAAAAGTATTTGCTTATTCTGTACTTAACAGTGCAATTTCATGTAAGGATCTGAGGTCAAATTCTAAAGTAGAGTTGGAATTAAGCGAACATATTAACCTATTCTTGAGCTGGTATATCCATCTAAACAGTCTTTCCAAACAATCAGTTTCTCTAGTTCTTAAGTACGTGTGGAGAAAAACAAACAAACAACAACAAAAAAAGAATAATATGATGTGATATTCATGGTAACTCGGCCCTTTCCAGGTAGACTTTAAGAAGGAAGAACCTTAAAGAATGAGATTAAGTCAACAAACTTGCATCATTTTAGATTCAAAATAAATGGCCAAAAAAGGGAAATGTTGCATGAAAATGTCCATTAGCAAATCAGATGTGCCAACACTGTCAAAAGAGAAGAAACACCAAAAGAGAAGATGACCAGAGACCTCTCTAGGCTCTCTTGGAAACATGCAAACTTCAAGCTTGATATGATTTTTAAATAAAATCTGCCCTTATGAATAAATCTCTTCCCAACAATGTGCAGCCACAAGAAATGCTTTGCCACATCTAAAAAGCAAGGTATTCCACATACCAAAGTTTGCTCTTCAGCTCCACACAGTGAAGGGCTTTCTTAACATCAGTGCTAGATTGTTTGCACGGCTGTCATCTAAGTTCCTAATTTGCTGTTTCCCAATTTCATATGTAAAAAAAATCAGCCCAATCCTAGAGATACTAAGGGATTCACAGTTATTCTCTGTACTTAAAGGTGAAAATACAGCTTGAACAAATAACATGTAAAGAAATATAACATTGAACAGAATATTTTAAGTAGATTTTTAAGCATTCATGAGCACTATTTACTGTGGATTATATCATCTTTTTAAAATTGAAGATTTAAGATAGCAATAATGGATGCCATTTAAAAATATCTTGAGGCCCTAATATTCAATTAATTCTATATGTCTAAAAAGATAAAAAGATAAAAAGTGTATCAGGGAATTATAGAGTGGCAATAAACTGAAAACTAATCGTTAAAAGTAGTAAGACAAGTACTTCAGGCAGAATAGTTTCAGAGCAGTCAGATCCATAATCTAAAATACCCCTCAAAGTGCCACAATCACACACATCCATTAGCAATCAGACTGTCTGACAGAGTGTATTTTAAGTATTTTCTATCAGCTGTGGCTTAGAAGTTAAATAAAATACTCTAAAAATATTTTCTCCTATTTAATTGAAATCCCTTATAACTGATGCTGCAGTTTTCCACTTGAGACCCTTTCCTCTCCTCCTCAGCCATGAGCTAGCATTGTTCCACAGAGAGACACAAAAAATCTATGCCTATATAAATGTGCATAATACAAACACTGCACACATTTTTCCGGTTCGACTGTGGAAACAAAAAAAATTGTTGAAACATGTTTTTTGCTGTTCAGAAAAGGATAACTGTAAATCTCCAAATTATTTGCTTAGTGGCTATGCATGTGCTAGTCAACAAACCTTCAGCGACTTCTGCAAGCAACTCTTCCATGGAGATTTTTGAGTTTCAAAGGGTTCCTGAAAATATCTTGTTAAAGTAATGCCACAAAGCAAAATGGATCTATGGGGAGGATTTCTTCCTCAGATTGTGTTTACACTTTTATTAGCATACTTTCGTGTGGATAAAACGTTGTAGGTATAAATACAGACATACATTTCCAGTTTGCTTCAGTGTAAACAGAAATTTCCTGTGAGGGCAGCAAAAGTTATGCCTCACTGAAGAACAGAAACGGTATTTTGAAATCTGTTCTTTGTGTGTAGTGTGTCTCAGAAAATTGATCACTTTCAGATGGATGCTATCTGGAAAGGGTTTTTCTGACATAACAACTGTCCAGTTTATGTGGCAATCCCAGGCTGTAATTGCCTGTGGACATCCCATGTCCCCTGGGTTCAGGCAACATGTCTCTGCTGAGATTTCAAAGAGGTGATATTTGCACATTTTCCCTTAAACAAAAAATTGTGTAATGCAACAATTTACATACCTATATAATCCTTATAGGTAACACCTTTATCCACATTACATGTATTAAGAGGGATTTTCAGGAGTTCTAGGAGTTTGGATTGCTGTGCAAAGAACTCTCAATTTCTGTTCACTTGCAGCTTCGACTCTTTCCATTAGTGGTTCAACAAAACCCTTCATTTCCAATTTACTTCCAGATGGTTTGGCCTTTTCTGTTCCACCTTCATTTTCCTCTTTCCAAAGGAATAAATTGTAGTTGTTCCCTCTTGTCCTAAAACCAATTGCTCAAAAGACAGGAGCTCAGATAAGGACACGGAGCAATCTTTCTGCCAGCTGCAGCCTTCTAGACTCGTGCAATGCTCTTATGAATATGAACTGCATCTACAAACCACTGTACCCTTAATATGACTGAGATGTATCTTGCATATGCAAGATATCCTAATCTCTCTTTATTCTCCTAAACTCTATTTTCTGTCACACTTCTGACTGCAGTGAAAAGTTTTTCTGCTCTTTCTGCGCAATGAGCATTGGACTTTTTTCAGATTACTTAACCTGCAATCTTTTTAATATCTTCTACCAGTTAAGGAGGTCTAGGAGTTTATGATACATGTTCAAATCTAGGGTCACACTGAACATCATTAGATAAATATATGGGATTATATATTAATCAAATACAAATTTAACACACTAGTGTGTTTTAAATTGGATGTGCAATCTCAGAAGAAAGTGAAAACTCAACATTTAAATTTATTCTTTGCTAGTGTAAATAATCGTCTCCTTGCCTCCTTTGATATTCTGATTTATTTAATATTTCCTCTACATTTGTTCATGCCTATCTGATGTTTAGGTACTATCTTAAGAAAGCCAAGAAATTGCCATATTTAAGACATATTATTGGCTCATTATTGAGAGTAAATAAATAGTTCCATAGTACTTCTTAATTGAGGTTCTGGTGCTACCTTATGTTTACTTTAACATAATGCAGGTATTCTCTGTACATGCTAAGAGGTAGAGGTTCTTTTTCAGTGTATTTATATTTCTTATTCCAATATTCTACAGTATTTTTTGATATAATATTTACTGGAGCATTAACTTCCAGTTAATAATTCACAAGAGTTTCACAAATCTGAAGTAAAGAAGTACATTTTCCCACATCATTTTTTTTTCACTTTCTACACTTCTATACAGAATTTTTCTTCATTCCTATTCCCACTGCCATCCTGATAAATACATCAGCATCAACGTGCCTGCTCTTTTTTCTAGTTTAATTTGCTACTTCTGATTGCATGCTCTAACAAAATGCTACTACAATGTTGTAATGTTTGCTAGTTGTGGATATATCCGGAGCCCTGCGTGTTTCCCATTTCAAGCCTCTGTTATAACTTCAGTTTTTTTTGGCATTTGCTCTATAATGTTTCTCTGATATATTTAGCTTCCTCACATCTTTCCTCTTCCATGCTACATGCTCCTTTAGACAAGGTCTAATGTCGCTGTCTCTAACATTCCTTAAGTGGTTTTCAGTATTTTTATTTTCTCTTGAGTGATTTCTGCAAGGTCTGAGAAGGTTTCTCAGGGTCCATCAATCATTTTAGACATTTGATTCCAATCAAAATCAAATCTCTGATAATAAAATCTGCCTACATAGCAAGATTTCACATCTGACTTGCTAAGTTAGTATTAGTCAAAAACCTTTTTTTCACAGTTTCATTTGCAACCTTTATGTTTCAATTGCGTTCCTTTTCTTGAGAACACAGCATTCCTCATTCTCATAAATTCATCCTAGCTTAAACTATCAAAGACTTCTGTAGCTCCAGGTCTAATAATAGTTGAAGAAATGTTAACTGTTCTAAACTCTCTTACTCAGAGTCCATCTGCCCACATCTAGATATCGGATCCTTATTTTACTCTGTTCCGTGATTCTGCTGCATTTTCAGCAGTGTTTTCAATATTTCCATTTATTTATTTATTTATTTTTAATTTTATTTTCTCTCACTCCTATTCTTCACAAAAGTATTTTCTCTTTTCCAAGTTTCACCCTGGGTACTCTGCAGTAACTAAGCTTTTTAAAAAGGAAACTCTAGCTTGACATACAGTGTAAAAAGCTATATACAACTGTCTGCCACATGCCTCTGATTCTTGCAGGCTGCTTGAACGACCCTGGCATGCACCACTTCAGCGTGCTCAGATCTTAAAAGGCAGTGACACATTCCCTTACAGTGACAGCCTAAAGTTAGTCTCTTAAGGATGTGATGATTACCCAGAAACCTTGTGAAATCAACAAGGCCCAGTACAACATCACACTTAAGCTATTGGTTTTCTGTCTGCCTGTGAGCTCCCCCTGAAATGAGTTTCAGGAGATAATGGTTGATCAAACTAGGAAACCAAGACAAGACAGTTTAGAGTTGCTTGTTAGGATCATTACAAAAAAAAAAAAAAAAGTCCACAAGACTTTTTCTTCTTTACTCTCACGGTAGAAAAATAAACCCATAGCCATGAATTGAGAATATAAGGAAGAAAAGCCAACATATATCTTCTTAAGCTATACTGTTTTAGAGATACTACAGTTCTTGGAAGAACTTTTTGAGAAGAAGTGACAGACAAAAGTAGAATTTGCCATATAATGCTTCTAATTTTTATTTTACCTTTTCACCTATAGTCTTATTTTGTTAGATGACATGTCATAAAGTAGCATAATTAGGCAATTATGACATGGCTGTGATTGTTTTCTTCACAAACACAGTGCCAAAGGCATGGAACAGTGGGAAATTTCACTTAAAAAATTGTTCCTACGTTTGCAGATTTGAAAATACAAAAGAGAAAAAAAAGTATGTAAATGCAATCTCTCTCCAGAGCAAGCCTTGAGGTAAAAATCCAAAGAAGCGAAATGATTTTTCATTAATGCTAATGGCGGGGGGGGGGGGGGGGGGGAAAGAAAAAAAAAACACTGAGCATTAATGTGTTATTGAGGGCAGACTTCAGAGGAGCTGGATTTAAAAGAGTTTAAAGTATAAGGTGCTTCTGTGATGATCTGATTGTCAGCTCCACTTTGTAAGGCAAAGTAGATGTTGTTAAGGCTTTGAACTTTCTCTGCAGTGAAAAGAATAGATGGATGGCCTAATAGGCGATGGTGATGTCTCAGAGGTGAAGGTCTGAAGGTCTTACAATTTGTAGTTGCCCAATTATCTTTTTTTATATGTACATTTAATTTCAAGTTCTGTTTGCGTGTTTTTTTTATCATACAGTTTTTTTTTCTGGATATCTCTGAACCAACTCTGCAGTTTCATGAACACTGAAACCAAATCTGAGTTTCTATTTACATCTGTGCTGACCACAGTTGCTTTCACTATCAGGGCTATCATCTTTATTTTAAAAAGCCATTGTCCAAAAAAAATATCCCAAGGTTTGTATCTTTTTTCTTAATCTAAAGACCATCTATTGGAATCTGATGCTTAAATATACCTTCACGGCACAGTAGCCTCCTGGCAAAGACTATTTAAGGTCTCTGAAATTGAAACTCATTTCCTTTAGACATGTAGAAAAAAAAAAAAAGAATATTTTCCACCAAGATTTAAAGATAATTATGATAAGAAATTTTCAATTAGAAATTATTGATAAATTATTTAACAAATGACACAAGACAAGAGTTAAACTACTTTAAAGTTTTACTTTTAGTTAGGAATTTTCCTTTCAAAATAATATACAGCTTTTAGAATTGCTTCTATTATACCTCAAAAATACAAGCTATTTCTGCTGTATCTGTAATAACAGGCTAATATGGTAACACCCGCAACAGTCATTTATAGCTTTTTTTAAAAGGTTTTCATGGCAGATACTTGAATTCTAACTTCTGCAGTCACAAGCCCTGGTTATTCAAATAGTATTTATTGTCAAGGTAAATTCTAATAATTCCCCCAAACAGCCACCCACTTACTGGCATAAATTTCCCATTGACTCTAAAAGGAATTGATTTTATATGTATGTATGTATACACACACACACACACACACACACACACATACATATACGTACATATACGTACATATATGCATGGGCAATAATACTAGCATTACAAAATTATAGGGATAATACACTAGTATACTTGGCCTTATTGAAAGTTTCTAAGCTTGATCTTGACTATAGCTATAATGCTCAGTTTCTGTAGCAAAAAATCCAGTTACTGATCTGAAATCAGATTCTGCATGGATTCTCTTAGGTGTTCTCCCAGAACAATATGAATTTCTTTAGTTGGTGACCTTCTTTAGGCATCTATGGATTGTATCATACATAAAAAAAACTTTTGTCCCTTATAGAAAGGTGCTGATAAATACAATAATTGGTAATACATAAAAATAACTATTTGGAATCATTGCCTGTGCCCATTGGTATTTGAATTAATGAGACAGGATTTCTATTTTCATTATTACAACAGTAGTCTGAGAAACAGACTGCAGTATGATCTGGAACAGATGATACTACTAAATTAATTATATTTTAAAAATACTTATCAGTAAACCCAATCACATAAAAATTGTTTTAGTAGCTTGTGTCTGTCAAGAGTATATCTAGAAATCTGTTATAAAAAATATGGATCCCCTAAGGCCAAAGATCTATATAGCTCTCCAGACTAGCCACTAACCAGTAAGAAATGGCCAATCTGTTACACGGAGAACGTACCCAATTCAATAGGGTACACTAGAGTTTACTTGAATTAATCCAAATGGGTGATTTAAATCCTACTTGTGTCTTAGGCATTCTTAAGAATGCCTCTCTACAGAGTAGACATTAATGAAAGATTATATAGACAATGTAGTAGCCGAAATATGCTGTTTCCAAGGGAAAGCAAGAAGATAAAATCTTAACCTGAACTGAGGGGTTCACCAACTGCGAGCTGTTTCCAAGATAGTGTTTGCTAGGATTTCGACAGACCTTGGGGGATATAATGAGTCATTATATTGGAAGAGTTGATGTACAGTTTATGACAGAAAAAGAAAAAGGTCTCAAATAAGAAGTTCCAACAACATTGACAAAAAAAGTGGACTGTAAAAGTAGCATGTTCTACTTGAAAACACAATTTTTTGCTAGAATTAGTCTATTCAGTCTGACATACAGACTTCACCCTTCTCTATCAAAAGTTACTCCTAAGTTTAGATTTGCATTCATAAAGATAGCTGACAAGGCAGTCCGGCAGCAAAAGAAAATGATATAGACAGGGGAGCTTTCAAAATTAACAGTATCTGTAAGAGCCAGAAAAAGAATCAAGCACTTAATAATTTGGATGATGATGTAAGTTTGCATCTTCATCAGGTTTGGAAATCACACAAAACTGGAAGCGGTTGGCCACCACACCAGAGCATTGTGCTGTCATCCAGTGCAACAGGGTGGAGAAGTGGATTGACAAGAACCCTGTGTAGTTCATCAAAGGGAAGTGCAAAGTCCTACACTCAGAGGGAAACCAGCCCAGGCACCAGTACGTGCTGCGGGTCACTCAGCTGGAAAACAGCCCGACACAAAACCTGGGACACCAAGTTGACCGTAAGCTAGTAATGTGCCATACTGCAGATAAATCTAATGGTATCTTAGCATGCATTAGGAGAATTACTGACAGCACATGATACTTCCCTTCTGTTCAGCACTGGTGAGGACACACCTGTTCTATACTATAAGATAGACATGGACATAGTGGAAAAAATCCAACAAAGGGCAATGAAGATTCTGAAGGAACCTGTAAGGTGCTCCTGTAAGGAAAGCCTGAGAGGGCTGGGTCTGTTCAGCCTGGGGGAGAAGCAGCTCAGGTGGATATCATCAATGTCTATGAATACCTGAATGGAGAATTCAAAAAGAATGGAGCTAGGCTCTTTTCAGTGATGCACAGTACCAGGACAAGAGGTAATGGACACAAACTGAAATATGGGAGATTCCCTCTGAATATCAAGAAACATTTATTTAGTGTGCAGGCGATCAAGCACTGGCACAGATTTCCCAGGGAGATGGTGGAGTTTATCACTGGAGGCATTTGGACATGGTTCTGGAATACTGTCCATATCAGAGGCCAAATTAGAGATTAGGAAGGTTTCTTTCTCATATAAAAGCACTCTAACACTGGTTCAGAGATGGTAAAGACTTCCAGCCACCTGCAATCAACTCCATAGGCAAAGATACTAAAGACTAACTGGAAGTTGTGCTATGAAATGTGGAAGAACCTTAACTCTGCTGTTGCATGCATTCATGTAGTGTCATACCTCATCTATTTTCTTTTTCTTGCTGTGTAATATCTTTAGCCATGCTGCTCTGAGATTATTGTTATATTATATTTCCTTTTATAATTCTACATCATAACAAATGTTCAATGGCAGAACAAAGTTAGGGAGATAATTATTTTTCTTAATCAAATTGCTATATTGTCAGCTGCCATTTGGCCATCATACTAAAAGCTTCTCCCCAGCATGATAGTGCTGTGTTGAGCTATGATGTCTGGTACACCAGGTCAGAAGAAAGAAGGTGGACCTATGGGTCCAGACTGGTCAAAGTTGCTTACTTCCTGGAAAATGGGAGCACCCAGCACCCAGCAGGCCTCTACTGTGTGTCTGGATTTCAGTTTCCACAAATTTAGGCATAAAAACATGCAGGATACAGATACTCAGTAAGAAAATGTGTTATATAATGATGCATTTGGAATAATCTTCTAAAATCAAGGATTCACACCTTTGTAACTGAGAAACACTTAGCTCTGTGTTTTGGAAACCCAAGTAATGGATTTAAACAGCACTAGTGTGTAGCCATTAGCTAGCAGAAACAAGCAGTTTCATAAATACTTTCTGCAGTGTGGATTTGCCTTGACATATCCCAGTTATAGCTCCTTATGCTGATTTTAAAATAATTTGAAGGTCACATAAAAGATGGGGCGTCTTAAGTAAATAAGTTCTAGTTTTTCAGTTCTCCTCTGCCACTACTTGGAAAAGAAAGCTTTTTCAAGTCAGCGAAAAAACAATATGATAAAGCTGTTGTCTCTTGGAATTGAATTGCCTTCATGGAAGATTAAACATACTGTACAAAGCTGATTAAAATACAGAAATTCAGGAGGAAAGCTGCTCTATGTCTAAAACAACATGTGGTTTTTGGAAGCGTGCTTTTTCTTTAATTTCAGCTAGAATGTGTTTGATGGGACAAATTCTGAAAGTCTGATAAAAAGCCACATCAATTTGGTTTTGTTTTCTGGCTAATGGTTCTCTGGGGTAGTCACTAGATGTACACACGCGGCTTTTATTCTTGAATATGCATACTGTGAATAAAAGCCTGGGAATTGCAGTTTTTGAACTTTTGAGTGACGGGTATACATATTTTATCCTCAGTGCTGGCAGAAGACAAAATTCTGACAAATTTGCCTGCAATTTGCAGAGGATGTAGTCTGTAAAAAGGTCCTTCGACGTTCATATTTAAAGGTATTTGAAGTTGTCTGCAAATTTAGGGTGGTGGTAGGAGGCCATGTGGGAGAAATGTCATTCTGGATATGAAAAGCTTAACCAAAGTCCTTGGACTCCCTTACTGCTGTGATACAGAAATGTTATTTTCTATTTGGGGGGAAACACTGAAGCCCTGTGCCCAGTCTGGATGAGATGCAGCTGTCTCAGACCAGGACAAGGTAAATCACTGAGGCTGTATAGAACAGCAAGACTCTCACTGAACTCAGCAGGAAGGCAAAACAGCACTGATCACATCTGCTTCTGGGAGACATTGGGGTTCCAATAGTTTCTGTAGAAATAAACTGCAGACATGAAGACTATGAAGGGAGATAACAGCTGACACACCATACCGTACAGCTGGGCAGTACTGGGAAAATGTGTGAAGTGAGGCAGGTTTTTCTGGGGCCTCATTTGCAGTGCCCTACAATCCAGCTCAAGGCAGCAGCTCTGGCAAAGTCTTGGCAGATGCACACATTGTTTTTGTCCAACTGCAAGGGAGCCACACCAGCTGGTGACAACCTTTCACAGCTGCTAGGAATATGTTACACCTAGTACAGTAACCCCACACAGGTTTTTGTGAAAGTATTACTTATCGTGAATAACCCTTTCAAAGACCAAAGTAGGTTTTGGATCCTAAGGCCCTGTAGTTATTTCTACCTTGTACCTATGCTGTTTCTGCAGCAACACAACAAAACACGACTTGTAATACATGGATTTCAGCAGGATTCAATGTACTACATTAAATACGGTATATTCTCACTGTAGCGTGCAATAGTAGTAATGCACAGCTTGTTCAATTATGTTCACTTTAAGAAGCCATTATATCCCCAATGGTCAAAGGAACTAACAGGATCCATCCTCCTTGTTAAGCCCAAGGCACTTATGTACAAAAATAAATAAATAAATAAATAAATAAATAAATAAAATCTCTTGAGCAAGTCTGCCTGTCTACTTTCCTCAAAATAAAGTGTTTTTTTCTTTCATTACAAATCAACTAAGACAGGATTTCACTACTTTTCAAAAATATAGTGACATTTCATGGATTAGCCTGGCAGTGTAAATAACTGGATAGGATTTTTTTCTTTACTTCGAGCAGCGAGTTTGAAATACTCAAGAACCAAACACCCATGGCAAAAGAGAAGCAGTAAATAAGCACTTATTTTCATCCACAGCAGGTAATATTTAAAAATCAACATTTTGTAGGATATTAAAAATTATCTCTTTCTTCAAGTGTGTATGTGGCAGTAAAGGAAAAGTGGTCTTTCACATTTATCCCGTAAGTGTTGACTTCTTAATAGCAACCAATGGAACTATCTCTAGCAGGGTATACAAATCACTCACCCAGCTTTGGAAATGTAGCAAACCATATATATATAAACATTTCTTAGTGATGCATAGCGACGAGTATGCATATATATGTACATACATATGCCTGTGTGACTGCTAATAAGTGCACATGTAGATATATATATGCATATATACATCACTAACATTTTAGCCGTGTAACTTTTACTTTCTCAAAGTGTCTTAATCCCTATCTGTTAAATTAACAAAGCTCTTATGGGTAATGTATTTATTACTGCCTATGTATTTAGTTCAGAGCTTTCAAGCTCCTATTCTGAGTCGTTACTCTGCACAGAGCATTGAACACCCTCTGAATTATCCTGTGAATAACCCATTTGAAAAAAGTCAAAATCTATTTTTGGGGGGATATTTTAATATGCCCTCATTTGAGCTCGCTTATTTTCTACGGGCTCTTTCCCAGATCAAACAATATACTATTCACACCACTGCATCTTGCTGCCATTATTATGTTCTACTATCATGTGTAGTTTCCCTGTTACCATGCTTTTCCACTAGTATGTTCCATTCCAGGAATCCAGGAGAAGTTTGAGATAACTTGTTCTAGGAGGATACCTCAGCCACTTCTCTGCACAAGGTGAACGTAGAGAGATTAGTGTATATGCCAAGATCTCTCAGTGCTCATAATCACAGGAACTACCAGCCCTTTCAATCTCTGGATAAGCCCCACATTCTTGATCATTTTGTTTACCCATGTATGTAGCCTTTTTAACTCTACCATGTCTTTCTTGAGATACAGAGGCTAGAATTGCACACAGCACAGAAGAAGGAGATTCACTAAGGTTTTACATCACGGCAAAATGTTGATACTTATCTTGTTGTCAGTACTCTTTCTGCTGATATCCAATATTTTGTTAGCTATTTCAGTTACTCAGTGATTGCAGAGAACCATCAGTGATAATTCCAAGATCTCTTTCCTGAACTGTAACCGTAAAAAGAAGCATTACTTCTTTATTTTCCCATTTTACTAAGGGTGACAAAGCCTGAGAAACACTGAGGGAGGGAAAAAACAGGTTTGTCTGAATGCGTAGCACTTTCCTTCTACTAGCACAAATCTGTCTGTGCTGGAGCCTTCTAATGGGTAAGCACGACTCCCAACAGCCCAGCTCCTCTGGGACACATTGCTAGAGAAACCCTCCTTGTGAGCAAATCACAGTCTGCAGCACTATCTCCGGCCTCTGCCCCTCTTACTTCAAGTTTACTTACAGCTGCTCCTGTGAAACCGCATTACTGTGGAAGACAAGGTCTTTTCTTCAAGTTGTCTCAGTCCCATCTCAATTCACTGGTGGCAATACAGCCTTTCCCCTATGCTTTATTATTCTCAAAGTTGCAGTTCAGCCTCTCATGATAATTATACAGCAAATCTTCTAAAAGTCTTGCATATGACAACTGCGTTATTAGCTTTCCATTACTGCCAAGGAAAGTATCTTAATTTAGCAACTGTCTGTTACTGAGAGTGCTACTTGACAGCAAGGCTGACATAAATATTTATTGAACTCACAGGGAAAAAAAAAATCTACCAAGTAGGATAGAGCACTCATTCATAGTGGAAAATTAACAACTATTTCACTAACCTGCTTCTCCTATTGATGGCATTCCAGGTAGGACATGCAAAGGAAATGAGCATGTGTAATGACTGCCACCAGTGCCACAGGGTGAAACCACAGCTAACAAAAATAATACTGGATTCAAAAGTCCATCGCATCTGTACAGGGCTTCTTATCTAACTGCTTTGGAAACAGCCAAATTACAAGGTGCAGGGTATTTCAGCTTTTCACTTTCAGTAATCACTGTGTTTGCTGCTCATGCTATCCAATCTTTTCTAAATTTCAAACTTGCACTGACAGAAGACAGAACAAATACCAAGCCAAGTCTTCTTTAAAGAAAAAGAAGTGCTGAATGGGCTAACATCCAAAGAGCTAATATTGTAGGAATCCGTACAGTGGGAAAAAAATAAATGAACATAGTTGGACTTTTCCCAGGGTCAAAGAGAAGCATCCATTAAATCCTGCACTGTGCTTCAGGGTAACATCCATCAGAAGTCACATTTCCACTTTATCCTGACAGGCATTTAACATAGTAATATTCCAAAAGAGCATCTTCCTTAGTTGTTTAGGTATACCTAGTTCAACATAGTAAATCCTTCCCTAGATAAAGAGGTCACAGTGTCTTACGAACTGAGGCCAGTACAATCCTATCCCTATAAAGTTGAATTGCTTTCAGAACATCAGTGTACAGAATACCCTTGAGATCCACAGACATTAGCTTTCTAGATATACATTATAACTGATCTGAAATATTACATACTGTAGCAATCCACAGGAAGTGAAGTTACACCTGCACAGTACCTGAATACAGATCTAAGGCTAAAAATGTAATCTTCAAAAGCCTTGAATAAGTCCTTGGATCAATTTTGGATTTTTTTACTGTGAAATTTAGAAAGCCCTATTTGTACATGAACACAGAACTACTTATAATAAACCTCTGTTCATGTCACAGACAATGCTGGAATAGCCTGTTCTAAGTGACCCTGCTAGAGCATGGGTTTTGGATAAGAGCTCCCACATGGTCTCCACTATTCTGTGATACTGTGATATCAGAACCAAAGAAGGATCCTTAAGTTACTGTCCCTATAAAGTAAATCTCTAAATGTCATTCAGTAGATTTTCTCAGAGTGGGCTTCATAGCCACTGCTGACAATACAACAGGGAAAACCTGTGACACAGAGCTGATCTCTAGAAAGACAAGAGTCAGTGCGATGTCTGGTTCTCGTTCCCATTCCTAGTTTACCCTACACATTGTGCCTGAGCAGTCATAGTTCATAAAAAGTCACAGCAGTGGAGTCTGGAAATCAGAGCTTTATTTCTAAATTAAAACTTCTCCAAACAAAGTTTCCAAACAAAGGCAAGGGCTCTGCTTTCTGAAGAGGCAGGCCTGGAAAATTTCAGACATGAATCTATATCTGACCACATACAACCAACCCACACTTCTGTGATTTGGTCCCCAGTAGGATTTCAAGCCTATTCCTACAGTTGCTCCATCCCACCTTCTGTTGCATGTCATGATTTTGAGACTGTCTTAATTTTCCTGACACCTTACAGTGAGTAGATGAACTTCATCTGTGGAGCTATGTGTTCTAAAATGACACTTCTTCCTGCTGTGGATCCACAAGAAAATTTCAAGGTCAAGCACCAATCTTCAATATGTTGAGAATGAAACACTAAAATACTTCATTATTTCTTTATAGCTTTTATAAAAATAAATAGTTAATATAAATAAATAAGGATTTAAATTATTTATCAGCTGCAGCAATTTCAAAATGCTCAGAATTACACTGGGAAAATAGAATTATTTCCTAGGTTATTATTGATGCTTAGATTTAAGCATGATAATGGGGACACACATCTCCCAGAACTACAGTAGTGATATTTTCTTTAGCAACATGAGCTCAATTTATTTTTAACTTTAAAATGTGTATGATTTACTCTGCAAGCCACAGCCATTATAAAGCACTTAAGGAATTTTCATCCAGTTATCCCATCAGATCACTCCGTTGGATAAGCATGCCTAACACTATAATTTTGAAGACACTGAATCATTCTGAGTATGTAACTGACTGCCCTCAAACTATTCACTTTTAATGCATTTTAAGGGCTGTATAATATTATAGTCAAGTTATGAGTTCCAAAACACACACAGACCTACAGAGCTGTCCCCATTTTCTCTCCTGCTGGCACTGTAATCTCCATGTGAGCTCATTTGCTTATAGTTGACTATAACACTAAAGACTTTTCAAAGTCTTACCATAAAAAGAATGAGTTCATATGTCACAATTCACTGCAAGAGTTGTGACTTCTCAATTGTTTGGTGGAACTGGTAACAAAGATGGATCGAGCTGAGGCATAAAAAGATACACAACAATACAGCTCTATCTGCACCCTACATCCCTGGATAACTCAAGGAAAAGGCTGTGGTCTTCTGTGTTCTCTCCATGTTGCATTACACCTCTATAACAACAGGTCAAATGCTGAGGTGTTTGTGACAGATAGATGTACTTCTTAAGGCAAAAATAACAGGAAAATTTCAATACAGGTAGTAAGGCCTTTCTGTGCTAGCAAGCACAGAAAGCAGTGATGCTTCCACAGAAAGACTAAGGCAGTTTCACACTGGTAGGTAGCTCAGCTCACCCATGTTGTTCTCACCCTGCCTCCTCAAAAAGTCAAGGCGGAAAAACTACAATGAAAAAAGCCCTTGGGTTGAGGCAAGCCAAGGAGATCCTCACCAATTATTGCCACGGGGAACATAGCAAAAGGGAGATTTATGTGATTTATCGCAAACTAGTAACAGACTTACGTAGTGAGAAACTAAAAGCAAATACCACCATCCCCCCTCCATCCCCTCCTACCTACCTCCTTTCCTGAACAGCACATGGAAATGAGGAATGAAGGCTGTGGGCAGCTCCCAATACCCGTCTGCTCCTGCTCCACAAAGGGTCCCTTCCACACGATAGCATCCTTCCTGTGCTGATCGCCATGGGCTTCCCACAGGCTGCAGCTCTTCAAGCACTGCTCCAACACAGCTCCACACCACAGTGTCCACCCTTCAGGCACTGCTCCAGCACTGCCCCCACAGGCAGCAGCTCCCCCAGCCCTCCCGCCCTACCACAGGCTGCTCCCCACAGTCTGCAGCTCCAGCCTGCGCCTGTTCCTGCAGGGGCTCTTTGTGGGCTGCAGCTCCTTCAGGCCTCATCCAGTGCTGCTGAGTGGGCTCCTCCATGGCTGCACGTGGAAATCTGCTCCTTGTGGCGCCCATGGGCTGCAGGGGGACAGTCTGCTCCACCACACCTGGGCTGCAGAGAATTTCAGCTCAATGCCTGGAGTAGCTCCTGCCCTCCTTCTGCATGGACCTTGGCATCTTCAGGGCTGCTTCTCTGTTTCTCAGTCCTCTCTCCCAGCTGCTGGGAACTCTGGGTTTTACCAGATGCGGGGCACCCCCTGGTTCCTGCAGTTCCCTCACTACCAAAACTTCACCCTGTAACCTCAGTACAATGACACACCTCTAACCTCAGTGAATCACAAAGGTAAATACACACACACACAAACATATATATACATTCACTATAAAAAAGACAGCAATAAAATTCAGACCTTAAACTCTGAGATTGCTGAGTGATGTATGGCTCTTTTACAGACAGGGAGCAGGCAGGCAAAACAGAAGTTGATGACATTAGAAGAAGAAGTATATAGGACTTTGGACTTATGTTCATCATTTTCATTTAAAGATGGATTTGATTGCCTCTGAGCCCTCAAGGAGCTTGGAAATAGGCTGAACTTCATACTCAGACCACATCTGTAAATGAAAGGTTGGCTAAATTAGAAGGCTGTCTTAGAGGCAAGAAAGAAAAGAAGTTCACACATAGACTTTGTGAAACAGAGGTGAAAAGAAAAGGTGCTGTTCTTGCTGCAGATATTACAGTATGTGTCTTTTTACCATGGAGAGAGACATTTTGCAAAGCCTGCCTGTACATATATTTTTGCTTCTTTGTTCTTTTACAAGGCAAAAGCTGGAACTGCTTGTTTCAGCACCACAATCTATTTTTTTCTGAATTTGTCTTCAAGTCCTGATGTGTACATGAATAAAATATCAGTAATTTGAAAGCACTGTGCAAGTTTAATTCCTACTCTCAAATATTTCAGCTTACTGCATTCTGAAGTTAAGGGTGAGATTATTGATTTTATCAGGCTTCTGTTGTGGAACGTAGTTTTCTCTCTCCATTCAGTACAATATACACAGACTACCTGAATTTAACAGAAAAGAAAAAATTCTCTCTCTCTTTCAATATGCAATCTGAAGCCAAGGTACAAAGACTTGATTTCTTTGAAAAGGGGATAGTCTCAAGATATTCCTACTCCTAATGCACACCAAACACAATTGCTTCACAAATTTGGCTAATCTAATTTCTACATAAAGCCAATGGGATGCTCTCCGTTGACTCAAATGGAGCAAATCTAGTTAGACTGCTACACCCCTTGACTGGCCCTACTAGGACTAAAATTTCCTTTAAAATATTGTGAGGGTTTTTGAGATATTTCTTCCAACTCATCTCACAGGTAACAAAACTACATTTTCAGTAACTTTCCAAAGTACACTGAGAACAGTGCAACTCTTGAATTTAGATAGTAAGGAGATTGCTGAGATATACACCATTCTCATTCCACTGTATTGCCACAAATTCTAGCCACATAAGTTGCTTAAAATAACTCTTAATGAATTTTTCTTCTTCTGAAAAAGAAGTGTTCTGAAAAACAAAAAATAATCCAACCTCTGACTTAAGTACTTTTACTGATTTAAGTACTTAAATATAAAAATCCACCATATCACTAGATATACTACAGGTATCACAATGAGAAAATGAAGTAGAGTGCATAGACCACCAGAGGGATGACTCTCTGCAGTTTATGCAATCAGTGCTTAGCAAGCATGAAAAGAGACATTTCTAATTCATAAGTAATTCTGGGATATTTTGAATAGTTTTCTACTTACATAAATTCCTATGAAATTTTGTCAACTACTTCACATTCATATTTCGTGCTGTTTTAACAGAGACAGTGAAAACTGCTGGGATTTGTCTGCAGGTTGTATAAGGAGACAAAATAGTGTGGGATGAGTATCTTGTTCCTCTGTAACTCCTATAGCAAAACACTGTTTTAATTGGATGAGGGGACTGTATCAATTTTTCTTTACTTGTGCAAGACAATTTGGGTTAGTTTACTAAACAAGTAAATGTGTACCAGTTTTTGTTTCAGCCATGTTCATTAACATTGCCTGTCTTTTGTGCCTAAATTGCAAAGGTACTATTGTTCCTTATTCTGAAATACCATCAGAACTCCATGTGAGATATTTGACATTACTGGCATTCAGTATATTCCACGGTTACTGATCACAAGACTTGGAGCTACCATGGAAAAATGTTTAAAAACTTTAATCTGCAGTCCAAATAAGACCATGCAGTTCTGATAGATTACCCCTACCATATCTAAACTTTTCCAGACAATTTCAGCTGCAAATGAGTCAGTGAAACAGAATTGAAACTGGAATTACAGTTTACATGTAATTCCATTCCTCTAGAGAGCTACCCTTAGCAAAAAGACCAACATTTAGATTGATTTTGGATCTTCTCTGATTTTGAAGAATTTATTATTTTGTATATCAAGTTGTTCACAGTTGCATAATAATTTTCCTAAGTATTATGTTTCTATCATCATCTTGACGCCTAAAAGAAATGGGAACAAACTGAAAATGATGAATCCCAATCTACTGGGAAGAAAAAGATAATGCTTCTGAAATCTTAAAGAAAATTAGTTCCAATTTCTTTCTATAACTTGAAAGAAAAAGATCTAATTTAAAATATATATCCCTTTTAGAGAGGCTTTTTTTTTTTTAAGTAACTGAAAAATTATATTTTCAACAAACTTCAACAAATGTTAACAATGTATTCTCTACTGAATACTGACAGTCTTTGAATGCTGAAGTCACTAACTACCTAAAACTCCTGAACTTAAGTATGACTTTGACCAGAAAAACACTGAGTTCTAAGGCAACCCTGAACTATGGTACTGGTTGTGAGTCCAGCTCCCAGCTTTAGGTGATGACAGACATTTTCAAGTGAGTGTCTGCAAAAATAACAGATTGTGCAAGGTGTTTTTTCCATGTTTTGTCACTCGACATCCACAGGACCACAGTCTTTGTTCTATAGGGAGGAAAATTCAGGACAGCCCTGTCATATTCACCTAGATTGAGTTTTATCAGTTGTGTGGTCAGTCTTAAATTGTGGGACTGCAGAAAGGGGTAGTGGTTTTAAACAAAAAGAGAGTAGGTTTAAATTAGGTATAAGGAAGAAATTCTTCTCTAGGAGGGTTGTGAGGCACTGGAACAGAGAAACTATGAATGCCTCACCCCTGAAAGTGTTCAAGGCCAGGTGGGTTTTGGCTTTGAGCAATATAATCTAGCAGGAAGTGTCCCTGACCATGGCAGGGGGTTTGGAACTAGGTAAATGAAGATCTTTCAAGCCTCTTCCAACAAAAACCATTCTATGATTCCGCGAAAACTTCATATACTTAAGGTTTCAAAGATATCTAGTAAAAATTGTCAAATATGGGAAACCAATAAGTCTTATTCCAGCATGTTTGGCCCATCAATATACATAAGACCAAAAAAAAAAGGGCAAAAATGGCTTACACTGAATTAACCTCATCCATGATCTTGAGTCAGATCTCCCTGAGCTGATCTAACACAGTCTTACAATACACTAAATAGAGCTGTTCTTACTGATGTTGAGATCATGACAAGAAAGATGACAGGTATTCCATTCAAGTATTGCTTTCAGATCATATTTATTCAGAAGTTATCCTGGTAGGAATAGGAGTCAACAGATTAAAACAGCACTTGCTGAAACTTTTTTCAGGTTTACAAGATTAGCGATCTTATGTTTCAGTCAGGGAAGCAGATCCATACATGCACTGGAATGAGTGAATGGGCAATTTATGCAAGAAGCAGTGAAGCTGAAATCAATGTGCTCACAAATCAGCAGAGAAAGAGGGTCAGGGTCAACCAAAGTAATATAGCCACAAACATGTTTGGCCTGTGAAAGCTGATAAGATTTTTTCAGTGCATGATTTTGGATGTCAGGTTTGTTCATCACACATAAGGCTGGAATCAGCTTAACAAAGTCATGAAGAAGATATCAGGAATCAGCTGCCTATACTTAAATTTTGGTTTGGGTTCTTAAATGACTGCTTCAGAGTCATAGGAAGTTCTCAACCCCGGGAAGGCCTTTATTTGGGGTTCTTGGGTGCTGGGAGCCAAATTACACTTTTCAAATCTAGGAGATTCACTGAGATATCAACTATTAGGCTGTAGGAATTCAGACCTACTTAGCAGCAGAGAACAGAAAGAGGAAGAGAATATTTGGAAAGGACCTTCAAAGATCAGGCCAACTCTCTGACCTCTTCAGGGCTAACAATAAAGTTCAAGTATATTAATGAGATATTAAAATTGAGTCTTCAGGAGAACCTTCTATTGCTAAATCAGCAAAACTTCTATTGCTTCTATTGCTCTAAACCAGCTCACATGGAGAAAAGACTGCATCCTAGTATAAGCAAGTTTCATCATAGATTACTGATTTTATGGATATATTATTGTAATCAAGCACTGACATCTAGTAATTTCTTTCAGTGTGAGAATGTTTCAGACATTTATTGCCCATCTGATCTGTTATACCCATAAAGCTGATGTTTGTCACTTAAAATCGTTCCCAAGTCTATCCTTTATTCTCCTGCATGTTTTGATCAGTACCTCAGGGCTCTTCAGTACCATATTACTGGATATAAAACTTTGAAATTACTTCCATCTTTTTGCTGTTGGGATGTAATACAAACTCATACCCAAGAAGCATCATAATTTTCAGAAAATTATCAATAACAGAAGTGCAAATAATTCCTAGATATTCCAAGAAGCATGACAGATTTTTCTGATTTCCCAGTAACCTGATCCTGCTGAATATGCTTACTGATGTTAACAGGAATTGAGTGCTCAAAATGTATACAAATTAATGTCAAATTTTGCAAACTTGTCTTTCTTTTGAAGACAGATAACCGAATTTCACAAAGCTTATCAGTTTAGACGTTCTTGGACAAAATGGGTGCAATTTGGATAATAGAGATTGGTAGTCTTCTGTTAGTTGCTCTCTCCATTTCTACAAAAGGTATTTAAACATGAGATCTTTAAGCAATTCAGTATGAAGCTTCATTATCTCTGTGTGTGATATCCATTCTTTTTCAAAGAACCTTTAATTCATTCCTTAGTTAATTCCTGCTTTATTTTAGGACACTCAGGAAAGGCATAGAATACACCCTACATTTTCTCAAGCTGATTCCAGAAAATATCCTCCTCTAAATTTCTGAAGAGCATATATTTCTGCACAGTTAGAAAGCCTTTTTGAACCATTTTTAACCATACAGATATCTGTGTAAAATACAGGTATGATCTCTCTGTTCTGTTATTTGGTGCATCTAAAGGACAAGCAACAGGAACTGGGGAGATGACCTGTTCTCCCGCAGTCCTTCTCTTAGGTTTCCCTCTTTGGTTTCTGATAGACTGTGGCAAACCTCCTTACTAATTTGCGTTAGGGGAAGCTAAGTGAAGAAATACATGCTTCTTAGTTTTCACAATGTCACATATTATAAAACTGCTGCTAGAGAAAATGAAGGGTCTATTAAAATTCGCTGTTGAGAATAATACTAAAAACATTCTAAAGTGATACAAACATAAAGAGCAACCAATAGAAATTTCTCCAAAAAGAGTAATTTTAAACAGTTTTCTGGGATTCTGTGCCTTATGCAATCACTTTCTTTCCCTATGTTTCTTGCCTTTCCTCTCATACATTCTTACAAGGTAACTTGAACAAAACTTGCAAAGGGGAAAACATCTCTAAGATACTATCTTTCCAGTAGCCTCGTGAAAAAAAGTCTGAAAATGAAGCATGAAGGAAAGTCAGGGGTGTACAATAGTCTCTTATTAGGCACCGGAGAATTGACCATGGGCCCAAATCAAATTTATTCCTTTCAGTGCTTACAGAACTATTTGTTCATTCCTGTATTCTTGTTTAAATAATCGGCAAATTTTGCTTTGCAAATATCAAGGATGCGAAAAGCAGCTAAGTGAAAATCCCCAAGGTTTAGTGGAGTCTATCAACACCTTACTATTGTAGTTACTCTGGTCAGGGTATGACCAAAGACCTTTCTTTCTAAATAGACAAAACAGACAAAAAGGTAGGAAAGCAGATCAATATGACAAATAATTCATTCCCTTCAGATTATTCTTACAGGTTTAATACATACATAAGTCACTTCTAAAGTAATGTCTCCTATTTATTTCCATGGAAGATACAACAAAGATCACAATAACTCTATTTGATAGAGCAAATTCTCAGCTATAAAGCACTGTTTTTTGATGTATCCACCACCGTTAGCTATGCATTTTTACCAGCAATGAACAAGAACCTGCATGCTGCACTCATAAAAATCAGCATGGCCATCCAGAACATGTCCTTCATGTTGCTGTTGCCATTGCTGAAATGCACCACTCACCATTTCACTGTGCTCTAATCTGCTGTTTGGTCTCCATAAATGTTCAGTAACTCAATGAACGCTGATTTTTCTACATGGAGTAATTAAATGAAAAATTTTTGCTTCATACATGCTTCCATGTCAGACCACTTTGTCAGAGTGCATCTCTGCTGCCATCTGTTGCATGGCAACAAGATGTAATGGAATGTTGGTGGGAAAACTCAATTTCTACTGCCATATCACCAACACCCAACTCTGACAGCATGGGCCAGTATAACAGAATAGGAGGCATTACTTTTGGAGCAGTGCTTGTATGTACCCAGTGTCACCATATTATCCTTTGATCTGGGAAAAGGTTGTCAAGGACCTCAGTAGGAAAGCTATTAAGGATGATGATTTGAGTAGGATGGTTTTATTGGGATTTCCTTTCACCACATCTTTTCAGAGGTTGTTAAAAACAACATTACTGACTTTCTCACTTTTAAAAAAACAAAATTACTCACTTACTTTCAAAGAGAATCTGAATGAACATGAATATGCATGTAATATTTTTTTCAGGCTCAAAGGCATCTATTTATTGATTCCCTGTAGAGCAGAAGTTTCAATACTAATCTTGAATCTCCTATTTTTATGTCCAGTGACTGGATTTCAGAGTGTGTCTAGCCAATGCTTTGTAGGCTAGAGCTAGCCTATGGGACAGCTTTCTCTTATCAACTGTCACATTTACACCCGACAAGTCTGGCACATTGGGTGAGGAGGAAACCCTTTAAGAACAAAGAACAAGTCAAATTACCTAGCCATCACTCAAAACCTCTGTTTTTTGAACTCACACAATAATGATGTGCCCCTTTGAGGAGGCAGCTGTAGTCCTGATACTCCAGAATTATATATTCTTTTGGCATATATACATATACACATATATAAATTAATATATATTAAGTCCTAAAATTGGTATCCAGACACTAATAAGGGCTAACCCCTTTTGTGTACTAGGTATAGGGAATCAGGTTGATTTCAGTCAATACTTTTGTAGTGAACTCTGACTGGAATACACAAATTTTAGAGAGAAACATTATACAGAGTGTGGTATTCAAACCTCTACAACAACTACTTATATCAATTACCTAGTTCTCTTAGACAAGTAAAGGGAGAGAAAGTAGAAAGTTTCAGTCTACTTTTTATCAATTTTAGCTTGTTCATTTTGTATGTGTTAAATATCACAACGCAATCCATTTTGCCAGACTCAGGTAGCAATTATGCTTTTACTTTTCTAGGCAGTAATGGAAAACTGTCTAATTTAGCCATTGTCAGATATTAAAAATGATTCCTAACTTCAGAACTGGCACAATATAAATGTTTACTGAGCTTGCCGCAAAAAATCTGCCTTACTTCAAGATTTGGTGTTAACTCCTGCTTTGTTGAGAATGTACTTTTTGGTGTCAGTTTTCCATTGTAATAATGTGGCATTCTAAGCACAGAAAGAAATTGCACAGCTTTCCTTCCTCTTTTCAGTCCTACTACTGAGACTATCAAAGGGCAATTGCTATGCATTCAGTCATAATCATTTACTATTGAACCCACAAAGCTAACTCAGGAGACCTCAGTTCTTATATAAACGTGATCAGGGCAAATGCTACGCCCAACCTATCAGGGAAAACACTAGCACAGTTATCAAGAGAAAGGTAACTCGCTGAGCCTGTTCCATCAGTGCACAGCACATTGTATATTGGCGAATTTTGAAAGCCAGTCCCAACAACACTTGTATGAAATTTGAGGGCTTACCTTCACATTCATATTACTCTTTTACTTCAGTGCAACATGGACAGATGCTTTAATACAAACCACTGAGAAATGAAAAAACTCTCTTTGTCCAAGCCATCTGAACGAGTGAAGGAATAATGAGTAACCACGTTCCCTAATTACCTTAAATGACAAACAAGTCTGATAGCCCATGAATATCACCTTTCCTGAATCAGAAGTTATGATTTCTAAATACGAGAGGTAAGGCATCATGTACAAGCTTAATACTTAAGATATCTGAGCAACACGTTATGTTCTCAGTTTTTCTGCTACTATTATAATTGATGGCATCCCAGTAGGCACTTACAGTGTACAGGCACATTTACGGCTGTAAAATAGTAAGCTCTGAAGAAGAAATTGTGTTGAGATTTAAAGACATGTGTCTCAGTGGTTACTGTCATGGCTGCTGAAAACACATCCTTAGGCCATGGCATAAGACACAGGGGAAAACGTATTTGATCTGCTTTTCTAAATCACCAAATTTTCATCAAAATTTGTACTGTTGAGCGGGTATGCTAAAGGAAATCTGGAAAAGCAGCATTGGAGCAGGTCTAAACTGAGGTGCCTTGTTAGATAAGAGCTCCATTTGCACTGCTAGAAATAATTGCTACAGAGGCTTTTGGGCAAGTGCACTTCACACATTTGGGAATAAAGAGTCATTGGGATCATCCCTGGATAGGAGGGGTGAGAGCCAACCTTGCAGCACATCAAAGACCATCCAGGGAGTTACCTCAGGATTCTGCAGGAAGATAGAAAGCTGAGTTCTCTGGCCTCTCACACTCTACAATGTCTCACCACAGCCAGACATTTGCCCACTCTAGCAGAGGCAGACACAACCTCCAAACCTCACAGAACAGGTTACCCAGGAGCACCAATGGGGCTCCTCAAGGAACCTTAAATGAGGGACTCATGGAAAATAGACGGGGGAATAAACACATAAGCACAATAAAGAGCCATACTAGCTGTAAGTCAGTGGGATAGATGCTGAAGATATGAATGTATATTTAAAAGCTGTGTTTGTTCTTCATCTAGCTTGTTCTTGAAATACATGAAAATTACCTTGAAAAATAATAGCTATAATAATAAATAGTTGCTGGTAAGTGGCACTACCTGTTCTGTTCTTGTAAATGGTATCATTAGGATTTCACTTTTGCAGAGATAAACTAATGCATTCATTGTTGAGTCCTTTCCTCCTTCTAAATTCTTTGCTGGCAGTTAGTATTTCATGTTATCAGAAAGCCTTGGGAACCCTGTTATAGCCCAAGATCCCACCACAGAAAATTTCCATAGCAAAACCATATAAATAAAGCTATGACCAATTTTCCTCACTGGCTTAGAGAGAAAATTCAAGTATTTTTATTTATTAATATGACATCCCACTTATCTACTTGCATTCCTTCTTTGTTCAGCAAAAAGCATTAAAAATGAGTTCTGTTTTCATTTTAAAGCACCTGAGCTTGCTTTGAACTGATATTACCCTCATGGTCCTCCAGCCAGCAGTGAGAGAAGTCCTAGCAAGTGCCCATGATGTTGCAGGACTTAAAAGCCACAGGACTGTGACATGATCTAACTCATGAAGTAAATTATGCTGACTCAAAGCATTCTAAATTATTCATGTCCTTACCAAGTTCAGCTTGCTGACATCTTCTCTACACCAGTGAGCTCACCTGCTGAAAGGCCAAGAACTCAAAAGTTTGACATTTTCTTTTTTCTAACAAAATAAATAGTATCTCTCTTACACAGAAAGCAAAAAGAACACAAGAAAAACACTGATGCATGCATACTTTTTAGTAAGCACTTTCTGAAAGATGCTCCACGTTCCTTCTACGTAACAGTTCTGTCTCTCACAAAAATTGCAGGCTCTTTTACTAGGACATCTAGTAAAATTTAAATGTATATATATATACTAATTCCTGCTTTAGCATCCTCAGATAGACTATCCTCTAAAACTTCAGCCTATGCTCTTGCTCATCTCCATTGGGTGAGAATAATAATTTGTGAAGAGTTTGAGCTAAGCCTTTCTCCATTTCCTTACAATTATTAGTTACAGTTTTTGTCCTAGATTAAATAAATTACTAATGAAACTCTCTATTTAACTTAAAAAGATTTCTCAGCTCTCCACCTGACTCCTTTTAATAACTCATCTATCATACAGAATAGTAGATCAATTCTGATAACTCTAAAAGACCACACAATGTGTAATCTTTATATTAGACAGTTCATTTGGCTATCAAGGGCAACACAATTGACTTTCATTTCAATGTAAAGGGTGACATAGGTAATTTTCTTATTGACAAGGATGAAAAATGCTAATCTGTTCTGAGATTCAAACTGAAGAAAGCAGGCATTAGTTTGGATGATGGATTCATCTGAATATTGATATGATATGGAATAAGATTATTAGGCAAAGAACATTCATGAGAGGTGTATCTCTGCTTGGTAGCAATACTTTAACCATAACCTAGCCCACAAAACTTGAGCTTGCCTTCACATGTTCTTTTGCACAGCGTCCTTGTTTATGTGTTTAATTCTGACTGCAACAATGCCCAAAGTCAAAGAGAAAAACAGTATCACTTTCCAAAGACTGCCCTAGGAGAAAGCTGCCTTGTGTTCCTGGAATGACATGAAATGAAATTCACTTCATAGGAAATTTATTACCTTCTGTTCAGGATCATGTAGGAGGCAGGTTGATATCCCTTAAAATTCAAAGAGAGCTCTCAAGTTGTGTTGAGGGACCATTGGTCCCTCAACAACAGCAGCATTTGACCAGAAAGATTTGCTCTTCTGGTGAGTAGAAAGAGTAGTTTCATAGTCAAAACTATTTCAGTATATTTTACTGTATCATAAAATACTATTTTAATCAAAATCACATCTTTCTTCAGAATGCATTGATTTTTCTCAAAATAAGGTCATATTTTTAATAGAATGCCTTACTCTTGGAAAGAATTTCAACATTGCCCATAGAGCAAAAGTATCCAGCTTGAAGCGTTCCCATATAGCAGCCAAGCCTTCATCTTTAAACACCAGCAGTCTGCTTTGCTTCCCCTCATTTTCAACAAGTTCTTTTTCTTTCTAGTCTTCACTCTGCATTACACAGGCCTCATATGCAAAGTGACTATCTTCTGATGAGCCATGATTCTATTTTCAGTGATGCAGTTATCATTGAAGTCTGTCAAAACCAAATTGCAACACTTTGCAAAACAAGTACGGGAATACAAGCACAATCCTCAGCTGCATATGTTATGTTGGCACAGCTTCTAATCCAGAAGGTATAGACTGGCTGTAAATTTCAAAATGGAGCAGTAACTTCTGAAGTGCATTTACTATAGCACATGCTTTACCAAAATTTTTAATATGCAGCTCTTTATGTTTCCTAGTATCTTTCTTGGTTGATTTGTGGGTGTGACTGAAACACTGCCTGATAGCCTGGCTGACCACTGCGCAGTTGAATACTGGTTGACTCTCATTGAATACACAAAAATTCTTTCCAAGCAATGTGCCACTGGGTTATGCATTATACTCATGCCAACAGATTCATAAGACTGTGAAATAGCTTTTTACCAAAGACAAACCTGCTAGGAAGGGCAGAGTAGCAGAGGTCAGTATCCGGCCAGCTTTGAATGCTTCACTGGTTACAATGTTTTATGGCAAAAATCAATCCAGAAATACTCTCTACTGCATTTTGATTCCAGTTCTCTGCAGCTGAAGGTTTCATTACAGATCGGCTTTTTATCACTAGTCATTTTAAGCAACTTCGCTTTCCTTGGAAAAGCAAAAGTATGCATAATGAAGACTGATTATATTCACTTTAGGCACCCATGGCCTTTTTCATTCTTAGAAGTCTATTTGTGCTAAACATAAAGACAATGATAGAAAAGATGAGCTACCGCATCTGAAATGCAGTTGTTTTCACCAGCTAGCCACTCTGTTTTCACTGCCTTTTGACACAGGTTCTGGTATTTCTCCCTTAAAACAGTGCTGCAGACTGATAGTACCAGCTGGCCACCTTTTGTCCCCCCTGCTGACTCTGGTGTGACAGATGGCGCAAACAGCCCGGCATATAGTTCTTGGATCAATATAAGGGACAAAATACCTGCCAGATTGCTGATGACTGAAATGCTACATATTCTGGAGCCAATGGACAGCTTAACAGCAATGGCCCCTAGCCTTAAGGGAAAATAACCAAGTCTTTTCTTTTTGTTTTTCAAGGGTTGTTCCAGGATAACTGTCATATTGTTTACAGTTTGGGAGAAAAAAAAGAACTTTGAAAATCAGCTAGAATTTTAACTCAGTAACACAGAATTATAGTAAGATTACATTTCAGCAGCTTCTGTTTTATTGCAACTGGCTACCTTTTCATTACCTCTTCTCAACTTCAAGATCTCAGCTATGCTTTGAGATCTCCCAGTAGTTCCAAAACTGTTTTGTGCAGAAGCTTTCCACTCTAAATGTGGCCTGGAATATTTTTATTTTCCTCTGAGAGATTAAACAGAAGACTTAATTTTCCTCTTCTAAGTACAGGAAGACAAAAAAAAAAAAAAAAGTAGATGCTTGGGGGGGATATTGGCTTTGTTTGGCTTGGGCTGTGTTTTGTGGACATTCAGCAGTACAGCTGGCAGTGCCAAAGCTGGCAGACAAAACCAGTTCCCTTCTTGACAGCTATCCAGATGCCTGGCCACAGATTTGTAACTGCATCTTCAAAGTTTGCACATGGCTGGCATAAATAGATAACAGGTGAAATGCAGTCCCAAACTGAAGCTTTTGTGTATGACTGATAATTGCGTGAGATTCAAGAAAAAAAATAGAAGCATGCTTAATGAGGCATTTTCAGTTGAAAAGAGGAAATGAAATGGCACAGACTTGTTGGAGGCACAGGAATGGGAGAGTGAACCAAAAGCTATCAGCAACTGAAAGCAAGCTGTGAAGGAGCACATGACATGTTCTCATCCAGCCTGTCCGCATGTTCCTGAGCACTGCCAGTAAACTCAATTCTGCATGAGTTCAAAGGCAACTGAAAGCCTGTCAGTTCATGGCATCAGACTCCCAGAAAACCCTCTTGATATTTCGCAAGGCAATTAAATATTTTCTCTTTTTGGAAGGAAAATCATTCCTGAATCCTGAAAAGAATGCTGTTCACTGGTTTAAATCAATGCACACAAGAAGCATTATTAGGTACTGAAATAGAAGGCTACTTTCCTCATTCTCCTCCCTTATATACTTAACGAAGCCTTTGGGAAGATCACTGCTTTGTAAGAAAACCCTGGAGAATATTAGAACCCCGGTCCTGGTTCTGCACTAGCCTCATCCCTCCTGGTCTGAGACAGAAGCCTAAGAGCAGCTAACTATTCAGCCAGTGTATGCTCCCAGCTTCAGTCTCCCTACACAGTCAGTGAAAGTGGCAACATCACACTTGAGTTAGAAGAACATTGTGTGCTTGAAATGTCATCCTTCTTCTTTATTCTAGGAGGAAAGCAAGATCTGGATACTAGGAGCTATGAATTTCTTATATCAATCTCCAGTGTTGATTTTATAGCAAACAATCCAAGTACAGCCTCTGGGATCAGACTGGTTACTGCTATGGTGCTTTCAAAACCTTCTTTTCTGTTTGCCTTGACTGGAGTCAAGTACAGCAAATGGGGGATCTAGAACTACTGCCATTGGCTGCAAGTGGCACACAAATAGTAGCTGAAGAGATTGATGCACAGACTTTAGCAGTCAATAAGAGGGAACACGGAAAAAAGTAGGTAAAGCAAAGGAGAGATGTGCGCATAAAAGGTAAAGGAGGAAGAAAGGTAAAAGCGGAGAAAGAAATGTGCAGATGACAACAAAAGCAAGAAGAAAGCAGAAGGGAAAGATTTAGAAAGACAGGAGTCTTCTTATGAAACAGACTATAAGTTGGCTTCTGTGTATTTCATTGTACAGAAAACTTCCCAGGTACCTTTTTATCTTTTCTGCTTTGAAATTACAAAATTTCCTATGAATTTAGATCCCACATTCTCAAAGATTTTTCTATTGTATAGCTGTATTCAAAAAAATGTCACCTCAATAAGGATGACCGATATTTAAAACCAGCTCTTATCATTTTTGCTGGCAGTGCCTTATGATTTGCAAGTGCAAATTTCTGGAATTTGTGATTTGAAGAGAACCTCAACATTAAGTCTGAATGAAAATGGTAAATTATTACATTAAGAAATTGAAAGCCTCTCAGTCTCATTATTAAAAAGAGCAGCTGATTTCTTCTTTTAAATGTCATATTTTTGTTTTATTGCCATAAGTGAGAAGTTAACTTGGCTATTCTGGATGCCAGAGAGCAGAATAGAAAGGACTTCAAAGATCTCCAAGTTCCTTCTTAAAATACCGCACAACCCCAACTCAGGAAGTAGAGCCTGAAAACAATATATATCCTTACGTAGCATGAGGATTTAGCTTTCTCATGCAGTACACACGGTTCCAGCACCTCTCAGAATTGTCAACCTCACTTTCGTATGCAATGAAGTAAATTGTTAAGTATTTATGAATTCTTGTGGTCATGTGCAAGCTTAACAAGTTCCTGTCTGGATAATGTGTATTCATACTAGTGCAGACCACACTACAGACAAATCCAGCTTTCCAGTATAGTACATCCATATGTTGTATCATCCAGCTTAAGTTACACAGATTTTCCATTGTGCAGTAGAGATAAAGTGAGTTCACACCCACCTGAAGGACAAGAAGTTCAGAACTGCGTCTGCTCACAGTACCCAGTGTAAACCTACTTTAGTCATCATGAAAATGTATTTTAGTTTGCTTAAAATCAAAAGTGTGGTATGAGTGGGTTGTGACCTTTCTTTTTCAAAACATCTCCGGAGACAACCAAGACATCTAAAAGTTTCTTATTTAAATAATTAAATTAAAATTCACTCAAATCTCCCTACAACACATGTAGAGTGCAATGGAAGAAGTGCTTTAATAATTTCTTTAATAAATTCAAATCTGTTGCTCCTATTTTAGTTTGAAATCTTTTCTGTTCTCATCCAAATGGATCAGCTGCCTTAATTAAAGATAGCACTGTGTTCATCTCCTTGCTAATTACAAGTAACATGACATTGTTATTATAAATACATTGTAATTATAAATATTATGCTACCTTATGCTTTTCAGATACCTTCAGATGCCAATGAATTTGCAATGAAGTCATGCATATCAATATGAGAAGACGGCTCTTTAAAGCATAATGATTCTACAGTGAGAGATACTTATGTCTCTTCACTCTCCCCTTAAAGTAATGTACTTTGTACATTCCTAATATTTCTGCTTCTCTTGCTAGTTAACAGTGACCTGCTGTCTCCGCGCATAAAGATTAAAACTTAAGTTAAAACATTATTCAGGGACTTCAATTACCCACGATGGATTTTCTGGCCCTGGACCTGACCCACTCCCCCAGCAAAATATACTTACAGCAGAAAAAACATCAAGCTGGGATAGGGCTGCCCATTTGGTCCCTAATATCATCTGAGAACATAATGACTCAGTTCATTCTGCCCTCAGATTAATGGAGCAAGCTCAAGTATTATAAGAAGCACTTTAATTCCCTCTGATGTTTTCATTATGAATTCCTTTGTGGCAGAACTCATTTGCAATAATGCATATGTAACTTTGGAACCAAAAGGAAATCCTGTAGCCTTCAGGACATTATTAACCTGCAGAAATGCTGAGGCACACATAAAACTCAAATATGCTAGTATGAGCAACCTCTCAAAACATATTAAGGATAAAATTGGTAAGTTAAACCTGCATGTTTCTATTTGGAAGTTAAATAGCTGAATTAATAACAGTTAAAACTCCATGATATTAGTGACGAGCAATCTGTTCAAATAGTTTCCAAGGATGTAGAGATATGCATTAGAATAGTCCAAAAACCTTCTAAAAGCTTATTATCTACAAATGTTCGGAAGTTAATTGCTTCCGCCACTTTTAGCATTCCCCTTCCTCTCTTTATTTTGCGTGATCCACTGTATGTTCCCTTATTTTCTTTCCAGTGTTTATGAACTGCACCTAGGAAACCTAATTCTTCTGTGCCAACCCAAGAGATTGTCTTCTTTGAGCTATTTTGTCTAGAGATGCATTGGTATATTTTGATGCCAACATAACACACCTATTGCAAGGGGTCCAAGACTACTGTCTCCAGCAATTTTTGGAGTTATGTGAGGTAGACAATGATAGATTTCAAAAAAGATCTTGCTTTCATATGGTGGCATAGCTCTTGGATTGAATTCTAACTGCTCCATGCCATTCATAATTTTTCTGTCTTTTTCCCAAAGTCATTTCTTTTCCAGACCAAGAAGCCCCAGCTTGTGTAGTCATTCGCCCTGAGATAGTCCACACGACTGTGCTTGTTACCCTTCTCTGAACCTGCACCAGCTCTAATGCCTCCTTTCTGAGCACACATTATTCAATATAAAGACAGACATGAACGTGTCCAGTGGCATAATTCATCATTGATGTTCTATTTCCAACTGTACTATCTCAAACTGAAAGTGGAATGATTCCATGGGAGAAAAGTGTGAAACTATCTGTCCTTCACCTATTGCTCTTTATTCCTGTTAAAATTCAGCTCCCAAGCATGAGTTATATTGTAGTTCTTCTAGCATTGGTTGTATAACCGCAAAAACTACTTTCACTAATAGTAAATATTTAATCTCATTGGGAATGTCTTCAAATCATTGCCTACAAGAGGGATATGTAGCAGTTTCAGTTAGTTTTGCTCATGTTACATAACAAAGTATTTTTAAATACTGATTTTAATTTTTACAACTGTCATCATCGGTGAAGATCTGTTTATTTTTGTATTGTTGCATGTAATGTACGAATATGTTAATACAGGTAGCAATTAAAAATACATAGATGTATACAATATTCCAAATCAAGAAGTAATTGGATCTTTACTAGAAAAGAGACTGATTTTGGCACCAATAATTATTTGCAGGAAAGCATTTACATTAGAATAAACTATTCTTGTTTGTTCCATTGGCTGTCATTTATATTATTTGTTATTTGAAACTCCTTTAATATATAGCAAAAGTAGTTACTTTTGTTCTGTGTGGGTATGTCTTAAAGCTGACCCTTATTAAAATGTGCATTTCAGAAATTCTTGACATAAAACAGAACAATGCCATGAGGTATAAAATTCACTCCTGAGCTGATTATAACATCAAAGCTCTTAAGAATATTTAAAGTCTATTTTAACTGATCTGAAAATAATCTTAAATATTCATTTTGTGACACATTTGACTCTATATGAGTCTCGCTTGCCCTCCTTCTTTATAAGATGATATCTTTTCCAAAAACATATTTGCTGTATTGGTATAAGACACTCAGACTGACTCCTGAACTCTACAGTTATCATTCAAAACAGCAAATGGAATGGCATTCTTGGCCATTCTGAAGGCCCAGTAGAACTCTCCTAGTGCTTTGGACAATCAGAGCAAGTCCTAGCACCTGAAATAAGTGACTGCTAATTACAAGTGTTAAATGAAACTACATTAAAATGCACACATTAAAACTCTAGGATAAGAGACACAAAGACAAAGGAGCAGAGCCTAATTAAAATCACTGCACCATTTGTATTTCTGCAGTACAAGCTGTTTCAAAGGCTGGTTGATGAAAAATAAGGCTCCGCCTCCAGAGTTTTGTGCTGTTATCTCTACAGAGATGACGTAGTACAGATCTGGTAAAAAAAAATTGTGTTCTTAAACACAAAACATAAAACTACATTTTTATCAAAAAACAGTTATATTTTGTCAGCCCCGTGAAATGGAAACTTTCTTAAACTCCCTTTGAACTGAAAGCTCTCCTGATTCTCAGCTGCTGAGTACCCTGCAGGCATTCTCAGTAACTACAGGGCTGGACTGGCAATTCCCTTTTAAGTACTGGTACGTCATCCATTCTCACTTTATAGCCAGTGGTAAATAGGTAGCTCAAGACAAGCGATGCAGATCTACACTGCAAACCACTGCTAACCTGGCTGAGTCCATTGTGAGAGCCTTACCTGAGGCTGCTCTGCCTGAAAATCCACCTGTGGGCTGCAGCAGTAAAATGATGGTTCCTGTAGACACAATAGGCCTGTTCCCATACCAGCAAGTGAAGCAGTGCCACTGGGTTTTCTGAGAACCAAAATATTTGTACTGATGAACAGCCAGGGATCATCCATGGCATGTTTTTAACTCTAACTGGAACTTCCCTAAACAATTCCAGGGAAAATGTGACATATGGTATACGGAAAGAACTGCTCATCGACAGGCAGCTCCTTAGTGCTAACACTGAGGGAAAAGTTAAACACTCTTCAGGATGGCATAGTAAATTATATAAGCAGTTTGCCTAGAGCCAGAAAAGACTCCTGAGTCTGTTTGACTTACTGCTCAGTCACAGCACAGAGACCAAGCTGGATCCTCAGATCCTGTCCTGGATTTATTGAGGGGTCACTGAATCCACGACGTTTCCAGATAAATATTTCATGCTAATGCTTTTGTTTTCCAATGAAAGCAGAGTTTGTCAGACATCCAAGCCATAGCTAGCCTCAGATCAGTCACTACGACTTGGAAAAATTTATTCTCTCTTTCAAACATGGAAACTGAAATTTATCTTAATTCTGATCAAAGGGATCATTAGCAATGATTTACTTCAGTCTCTAGAGTTCACTCAATTCTTGATTCTGCCTGGAAAAGCCAGTAAAAAGTATCAGTCAACAGTTAACTGTCCACTAGAGTTGAAAATAAATTTCCAAATTATCTAGGATTGAAAATTATCATTCTAATAAGCAAAGGCAATTGAGCCTAGCTAAGCTGAAACCTCTGATGAGTCTTCATTGCTTTACTTCACTCCTTTCATTTTGAGCATCAGTTTTAAACTGCTTAATCTTAACTCTCTTTTCAGCACACTAAAATTTCAGTCTGATTTTGACCAAAACACTACATCACATCAATGTCTACTTTTTATGATGGTTATTCAGGTTTGGTTATATATCAATTATTTCAGTCTTCAGGGATGCTGGAGCCAAGACTAAAGACAGCTTTTTAAAGGTCAATGCACAGCAGCTTTGAGAATTATTTACACAAAACATTCATGGCTAATTAATTGCCTAAGTGCATGTACGTTTAGTAAAAAATCCATTTTATACTGTTAGAAAAAAGCATGATTGGCATGAATATGTCTCTTGATATATTAATCTGCATTGTATAAATTCAGGAAGTTGTATTCACTGACAATAAAATGGCTGTATTACAGATAGAAAAAATATACTAAATGGAAATCTATTGTCCATACACTAAAATTTGCTCTCCTCCAGAAGTCTCAATCCTGGCATAATAGAAACCACACAGTCCTTACTGGATACAGCTAGAAGTGTTAAAAGCAATACTCTTCCCTTCTAATGGCAGAATCACTTTCATCCAATACTTTAGGTTTGGCCTCATTTTTGATGTATCAATGTCTTTGATCTCTGGATCATTTTAGAGTATTTATTTCTGAAAAAGGAAAAGGCTTTCATTTTGAAGGAGCAATATGTGATTATTTGTCACTGGCCTCTAATCCCATAGAATAGTGCTTTGGAGTGTAGTAATGGTTTAGGGGATTTAAGTGCATTGCTTTTACACTGCAGGCCAGGGGAGCATTTTAAATAGAAGAAAAAGCGCTAGATTTTTAGTTGGCTTATGCTGGAAAACCCACTCCAGAATTTTCCTCTGCATGTAAGCACAATAAGGTTCATAAGTGCTTGCTGATATTAATAAGATGACTATATTGAAGGCTACACATCAAATAAAAATTAAAAAAAATCAAGAAACAAAATTAGGAAGTGATAAAGAGGATGATATACATAATATTGGCCAGGGATTGAATGCCTTCATAGAAAAAGAACAGAACTTAGAGTCATTAGAATGACAGTAGATGGCATTGATGCACAATTGTCTGGGCATTTTAGCTGTTCTTCAATAAAATACCATCTTTTTTCCCTAAAAGACCTGCAGTTGAATTTATCCTAATTACTACTACTGAAACTATTTTATACTATCATACAAAGTATTCACACGTTTTATGCTCATTAACTTTTCTTTAATTTGGAAGATGCCTAAGGCTTCTTTCCACAGAAATAAGATAAATACATGGGGAAATATATGGTGGGGAAATATATGGTAAACACAACATGTTTGCACATATTTCAATTCAGTTTTCCAAAGGAATATATGTAGCATTGCTCCGCATATTTTACTTTAACATGTGAATGGATGAAGCATAAAGTCACAGATATTCTCTATTCCTATAATACATTCTTTTCTTTGAGGCTGATAAGCAATCCTCATGTTGCTGACTTAATATTATAGCAGTTATTCATATCATTACACCAATAAACACTGAGTAAGCTTGGTCTTTAAATGAACTCCTCAAACACATGAAACAAAACAATCATTTGCACATGATCAAGCAGATGTTTAGTATAGACTTCAATGGCAGCTTACATCTCTAGATGCAAGAAGTCTTTGATCCATATATCAAAGCACAGTGGTAATGAGTGCACTCGCTGCGCTGTACATTGGTACATCAGGTACATTTTGCTCCTCTGAACATTGAGGCAATTAAACAGAATCTCAGCATTACTACTAATTAGAAAATTGCTCTGTCAGAGTCTCGACTTTTAACTGTTTATGTTAGTTCTAGAGCATCACCAACTCTGCTCCCAGCAGAGCTATTTCCCAGTTCGGCCTGACACACTGACAGTCAGGCACTGTACTAAGACTTGGGTTCAGAAAGGGGGATGGAAAATGCCTTGTTACTTCATAGCAATCTAGCTAGCAGATGAGAAAGAGGCACTGAAAATTGTGCGAATGTTTAATAATGGTGAATGAGTTGATGAGAAGAGATACCAAATACTCCCTTGATATTTCATGATATTCAGTTCCATTATTTAACCACGTTTGCATAGCCCAGCAGCGGATCAGAACTTGTTCCCTAATCCAGGGAAATTTGCTGGGTGGGATATTTGTATGAAGCACTACTGAAAGATTCTACTGTAACAGAACTAAGAACTTACTTGAATTCTAACACCAATCAAACTGGCATAGCATTCTTGACTATGTGGTAAGATTGAGCTTGTGTTCTTCATGAGTCTCCACTACCTCTCTACTCTACCTGGTAAGACACCAATTTGCCATTTTTCAATTCCACTAGCACCTATTACAAGAGGTATTTCTCCAATATTGATTTCCTTCATTTCTTGAGTATTAATATATGCACACACCAGTTTTTGAGCTCAGATTGATTGTTCTGATCAAAGGTTTTCTAACATTTTCCCTCCTTCAACAGCATAAACACTTGGAAGTGGCACAGTCTTTCTGGATTTTTCCTTACATCTAGGTATTTACTTTTGAATTGCCTAGTCTTACTACTACTTACCTATGTGACAATTCCCTATCATTGAAAAGTCCCAGAGAGTTAACAGCTGTAATTCTAAAGGCAGCAGTATACGAAATGTGAGCCTCAAAGCCTTTAAAATGAAAAGAGCACAGACACTTCCCACATACTGTTCCATGAACCTTAGCTGCTCTTTTCAGCTACCTGATGATGAAGGCTATTCCTTTAAGGAGGGTGTGCTGTAACAGATGAAGATTTATAGAGTCACAGTGCTGTACTTGATTTCCAAAGGTTTTCTTCCTATTGCATTTGAAACCTATATTTAGTGAAATATAGCGATATATGAAATCAGCAAAAAGCTAATTTGCTAGTGAATAGATGACGATTGTCAGCTATTTCCAAAAGTGAGGTGACTTCCCTCTTCTGTAAATTCTTAGATCTGAAGCAGGATAGGAACAAAACTTTTTTGGAGACCTGTTTCTGCCCCCCACCAGATGCAGCACCTGTTCAGCCAAATTCATTCTGTACAGAGATCTTCCACATGAAGTCAGCAAGGGACAGTAAATTTATTAGGCAAACAGCTGAGTCTCCAACCAGAAAGTTATATTCCCTTTACATACGTGACATGCACCTCCCAAAATTACTTCTCTAATGCAGTTCTTGTGTTCATATTAATAATGCTGAAAAGAAAGAATTTGAAAGATACTGCTAACAAGCATGAACTCTTTAAGTTGACTCTGAAAACCTGTATCTGTAGAACATAATGCTCTAAGATTGATTTCAGAAAAGTGTTTGAAGTAATTAATTCTGGCGACAGAGAATTAGTTGTGCAAGCCTAAATACAAGCAAATACTTTGTTTGAGGTTACTGCTGCAAACAAATCTCAGCTTTGTAAACCTCAATTTTGATTTACTGATTATTTTTAGAAGTTGCATGAAAAATATATGCTTATTGTTTGGACAATATAGTCTTAATAGCATATTCAGGTGGCACATCCAGCATTCAAATCCATTAAAATGAAGACAATGTGGAAAACAGGGAGAGGAAGAACACTGCAGGAAGTGAGCTTAAAGCTTTACCCCTCAGTCTAAATTCAGAAATCTTGCAATGAAACAATTGATTCAAATTTTCTGAAGCACAGGACTGCAGAACTTCACGCAGCTCGCCCATAGAAGAGGCATAAATAAACAGCACAAGCACTTCTCATTGGGGCTGAAGCTCTAGGTTTAGGAAAGCCAGAGCACCTCCTACAACTCGAGGATTGATAGAACAGACAAGTAGTATGAACAATATCTCCAACTGCCATTTCTAATTTAACACTAAGTGTAATCATGATATGTTAAAGTATATTCATGTAAAAAGTCCTTCAGCAATATTTTATTCAATATACTGAATAAAGCTGCTAGATGAATTTTAAAACTGCCTTTTTGCACAAGTTTTAACGGCTATATAAATCACTCCCACTATACTACCGAACTACAGAAGTCTTATCACTATTTCACAGAATTGAGAAGTGTATTAAATGTAAAATACAAGAAGGACTTAAGATACCACAGAAGAAATACAACAATTTCCATATTCAGTGAAAAGTGTTATGTTTCCTTTATATCAATGCTGCTGTCAGAAGCAGTCAAAGGAAACTAAATTTCTCTAAATGACATACTGAATTTCAGATATTCTTGAGCCACTGAAATTTGGACTAGCAAACTCCTGTACAGATCACCTAGTTTGTCTGGCAGTTACCACAGAGTTAAGAACTTATGTGGAAGACTAACTTACTAGAGATCATACAAAGTTATGAGTAAAAGTCTGATGCAATATAACAGTAATTGACCAAACTGAAGGAATTAATGATTTTGCATTTAAAGTCCTAGTTAACTTACTTAGCTTCTTATTTGGGAATATCCAGAAAGTATTCAGGTGTTACCTGAAGCAAGCTGACAGACTGCATTCATTCTTTTAATTCCATGATGAAATATCATGTTTTGTTTACTTTAGGCATCAGAAAGCAGATTAGAAGGGATAATAGTGCACAGGTGAATACTTAGTCATTAAGATGAAAGGTGATGCTAGCATTTTCCACCACAGCTAAGCAAAAAGATTTTTTTTTTTTTTTTGGAGGGCTAAAAATTAAGCCTTCTGGCTATCCTACAACACAAGTCCTTTCCAATGTTCTCATCTCAACTAGACAGCAGTGTTGTAGTTTGAGAGCATTGTGTGCAACTGTGTACTGAGCTTGTTTCTATTTGCATGCACTGGAAAGTAGCTCTGCTTCCAAGAAAAACCTCTCAGCATGGGGAGAAGTGATTTCATAAACTTCCTCAAGGAAAGATAAGAACAGTGCCAGCCAACAATTGTAGGTAAGTAGTAAGGTCATAAAATAAATGTAACATGATGTCAGTTTGGACAAAAGGAGCCAGAAATTACCTTCATCTTACATTTGGAAAATGCTTTAGTTGAAGACTGTTAAGAAAAGGAGATATTTTAGAAATGTTGACTCCTTCTGTTTTGACATTTCATTTAATGTCATCTTTTACTTTTATTTTGAAATGACATTTTTTCATTCCAAAATTGCCTTTTTCTAAAGAAAATGTTAATAAACATTTCAATTGGTGCCTCTGAAGGTGTAATTTTTGAGGTTCTCCCTCTGAACAGACATTGAATTTACTTAGTTTTTTTCTAACCATAGCAAAATTTTATTATAATGAGCATGTTTGGAAAGTCAGCACTTGGAGATCTTTGAATCATCACATCAAAAGATTATTACAATAGCATGAAACTGTTAAAAAATTGTTCAGAAAAGGACTCATACTATCCCATATTTTATTCCCATTCAGCTTCACCAGCCTCCCTCTCATCTCACATACATTTCTCAATTCTATCAGTAAGCAGGAAGACCTGTCTCCAAGGAACGCTTTGGAGGAAATCTTCCTCCTGTCACAGTAGGGCTGTTAACTCCTTCCACTTACAATTCCTCCACTTCAACCTCTTCCCTACTCTGTCTATCATTTTGCTTTGGGAGACATCTAGCCAATACCCCTCCCAGGCTTAGGTCAATTGCGCAGCTTCTTTTCAAGTAACAGCAGGTCCTAGTCCAGTAAGATGTTAATAGTGAACAATGAAAATAATTAAGCAATCCAAGCATCCACACACGTCTCTAATTAGTCTAGGAGAATCAGGAAGCAGACAGTATGTTCTGAACAAGTTATATTAATGAAGAATGGTCTGACAGAGGCAATTCTAATTGCAGTATGACATGTTTAATCTAATTATGCTAATAGTTTACTTGCACTCTAAATCATTGCTGTCAGTTGAGATAGTGAAATCTGGAGATATCACACAGAGCTAGTGAAAAATCTAATTATGATATCTCTACTGTTTATATTCGTTCTATATGCCCATTATGTCGCCCTGAGTACTAGTACTAAGTTTCCTCAGAGGAATAGATGGAACTATGTTTGAAGGTAAGTGTGCTCATATGCTTTCAGGACTGAAATTTCACTTTTGTTTTTAATCGGTGTCAGCTCAAAAGTTTTCTTCCACTCATTGTTATTTGACCTGGATTTTTCCCTTCTTACACAGATGGAGCAAATATTGAAAGCCTTTAAGAACAGCTTTCATTCTAAACAGCTAGGATTGCTACAGCTGTTATTAGAAGATCTGTTCCTAATAAGGGTGAGCTCTTAATTGGAAGGGTTTTACATTAATTGCTTTTAAAACCTTATTCAAATAAGAATTTCAGTGAATTGCTGCCTCTGTTAAAGAAGATTGACAATAGATGAGATTCACACTTTGGTTACTTCTAATTTCGTTAATGGTAACCATTCATTTCAGAGTCTCTCAGCACTTCTATTATTTTTAGCAGTTTAATATGCCTCAGTATTTTCAGGGAACAAAACACTTGGAACAAAATTCGTAAGAATTTCTAGTAATTGTACTGAGAATTGTTAGAGACTTTCACACTTAAGAGAATATTGTTGTTTGCATCAAGGACGTAAATTTTACTTATGTAAAAACTCATGCAAGTTTTCATATTTTAGCCCATCCCCCCAAAAAATGTCAGTGCTTGCACTATCTTAATGACACTAGCTAAACAATATCCAGCAGCTCATTCTTTACAAGTTCCACCATATTAACACATTTCCTCTGCTGTGCATTTTACCACAAATACGGGAGTTCAACTTCATGGTGACAGGATTTATAGTCAACAAAATCTGTCAATTTGAAAGTTCCAGAGTCAAGGCAAGGCTCTCATTTTCCCCACTAGCTACAGAATAGGCTTCTGGACTATTTTTCTAAAGGATTCCGTGCAGGCAACAAGATGAGTACACTGTGTAATGCAATTTGTTTCTAGGATACTGGTCATGTCCTGCAGGAAACAGTACACTGAACAGTATACTGAATGAAAAGGAAATAAAAGGTTAAAGGACTTAATCAGTGAACTAGGTAACTCAGTTCTACCCATATGCTTACTACAAATGCCAAGTAAACTATTTCTCATTGAAGTGTTTCCTCCTCACCATCTTCAACTTTAAGGCTCAGTTTCAGACATTTAATACATGGCTTGCAAAAGTACTGAATGCTTTAGAATGCCACTATAAATATTCTGTATTTCAAAAAAATGCCTAAAGTACAAAGCCTAAAAAGTATTAGTTTTGTGTCCAGTTTGTGACTGTGGAGTGGGATCCAAGTGGGCCAAAACAGCAAGAATAGACCCCAAGTGGTCCTCATCTCCCCTCAGCATTCTCAAGATGCACAATGTAGTTTCAGTTGTATTAAATTCTGCAGAATAAGTTAAATGGAGAAAGAAAAATTAACCATGGAATTTGAAAAATGCAAGGGGAATAATTCAAAACATGAAGACTACAGAAAAGCTCAGTATGTTAACAGTCTGCTATAAATTATCACCCTGCAGATGTTAGAAATCTAATTCTGGACCATGGTTCTCATTTTAACAGTTCGCTGTGGGAACTGGTAGAAGTCAGCTTAAGAATATGAATGACTTTTTGAAAATTTGAGTAATTTGAGTCCTACTGTAACACATGAGTTGCAAACAGACTCAATAGTGAAAAAAATTCAACCACTCAGTATTCACTGAGGAGCTGAAGCTTCTGCAGCAGAAACACTGACCTCTACTACTTTGCTTCAAGAACTCAACCTTCTGAAGCAGTAATAATTTCCACCTCTCTGTGGAATAGTCACCAGAAAGTAATATATTGCACTGCTTCATAGAAAGGAGCCAATAGACTACACCATACTAAAAGAATAGCTGCAAACTGAAAACTTCAGCTGATCAAGAACATGAAAAATGTAACTTCCTTAAAAAAAATTCTTTCCCACATGAAGTCTCCTGAATTCTTTTTTTTGTCCCCCATTTTAGTTAGGGGGAGAAAGGCTTACTTTTAGATTTAACATAATCACAGTATTTCTGCTGTCAAACTTAATTGAAATATTAAGTTTCTGCTTTGATATACTACCCATTTGTCTGTGGACTCCCTGGCAGTTCATGTGGAAGGCATGTCTTCCTCCTGATGCAGTTGAAGGGAAAAAAAAAACAACAACAACACAGAATCCTTGTAGGTAATTGAATGCTGAAATGCAGCTACTTTTGAAAAAGAGAGAACTTTTTTTAAAAAAATCTGGAATTAAATAATATATATTTTTAAAATATTTGAGACAAATGTTTCCTTTTTGATGCTTTGTAAAATTTACAAGTTGATTTGTTATATTAAATAAACCTAATTGAGATCATGCTTTGATTTATATCTTCCCATACTCATAGTAAATACAGCTTTATATCACAAGCATTTTGTCAACAGGAGATAATAGTCAGCACACACCAAAAATAGAGTACTTGACAAATAGAAAACATTGTTTTTCATTAGTATTTTAATTTCATGGTTTACAGGAAGTCCATCTGTCAGTTCAGATTTTCTATCTCTGTTTTAGAAACCACTCCCTTTATGAAAATTACTCAGACTACTTCTCACTTGCAAGAAATCAACATGAATCACAACTGAGGACCAGGCTCAAAAAGAAACCCAAAGAGAATGACAGTGCCTTTCTGTAACAGTCACCCCCCCATCCCCACCTGATACACACACGTATATATCACCATGTTAGTACAGTAGCAAAACAGTAATATAAACGTGATCCTTCTTCCTCCTTAGCAAGAATGTTTTGATTTACTGCGGCAGTACAGATGAAAAATAAAAATACCTAGTACAACAAAATTCTACTTCAATTTCAAACAGTGGTGCAGCAAGAGCTCTGTAGATGGCTGTGTTCACATAAATGACTTTTCTACTTCAGGTCTAAAACATAAAAAATACCGAACACAGTGAAAGAAAGAAGAAAGAGGGACAGAAAAGGAAAGTACACATTGCCACAGGTACTGACACAGTAAGAGCCTGGTATTGCATGGATTTAGATCTGACAGGCTTTATCTATGCTAGAATACAAGTGAGCTTCATGTTCAGGGTAAGGTAAGCGCTCCACTCACATGATAAGTGCACTCTAAAACAAAATCCAAATCAGATTTAAAAAAATCCAGCTAAGTTCCATGCATAATACATTACATAAAATCTACAATATTTACGCCAAAGACATAAACATGTTTTACCAAATATTATCAGATAACACACTGAAACAAACAAATGCATTATTCATGAAAAACTGCAATGATTTACATGTCTCTAAATCATATTGCTTTTTCTTACAGGTTAAAGAGATGCATTTAAATGCATGAAGTGTAGCTTCACAAAGTTTACTAAGAATTTTAAATACATTTGACTTTGGAGGAGTCAAAGTCTCCCCTCACTACAATATCACACTGAACCCATAGAAGTTTACTGATGTAAAACAGGGAAAATTTACATGGGCCTGAAAGGCACAGCAGATAACACAACTCTATTTTCAGGCAAAGGCATGGAAAGTCTCACTTAAACTATAGGCTACTATAGTTTAGTTCAACTATACTAAATAATTATAGTCTTATAATAGGGATCTACAGATAAAATAACACAAAAACAGGCCAGGGCATAGACACTACCTGAGGCCTTTAGATGTTATTAGGGCATTATAACACCTTTGCGTACGCACATTCATCTTCTACTGTCTTTTTAACACTGTTTTTCCTTGAGATCACAGTCACACACAGCCCAGGATGCAAACCTGACCAAGCCTATAACGTCACTACTCCAAGCAAGCACAGACAACTGTTCTGTGGTGTTTCTTATTTGTACAGGTCAAAACTTTAGAAGCAGTCTCTTAGTTCACCTTCATTTAAGAAAGAAAAATTTAGTGTCTCCAACTAACCAGTGCCTTTCTGTACCTGCACACAGCTATTCCAATAAGTGTTCTTCACACAAATGTTCCAAACCCCTGAGCAGAATGTTTTTAATGATATTGTTTTCTTTTAAATACCATTTTGTTACATCTTATTATTTCTCCACACAAGGAATCCCAGTGTCTTTTATATATGCACTGTTTCTGCCTAAACTGACCCTTGTGTCCAGCATACTATAGCAAAAATATATGTTATATCTGTGTTTAAAGTCTGTATCCATTGCTTTAATTCAAAAACAAAGTCTACTTGTTTTATCCTTAGTAATCTTTCCCCCCACTGAAAATTTATATTAAGTTACATAAAATCCATGGGCACCAGTTTATAATGATATTTAGGTGATTTCCAAGGGAGTGTTTCAGAGCTTCTTAATAGTATTCCAGGAGGCAATCATACTGCTTTGTCTTTTCATTTCTAAACTCAAGGAAAATGTGATGTCTAATGACACACAAACTAGATTCAAGCAGTGGTAAAGATGCACCACATTACACATTCTAGTAGAATGTTTATTAGCCCTCACAGTTCTGGGGCTAAAACTCCTCTTTTAGCTCTGTTGTCAGGTACTCTGAAAGCCCAGACAGCATTGACACTAGCATGGCCTGTCTTTCAGCTGGTAATTGGTATTGGATGGTAATAAACCTCCCAATAAGTACAACACAAAGTGAAGGCAGCATGACTCCTTGTGAGCAGCTGCAACATCTGCATTTTTCTTTGCTTAGATGAAGGGGGTTTTGTCACTTCAGCATATATTCTACAAGATAAATTGTTTCAGGTCATTACACTGCAAAAATAATTCTTGAATAATATATATTACTCTGGTCATACGAGCTTTCTCTTGTGTAAGGCTTTGCATCCCAACATGAGACTCCTTTAGAACACTCCTCTTTAAAGTAAACATTAATGAAAAGCTCCAATGGAAAAACTTTAACAACAAAACAAGGCTCAACAGCAAAATAACGGAACTATCAAGCTTATTTATTCAATTTTACTGCTGAACATATATATTTTTAAAGTTTTCTCCACTATTTAATAGATGCCAAAGTAGTCTTTTCATCTTCCTAAAGATTAATGAAAAGAGACTCAAGCAATAATTATCTCTTCTCTGATCCTCCACCAATTAAAAATAAACTTCTGGTTAAAAGCTTCCTTAAAAACAAAGTGTATAAGTCCAAGTTAGTTCCAAATAACATCCATTGATAAATAACAGGAATTTAAACCAGACCTTAATCTGAAATGCACTAAATACTTCTTTCTACAAGAAGAACCCCACTAAGTATACAGTTGGTGCTGCTGTACTCTATTCTCAGGAAGTTTCCTCAATGACCAGTTAAGTGCAATTGCTGTTTAATGATGTGCTAACGCTCTAGTGAACTTTGCTAAAATAAGGTTGCTTGAGTGCAGTTCTCTGGAACTTTTCCAAGAAGCCCATGTAAGATTACTGATTACAGAACTGTTTGAGGCTGTTTTAATCCATTCAGAAACTAAAACCACATCAACAGCTCTTGGGGGAGGGGGGGGGGGGGGGGGGGGGG
>JAPSGF010000005.1:16365497-16581779 GCA_035772895.1 Perdix hodgsoniae
AAGCCATATAAGAAGCCAAGATTCCCAGTGTTGTTGCTCTAGAAAGGACTTGTCACACACCTATAAGGGCTGTTCCAGAAGTAATGCCTCCTATTTTTTTTTTTTTCCTGTTAACCCACAACACCAGAGGTGGATATTGGTGGTATGGCAATAGAGGCACAGTCTTCCATTACATTTTGTTGCTGTATGATAGATAGCAGCAGAGGGGAGCTCTGACAAAATGGCATCTGAAGCAAAGGTGTGGAATTGAATTCCTCCATGCAAACAAACAAAAAAGGCACTCACTGATATTCTTCAATACTTGCTGAATGTTTACAGAGACCAAACTGCAGATGTGGGCACAGTGAGGTGGCAAATGGTGTGTTCCAGCAGTAGTAACAGTGGGTCACCACTTCTGGAACAAGTTTTGGCAAGCATGGCATGCAGACTCTTATTCACTGCCGGTGAAAGTGCAGAGCTAATGGTGATGACTATGCTGGAAAATAGTGTCTTGTAGTTGAGAACTTTCTATATCAAGTAGTGCGATTTTACTCTTTGTTTCTGTTGTATTTCTATGGAAATAAATTTGAGGCATTACTTCCAGAGCAAACAACGTAATATTCCAAACTGAAGTAGCATCAGTGGTTGACATCTCAGATTCAATGAAGGGGACAGAAACAGCATGCTCTGCAAAACATTATTTTTCAAAGCAGTACATCAACTCTTACATTTATAACCATAGCCTCCTCCTGACTTCCACAGCAGCTTCACCTTCAGGGAAGAATGCCCTTCAAGTGAGACTACTTGTCCATTTCTAGTAATAGAGATGGAACATAGAGGGGCTAATTAATTCTATTTTCTCCCACTTCACCTACACCTCTCTCTGCTTTGTGATCACTGGTTGTCACAGATATAAAGCATCACCCTTCCCAGCATTTCCCACAGCTCTACAAGCACTGGTTTTCTTCTTCACAATCATGATTCTAAGAGTTGGCCACAACCAAACATACTTTCTCACCTGAAACTTTACTCCTCACCACTTGAGATCCCAAAAGGATATCAACTGGCTTCATGAAGAGTTTTGTTACAGCTTCGTCAATTTGTTTTCCTATAGAATAGAAAGCATAAATGACTTGCTAGGCATCTGGCCACCTGAAGAAGTTAATTTAGGCCAGTGAGAGACACAGCTGTATCCAGTGACCTTAATGAATTGCAAATAGCTATTTTAGTAAAAACCTGACAAATAACTGGGGTTTTGATAGCGGGATAGGATTTGTTCCCCAGATGACTATTACTCTATTACTGTTTTAGATGTAGACTTCTTGTGTTACTGAAAAGGAATTTTTGGTATGGCCTTAAAATAATCACTTGTTTATGTAGAGCTGAGTTTAAACCAAAAAATCAAAAGCCCAAATAAAATGGATTAACATACCTGTAGCCCTTGCCAGAAACTGAATGTCAGAGACAAGATTCAAATTTGAGTCACCAATGAGGCATTGATTTAAAAGTTTATCTGTGATCCTGGAAAAACTCAGCTAAGCTTTCTGATGATCCAGACCTAAGCCTTCTCTACTGGTAAGTATCAGTTGGTTGCATTAACAAGCCACATCGTATAACAGAAAAAAAAACAACCTAGTAGATAAGCGGAATGTTAATTAATGTGTGTTTTCCTATGCACCATTATCTCATATAAAAATTCAATAGTTTTACCATCCTTTCACAGGGAAGTGGTTACTGAAGCTACTTAGTTGTTTTTCTTTCTCCGCAAAAATGGTTTCTGTGTTTGAGAAACATACACTACTTCACCCTCCCATTTCACCATGCTCATTCAATTAGACAAGCAGCTCCAACAAGTCTCTTGTTGCTGCTAAATAATCACTTCGGCTTTGCTCATTTCAGATCTTAGCAAAACTACATATAACACTGAAAATTACCGTTTAGCTGCAAGTTATTAACCCACCTCCGTTCCTTAGCAGACAAAAAAAGCCATCACTAAATATATTTATGTAAGTGCCCTATAAGGACAAGAAGCAGATATACTTGTCTTTGACCAGTTTTTAAATCACCTAAGAAAAGTCTCCATCACAGTCTAGTAACAAAGAAAGTATAACTTACCTGATTCTGAGGTTTAAGGCTTGTCTAGAAACTCTCAAAGAAGGCACCAAGTAGAAATGCTTCCCTTTTGGCTGCCAACCCTTAAATGAGGTTAGGGAGGTATGGACAGAGAGTCCACCCTTTCCAGTCACACAGATGAATTGCTTCCACCTGTGCTCCCAAGGCTGCTCACATCCCTTCACCAGGTGCTCAGTGATTGGTTCAGGCTGTGACTTAATGGCCCCCAAGCAGTCTCCAAATAGTTTCATTTTTCAGTACACAGAACTGAATACCATGTTAGTTAGGACAATTGCTTGTTTCCATCAGGAGTTTCAAGACTGTGCGCATCTGTGGTTTATTTATTGCTTCTCTTTAGGAGACAGTGCATTTCCCATTTTGGGAATTCTCATTTTCCTTGACATACTTGGAGTTGGTTTTGCTTTAACTTACAAACATAGCTGCTAGTCTTTCACGCCAAATATGTATACAGGCAAATATTAATGTATATAACAAGTTGTGTGAGTATCATTTTGAAACACGTTCTATTCTTGTGAAATTTCTCCACCTGACAGTATAAATATTCAGCGACTGGAAGATCATCAAGTCCTCCAATCGGTACATATTATGTAAGAAGATGTATCACCTGGTGCAATTGAAATATAAAGCTACATACGTGAGACTATGGGAGGGGGAAAGGAAGAGGAAAGATATTAAGCTTTTGGGAAATAAAAAAGATACAGAAGACTTTGTCTCCAGGTACTCAGAAGTTTAAAAAAAAGAAAGAAAGAAAGAAAAGATTTGGCATTAGGGAATTCTATCTGCAGCAGGGTCAGCTCTGAATGTGAGTAGCGCGCGGGAATGACAAATCTGAAGGGGGAGGAATTATTTTTAACTGAAGCATCTGTGATAATAAGTTGAGAGGATATTGAAGGTTCTGCTCTTGACAAAGGCCAGAGACTGACTGCCACAGCTGTTGCAAATAATAGGCTAAAATCATGCCATGAGAAAAAACACTCTAATTCCAGAAAAATTATGTCAGAACTTCAGGAGTCACAACAAGACAGGGAGGCAGGAAAACAGTGGCTGTGTATGTCCTGTTGTTCTGTATTTAACTCACAAGGGGAAATGCAGGATGTAGTGAATGAGCCTTTATCCGGTCACAGAGCATAGTGTTAGCCTCTGGCTGCACAGTGTAGGCACACCATATACCCTAAAGTATGACATCTATATTTCCTGCACAAGCCCTGCAAGGGGATTACAGTCACAGCACTACTTTCCTTCCCTGCTGGGAGTTGTAGTCAGTCACTTGCCTAGATGAAACATAGCACAACTCTGTTCTGCTCCTAAACCCAGCCCCGTTTCCTGAGCCTGGCGTACTTACATAGCTTACCGAGCACCCTGGGGCAGATTGGGAGGCTGTTGCTTCCTTTGTCTAGGGACATCTTGTTCCTGAATGTTTTGTTCTCTGCAGCTGCTGCCCTGCCAGCCACCAGGAGGTCACATCCCTGCAGTGAATGAGACCTCACACACCCAGGAGCATGTGCACATGTTACACCCAGCTCCAGAGGGATACCAGGAACCCTTGTAGCACGTGCTGCCCCACCAGCTCTTGTCTCTGTCCCTAAGGAAGGGTAGCAGCTGTCAGATAGGAAATACTGATTGGGAAATGAATGATTCACCTGCCAAAGCCAAGCAGCCAGCTGTGCTGTCCAGTGGCCTCTCTCCTCTGCCAATACTCTCAAATTGAACATAAAACTGAATTGGAGGATCTCTGGTCTTGTTGGCATCATAGTGAGGAGCATCCTTAACCACCTTTGAAGCTCCAGAATGTTCAATTAATAATTAGATCATTGGGTCAGGAGTTACTGTATGAAATACAGTTATTACATAGGAGAGCAATCTTATACAAAGCCTTTCAACCTCAAGTCACTTGCAACTTTTCTTGAGTACTTCTTTTCTTCAGGTCTCACTGCTTCGGGAAGGGAAGGGCTAGAGCTTTTGTGTGAAAGCAACTTTAGTAACAAGAATGATCAAAACTAGATTATTCCCCTGTTTAATCATTAACATTTGTTTTCCTCTGGGGAATTGAAGAATATTTTTAAAAAGAGCTCAGAGAATTAGAGGACATTTATTCACATTTTAAGATAAAATAGTTGACTCAAGCTCAGGCATGTATGGAGGTGTAAAAACTTGTGATGTACAGTTCTGTCAACAATACCTGATAAAATGGCAAGAAGGAACACCCCATGGAAGACATGCAGTGACAGCAGACAATGTCTCTGGAGACTACATCACAGCAATGGCCCCATCAGAAGACACAGAGCTAGCATGAAGTCGGTTCATAAGACTTGGGACTATAGCCTGCCATCACTATAGAAGAAGGAGTTTTTGCATGAAAAAATATATTTCAATCACAAGGAATAGTGTTCAAGGCATGCAACCACAGGATATGAGCTTCTTCTTTAAAAAATGAGAAAAAATCTAGTGTCAGTGTACAGTTGTTAAATGAAGAAGCAAAATCTCCTTTGGGATATTAGTTGCTGCCCATATTGGATACAAGTTTGAAAGATAGCACCCTACTCAGTGTTGGGTTACAAAATAAACTGCAGTAGCAAAGGCCAGATACGAAAGCGGCATAGTTATTAAAATAAGGTTAACAGGGTGAGGTACCTAAAGACTGCTGGCAAAATGTCATCTTCTGCGTGACTTACATTCCTGAGACTTCCTGCTCTTGAGAGACCTGATTTTCAGAGATATGGTCACCAGCATGCCCACCATTTTAATAGAGACGCAGTCCCCAGAGTTAAGTTACCAGCACTAGACCTCATGCTCCAGTTCTTAACTTGTCTGATTTTAAGTCTTAGACACTGAGGAGAAAATATTAGTATAGTGAATGAAAATAATCTGTAGTATGACAACTTTGTAATCAAGAACATCACATGTATGATGCATGGAGTACAAGAACACTTTCTTTTATTCATAGATTAAAATACATGACCTACATGCAGATTTGCTCATTACTGTATCAGTGTAATCCCATTTGACCCAGCTCCCTTCCAAAATAGTAAATTTCTACACTTTCTGATTGTTTTCTTGTTTTCTCTTGCCTTTGTTTCTTCTGTGCAGACTGAATTGCTTTAAGGGATTGAATTTACTTTAGGTGTTCAAAATTTTAAAGTGTTTCAGAAGTAAACTTTGTGTTCTAGGTAAAGGTAGGTTAGTGCTAACTTAAGGCAATAAGATTTTTTTTTCAGGAGCTTTCTATAGATTGAAAAATGTTCACGAGGATGCTACTACTGACTGCAAGTGATTCAGAAGAAGTGAAGCTTTCTGTAGACAATAATATTTAAACCAACTGCTTAACTTCTGATACAAAAAAAAAAAAAAAAAAAAAAAAGTCCTGCAAAGCCTCATCTAAAAGAATCTGTGTATGATAGACAGAAGAAGACATCTCAAACAGCTGAGCTAAAAAACATTTAACTCAGTTCTAAACCAGCCCTGGCTTGCAACATGGTTTTGAGTGCAATCTGCCCAGTTTCCAAATCTTTCTGTGCAAGGACTGAACAAGAATGAGGGGTGAGAGAAAGTTCAGCTCTTGAGAACCTACATTTGGGTGTCCAGAAGAAGATATTTGGAATGTGTACCAGGTATTCAATCTCCCATCCCAGACGATGGAGTTGTAGTTAATTCAGTCAGCAAAGGTACATCCACAACAGTGCATGAGATTAAGAGCTCTCTGGACTCCATTGACAATACAGATTTCATCTCTACAATGGGAGCAGAGGCACCTGCTTCACATGTAGGTACCTCTTCAAAACTCAGTGTAGGCCATCTGTCCATGAGCTGAACCCCACAGTAAGCCTCCTTCTTTCCTCTGTGGTGTCTTCCTTGTGACTTTGGCACTATGCAGCTAGGCAAAGATGAAGCACTGCTAGAGTACTTCAACATCTATTTTCCTCATCTGATCTCTGTGTGTTCCCTGACTAATTAACTTTTCTCCTTCAGAGCTATCACGCTGGTACTTCCTGTGAGGAACACACTGACTTTCTAAGTCACAATCCTTCTTTACATTACTTGAAAATGTGAAGTGTGGCTACATGTGACAGAATAAGCACGTCTCTATGCCTAATAGCAAGATGTCTTTCAAATCATGTGGGCCTTAAAGATGGTTCTCTCCACTATTAAATGAGAAAACCTAGCAGGAGAGTTTAAAAAGCATTTAGCATCCAGCCTCATCACCATCTGGTCAGATCTGATTATTATACAATCAAGCAATCTCCTGCTAGCTGCACCACAGGGGAATTTCTTAAAAGGATTGCCATTTGCCATTTGTAACTGTAGCGGGGAATAAGTGGAATATATGACTTGTGTTCTGTGCCAAAATCAGAGGTGCTTGCTTTGGTTTAGAGACACTGATGATTCCACATCTAGACAAACAGATTTGTGTAGATTAAATAATTTGCATAACGAAAAACAGCAGATTTGCAAAGTGTCATTAAGGCACCTGAAGCAGACAGTACATTTACACCTGTGCTTTAAATTGATCACAGGAACTCCCAGTGCCAACATGTGTGAAAAACGGTTCCCTTTAAGAGAACAGATGCTTCATTGTTAATAGTTTCACACATGAAAAATTAAAAGTTGCTGAAGACTGCCTGTTCAGCCCCATGTATTCACAATGAATATTAGAAGCTCTTAATTAAGCTTTATCTCATCAACTTCAAAACTCTATTTTTGTAGAAAGTAGACGTTGCGAAAACACAAAAATAGGCCAGTGTTTAATCATTAAGGTGTATAAATAATTTTAGTAATTATTCTGGAAGGAAATGGCAATAGACCAGTATTTTCAGACATGGATAAGTAGGAAAAAGAATGTGACTGCCATGTATCTGAAGAGAGACTGTCATTGGCTATAGATAAAAAACAAGAAGCAAAACACAATAAGCTTCTTTATTTGGCTATTTAGGAAAGTTCACAATCACTGAAAATAATAAAGAGGACTGATACCTATATCACAGTATAATCATAGATAATATGTGCTATACTTTAATACTAGAGAATATAACCACTGAAAATAGGCTCCGTTGTCACTTGTAATTAGAGTAACCATTAGCAGCCATCGGTGTTCTTTTCCTTCAAGAGAGAAGACATTAACAAAGTAATGTTCTCTTTCCCTCTCATTTCTATAACCTTCTTAACTAACAGTGTTAGGTGGCTTTTTCTGATGGTTATGCAAAGTTGATGGTTACCTGTCAAGTTCATAATCTAACTCAAAGAGCCAATGCCAGTCACATAAAACTTACTGATTTATAACAAAGTCTCGTATATCACAAGTTCATATATAATAATATGTTGAATTATTGTCTTCACAATCTGACAGAACAGTCCGGTACAGGTTGCTCAGTGAGGTTGTGGATGCACCCTGGAAGCATTCAAGGCCAGGCTGGATGGGGCTGTGAGCAACCTGGTGAAGATGGAGGTGTCCCTGCCTATAGCAGGGGGGCTGGAGTTCGGTGATCTTAAAGGTCTCTTCCAACCCAAACCATTCTATGATTCTACGATTCCATGAGTAGAACTAGCTACAGACAGTATAGTAAATATTGATATATATCACTTCCTGGTGGTAGACAGTTCACTTCCTAAAATGTCAAAAGCATCTAAAAACAGAAAACTGAATTAGAAACTTAAAAATTTCCAAGTATTTCAGTTTCTTTGAAAAATTTCTTGCCTACTCTATTAGTTACATGTTCCACTGTAATTCAGACTCAGATCTTCACATGACCAGGCAAGTGTTCCAGCCAACAGTCGTGTAGGAATCGCATTATTCTTTTCTGTGGATTAGGCTTCTGCCATGGGAGATGAATTCTGGGAGATTAACAGCTGCAGAACATCTGGACTCTGTAGCACTTGCTAGGTTCAATCTGCAAAGGTAGGAGAAATGATGTGGTGATTAGGAATAGTAATGAGACTCTTCACATTTCTCCAGTTTAATAGTACTTCATAGATAACTTGATATTTCACTTTTTTTTTTTTTAATACTTCTGATATTCAAAGTCTGTGTGAGAGTCTTGAAAAGAGCAATTACTGTGATTCCTATTAACGTCATTCTCTGATCCTCATATACTTTCAGGGCTATCAGCTTCTGAAGAAGCAAGCAGTACAAAGCACTGCCTTGTTCCATGTATTTTGTAATTGTAAAGAAAAGAATAATGAAATGCCAAAATAAAGGTTTGGAAATGTTTATGATTGCATCCCTAATTCTGCAAACCATCCAAGTCACCTGTTTTTAATTTGTTCTCAGTGATAGCATCAGTGACCATTCCTTTAAGAACAGAAATAAGACAGGTCTGGCACCTTAGAACCTACTTCAATATCCTCTCTCTAACAGTGTCCAGTATCAAGAAACCAAGAATATACAGCCAGGGCATTGTGACACTGCCATTGTGCTCTCACAGCTGCTAGTGCTCTGTGACTGAGGGAATCACAACAGGTATATTTGTATTTAATAGCATCTGATAAATTATGATTTGAGTGAATTGGTTTCTTGACCTCTTAAGCTCTTCTCAGCTAAATATAGGAGGAAAAAAAAAGAAAAAAAAAAAAAGAAAGAAAAAAAAGAAAACAGATTAAGGATAAGATTTGTTTATTTATTTATTTTTAGGAAGGGAATAGCTCAGCACTGATAAATACTACCCACAAAAAAATTCCATGCAACTACACTTGGCCCTTGTGTTATTTCTCAAGACAAAAAATCTACTCAGGACAGGACATAAAAATAGTGTAAATAGAAAATAGTAACATCTCTGTATTTTTTGCAAGTTCACAGTGAACTGTAGATCAAGAATTTCCTGATACACAAGTTGTACTTTCTTCTTAATAATAGTCCTGAACTGAATTTCCAATGAATTTGTTCATTTGCTTTTCAGAGTTCTAAAAGCTTCTAACATCTGCTTTTCAATATGATCAACTGCCTCTCAGTTGACCAGTGTATGATGTGAAAAGTTATTGTCTTCTGTTTTGAAACAGACCTGATCATTCAATTCAATAACTCCTAATTGTTTTACAAGAAAGGGACAATGGATTCACCTCATTTATTTATTTCTCTGTTCTATCCATCATGTCCGCATCAGTTCTTGTTGGTCAATCATTTCCTCAAATGAAAGATATTTCATAGCATTGATCAGTGTTTCTTGCCTACTCAGTATCTTTTTTGTTTGTGCCATATTCTGGTGTTTTGGAAACTACTACTACGTAACAAGATTCTCAGTTTGGAATGTAGAATTCATCTATTCACATCATGTTTCTTTTTCCTTTCCTTCAGTTTCTTTTGTAACAATGCCTCACACTTCATCTGGAACCAAACACTACGCTATGTTTTGCAGATCTATTAGATATCCAAAATCACCCCCCTAAGTGATAATGGCTTGTTCAGAGATCATCCCTGTTCCTGTAAAATAAGGACTGGCTGACCCTCACATACGTTATCTTTGGTCTGTCAGCATTGTGTCACTTCATCATATGTTCATTCATTACTGGGAAATTCTTCTCAGTTCTTTGCAGTCAGCTTTTTATTTTCATCAGCAAACCTTATTCTATCCATTCTTCTTATCCAGCTGTCTCATCATTTCATCACCATGCTTAATTTATATTTTAAGCTTTTATAAACCACTCAGCCATGTATTTATACTAATGTCAACTGTAAATCAACATTTACTGACAAGTTGTGGACGTTTTGTATCTAAATTATAAAATGCCAGACACTGAGATCACATGACATAACCTCAGACTTTGATTTACTAAACTACAATGAATATAAAATCATAATTGATTATCTTTTGCTCTCTTGCTAATAAGCCATTAACTATTTCAAAATATCCATCAATAATTTTAAGGATTTACATAGGTTATACTGTGAAACAAATATTGATTATTTGCTTTGGGATAAATATATATGCATATATATTCTCAATATAGAATCACAGAATGGTTAAGGCTGGAATAATACCCAGAGAGGTGGTGGATGCTGCATCCTTGGAGACATTCAAGGTCAGGCTGGATGGGAGTTGGACCAGCTGACCTTTAAGGGTCTGTTCCTATTGAAACAATTGTATGAATGTTTTGGCTAAAGCACTTTGGTCTTCCCAAGGTAAGAAATTGAAATGAATTCAAAATAGAAATCCAAAATCTTATTTGTTAAACTTTGACATTTTTTTCCCATATTATTGAGTAAGTTCAAGTGTTTTCATACATTTCATTTTTAATTAACTGCTGAACTGTATTCATGCATTCAAATATTTTAATTACTCACTTTATATGTACACTGCTCAGACATTTGATATCAAAGGCAATAAGAGTTATCTCAGTGAATTTAGAAGATTTAGATTAGGAGACCAGGAAAGACACAGTACTTATCTTTCAAATAGAATATGAAGGAGCCCAAAAACATGAACCCTTTATATTTCAGGTCCTTGAAAGTTGCTTGAACCAATTAGTTTTAACAGAGACTTAGAAGAAAACATGCAGAGCCAGCATTTGTTTTTCTAGAAAAAAAAGGTATTATTGGTATGATTATTATTGGTATCATTATTAACAGCTTTTATTGCACTAGGCTTTGAGCAACCTGACCTAGCTGTAGATGTCCCTGTTCACTGCATGGGAGTTGAACTAGAAGACCTATAAGGATCCCTTCCAGCTCAAAAGATTTGATGATTCAATGATTATGTACATAGGTTCTGGGGACATGGGTAAGAGGAACACAGGGTACATTCAGTATCTCAGATTGAATATGGATGGTGTCTTCTCATGCCATTGTAAAACAAACTATGTTCTAGATCAAAATATGATAGTGTTTGTGAAAATGGGAAAAATTGCTCACGAAAGCTGATTTTCAGTAACTCCTGGCAGAAAGTGAAGATCACGAATTAAAAATAAAAATAATAAATAAATAAATAAATACATAAATAAATAAAGGAGGTGCACAGAAATTTGTGGAAATTTGCCTGCAGGCTGGTTAGAACTGTCCACACACTAAGAGATGGGGTTAGATTGTAAAATGGTCTCATACAATTATAAGATACAATTTGCCAAGAATGATACTGTTAAACATGGTCAGGAGTTTAATGTTGCTCTCAGCTAGGTATATTTACTTAGATTAAAGAATGGATGATAACATTTCTGCAGAGGATAATCTGGAGTCACTGTAGATTGCAAAGGTTTCCATCACAGTTTCTTGGTACAGGTGAAACAAACCTCTGTCAGAAATAGCACAGGTAAAGCTGGTCCTGCCTCGAGATGTGTAGATTCAGTAAATGAGCCTTTTGGCATCCTTTCCAAGATGATGATTATGTGACATATCTGTGATAGAATATCAGAAACACATCACTTGGCTAGAATTTGGATGCAGCCATTCCAAACATGCAATAATGCTACTCAAGCCTCAACCTTGATTCACCTGAGAGTAATTCCATGACTGAAATGCAGATGGAATTAAGTGAAGAGTTACTAAATGCTACATTCTTGGCTGTGATATCCAGCACTCAAGAGCACCTATCTGCTAGCTGTATTGAGATAGATGTTTTTGAAGAATGGAAGGGGGTGATGGTGAAGGGTTACCCTTTTACATGCACCCACTCATTCATTAAAAACGAGCAAACAAACAAATATACTCAAAACTTGTTCAAACACTACAGTTATCAGAACTCAGTGGCCATCTGGTGTGCTTAATGAGCGGATGGTAAAAATAAATTTATTCATTAACTGGACTCATATATATTTCTTATCCACTAAAAAGTCTGATACCCTCTCAGTATCACGTGATTACTAATTTTAAACATTTTCATTAATCCGGTTTGCATACCATTTACTAAGTGTCCCAATCCTTCTTAATGATGATTTTTTTCTCGGTTTGATCTTTTTTTCTCCCCACTGTTCCCACATCTTTTCTCTAATTGCTGCTGATTCATTGACAATTTTTAGATTGGAAGGAAGAACAAACAAGTACTTTTAAGAAAGTTTTGGAACATTAAAATAAATACAGCCAAATGTCTCTAGCTACCCCTGAAGTTCTCCACAACAGAGAATTAGGAAATATTATATGGATTTTTTAGCATGTTTTGAATATTTGGACTTTCTGGAAAGTAGGATAATATACTGGCATTGAATCTCTAGGTTAATTTGGGGGACAGAGTTTTGCCATGCTAAAATTTCCTTGCAGTCCTTGAAAAGATTATTAAAACGTTTATGAGATGTTCTACCTTTTGTATTTCTTGACAATAATCTGTCTGGAAATCATCACTGTTCATCATTGTCAACTAAAAATCTTTTTTTTTTTTTTTTTTTTTGAGAACTAAAAACAATCTCTCTCTTTTGCAACAAGATCAGGCAATGTATTGACCAGTTTAACAAGTGCAGAGGCAAGCCTCTAAAAAAGACAACTTTCTAAGAGTTGTAGACATTGTAGACATTGTAGACATTATGTAGTACTAGATAACTGGATAAATTGTTTTATAATTTATTTGCCCTTCTTGAGTTCTCCAGTTGCTGCTTTTTCTCTCTTACTTGAATTACAGAAGTTAAAGGGGGTCTTGCCATTTACTTCAGTTGTTAAGACTGGTCAGCAGCTTATTCAGTCCATCAACAGAAACAGAGGAGATAAATGTCTGAGAAAACAAACACATATAGTTAAAGAAAATAAACCATCCTTTTCTGTATCTCAAAAGGCTAACAAAAATGCTGTTTTTCAATTCATGAACTGAGAACTACAGGAAACTTTAATAAATACAAATTCAGATATTTTTCAGAAACAGATGTAGCAGGACTGACAGCAAAATTGGCTGCAAGTACCTCACCTAGATAAAATTACAAGACCATTTTGCTATACTGCTGCAGAACATAACATGCTCTCATAAGTCAATAAAGAAATTTCCATTGACTGAAATGATACAGTTTTAGACTTTATCTTCAGAACTCTAATGGCAAAGGAAGCTGTATGTGCAGGAAAGAATAAATGTATTAGTTTGCTTGGCAGAATGTTAAACAAATATCCTCCTTTTAACAAGATATTCTATGCAGAGCTCTATTCAATTGCAGTCTGTTCTATATTTTTTTTTACAGAATTCTGCACTGCATAGCTGTGACATTCCAAGCACAGCATTTAGCATAGGAGAAGATGCTGTTAGTGTGAAGGTTGCTGTTAAACTAAATACATGAGCAACTAAACTTTAGCTGAGCATGAAGATTGCCAATATGTATTTTAAAAATTGTTTACCTAAACATTAAGAATAGTTGTACTTCTGTCTTCTCCTATTTGTTGATCATGCACTGCTACTGTTAGCAAAGATATATGAGCAATAAAGGCTCATCATTTCTGAGCTGTTTCTACTCACTAATGCTTATTCTTTTACCTACCATATTCACATTACATTTGTTTGATAATCTCCTAAAGAAAAAAATTAGAGCAACCAACCACGAATCCGTGGAACAACACATTACTTTCATTTATTTCTTTTATTTTATAAGAACTTAAAATCCCTCACTTACTTGTCAGTAAATCTAAGCACATTGTATGCTAGAGAAATAAACGTCACCAAGACTGTACATGGGAAGATCAATAAGAAAAAGCCTGCTATCTGATGTTTTGCTATTGCTATTTAGTAATGGAGTTTAATCTACATAAAACCTGCATTCACAGCATAAATAATAGCATCTGAAAGTATTTAGGCAGTCTGTAGGCTGAGATAACTCTGTCAAGGTGACCAGAGTTCTCTCTGCTTCCTTGTACTCTCATGGCTGTCATCTGTTTTTTTTATTTCAAGGTTGAAAAAAATCTTGAGTCTGTTTTTGTGCTGCTTTAGTCTGGATATTTGTATCACAACTACATCTGGGGAAGAACCAGAGCCCAGTGCACCTTACTGTACCTCAGGCTCTTCATCATAAAGTAAGCTCCTCAGTTCTGATGGGACTGGTGCAGCACCCAGCACCACCAGAGCCCTGGGGTCCAGAGAAGGGCTGCGAGGTGCTGTCAGTGTGAAAAAAATAGCCCAAACAGGGGCATTTTGTGAATTGTCGTCACTATTTAATTTTCCAGATGCTTTGCTGATTTGGGAAACTCCATTTCTGCATAATTGCCTTTCTTACCAGTAGCTTCCTCCACCACTAGTCTCATCCTTGGCTAACGTGTTAATTAACTTCTTTTTTTTCTGCTGACAACCAGGACAGGCTTAGAGAACTCCTTAGCATCGATAGCCTAATTTGAAAACTACTGATCATTACATTCACTGCTAGCAGGGAAAAGACTTCTGTGCAGCCTTTGAATTCCAGCCTGCCATAGAAACCAAGATATATTTTGACACTGATGTAAATAGATAGCTTTGTCCAAAAGATATCATTGACTGTATTTTCTTTTTCTGTAAAGTATCGATATTTTCACAGAGGTTTTTCACTGAAAACAAAAAGCAACAAAAAATCTTAACGTAGAATTCAAATTCCTCAAAAACAGTTTTCTATCCCAAAAAATGTTAATAATAAAAAGTCTTTAAAGGAAGATGCTGCTTCTTCCTTTGTTTACCTCAACTCATTCCTTGCAATCTCAGTCACAGATCACTGATGTGCTTATCTTAAACATTTTGTTTTTCTTTGCTATAAGAAATTCTCAGCAAATACAGAATTTTCTACAGAGTATAAATTAACTATTTATTAGACCAAACGTTGTACAAATAATACTTTGAGATACAGATTATTCCCATTCCTAAATGAGGATAGCAAGACAAGAAGTAAAAATTCATCAAAGCTGTAGTAAGGGATTTCTGAGTCGGCTGAATTTAGTTTACTATGTGATTGTTCTTTGTAATTCAAATAATTATTCTTTACACCTTTTGAATTTTAATTGTTTCTTCTCTTTTTTTCATGCATCACTTAATTGCTTTAGGAAAGAAAGAATCAATGTGAAAAAAAAAAACCACCACCAACAACAAAAAGAACGGATTTCATTACTAATAGAAATGTAACTCCATAAAGATAGTTATTCCAACCTAATAATATTAGTCTCCCATAAGATAATATTCCAACCTAAAAATGATGTCTTTGTAGAGAGAGCCTTTACTTGAATGAAAAATTCCACTGCAGGCATGGCATTGCTACTGTGACCAGAAACATGGCTTCCACCACAGCTCCAGCTGAAGTGATACACAATCATTCAATACCTCCAAAAATCAGGCCTTTCTCTTCTCCAGCTCTTCAGTATCATTCAGAAAAGATTTTCTAACCTTACTCAGAAACATGAACAAGGGAAACCCAATCACACGTTTTTGGGAAGAGCTCTTGCAGCTGAAATGAAATACAGGACTACAGGATTGGAATAACATCTTTAACAGTCATTCTTTGAGTGAAATTAACACACCTACACATTTTCTGCTTTCAGCTAGTACCACGGTGTCGTTATGAATGCTTTTACTGACCCAGATCTGTCATACAGACAATTACCTTAACTGAAGACAGTGACTGGCACTACAGAAGAGGCAAACTTCAGAGTAGCAAAGAGGCGGTTCTGTAACACACAATTTTTAAAGGGCATCTTAAAATCTATCCCCCAGCCCCAAAACCCAGAGCTCCATTAAACATTCCCAAATACCTACAGACTTCCCTGTCCCTCCTCAAAACCAAGGCTTCCTGAGCATTCAATCCACACCCTCACTCATTCCCTGCTTTCCTTTCTCTGTCTTTCCCCTATAGAGAAGTGTTCAGTCCGTATTTGTCTGAGCTTCCCCACCCCACACATCCCAAGAAGCTTTCCTTGCATCTTTTCCTACTCCTTGTTTCCAATCCTCAGCTGTGCATTCAGCCCCCATCCACTCCCTTGCCCTAAGGGACTTACAGCTTCGGCTTTTCATTTCACCTGAAAGTGCTCTGCCCAGCTGTCAGGGTTGCCACCAGAACTTCAAAGCAAAACCCTCATTGTGCTTCTCCTGGTAATTGAAATCCACTGAAACCCTCCTATTGACAACCATGTACAGTCTGCCCTAGACCATATTTCTCTTCAACCTCTTTTGCAAGCACGTGCTCTTTCCTTTAATAAAAATCCATCCAAGTGGCATTCTAAAGGCAGAAAAATGGCAAAGGGAAAAGCCAGAGGCAAAGCTCCTTATTCTTGTAAAACTCCTGAGAACACCCTGTAAGTTTAATTCTACCAGGTCTGAAAAAGTATTTCCTTTCCAAGTTTTGAGATTAGTGTATTTCAGAAATATATTTGCCTTTTTTTTTAACAAGGTGGCAAGAGCAGAATACTTTTATCATTTCTAAAGTTTAGTTTTCTCTCCTTGCCCCTTGCACAGGTTTTCCTAAAATAGACACTGCCATCTTGTCATTAGAGAGATTTTCAAATACTAATCATGCTATAATCTTTTTCTGATTGACCTTTTATTTAACAATATCCTTCCTAAGGTAGGATGACAAGCTCTGCGTAGTAGTTCAAGTGTGGATAGCAGCAGACAGTAATTTCTGTATTCGATCTTACCCACCTCTTTATCTTGTTTGTTTTTATCATCAGAGCCACAGGGAGCACCAGTCCTCTTTAATTTGACCATAACATTACACAGATACCTTCACAAAAGCTGTGGTCAGTTATGTTGATAGAACTTTAAGGTGTCTGAATGGTTTCAGAACTGCTCTTCTGAATTTGTGTCAAAGGCAAAGCAACTAATTAACCCATCAATAAGTAAGGATCTCTCTGCTAAAGGAAGAGGTCAGTGTGGCTGGGTTAATCAGATTCAGGCTTTGGCACCTGATTGCAGGCCAATGAGCTATTATCATTTTTCTCTTCGGTGTATGTTATTTAACTTTCACTGACCTTGTTCTTACTTCACTGCATGTTGTACAAATCTGACTTTGGTTATTCAAAATAACTGTACTGTCTGCAGATTTGACTAATGTACTGATCTCTGACCTCTTCTATATGTTCCCTATCTTATCAAAGGATGACTTTGGGGCACCCAACTACTAACATCGTGTCATGACAAAATGGGACAAAATGTGAAAGGCTAAGATTAAACCACATCAGATCACTCTGAAGTGTACAACCATCTAGTTTTACTTATTTCTAACAGTAACATTTTGATAGCTATTAAGTTGTTTGCCTTTGAAATAATATCTTTAGCAGAAGACAAGAAATGAAATTAAAAACCAAATGATCAAGATGACCTAATGTAACTGGGGAATTTCCACAGGGATTTAACTGGATACAAATTATATTCACTATAACTAGCATTTTGTCCCCAGAAAGAAACCATCAAAACATGGGATACCACAAACCATACAGTTTTGAGAACTAGATGTTATTGTCTGTAAAACAAGGTAGGAAATGATTACCAGAAGGAGACTTACGTATGTAGTTTGTAGAATTAACCCTGCGTACACCCTTGAACGGCTGTAACATATTTTTTGAGGCAAGAAGAGGGAATACTGGACATCCCTCAACAAAGACGGGGATGGCACTGAAACTGATGTAGGAGGAAATCTCAACATAAATAATTTAGCAGGGCCACAGCTAAGAAGGAGACCATGAAAAGGTTCTGTAAGGGTGGGGTAAGAGGTGAGGAGGAAGTGGACACGACCAAAAAGGAAAAGCACACAAGTAGGTGACAGGGTTTAAATACATCAGGCAGTGTGAAAGACTACAAAAAACAACCAGCTGTTCTCACTATAGAAATGCATTGCTGCCAAGGGAAAGGTGAATGCCCTCTGCCCTGCCCTTCCTTCTAGAGAAGCATGCAAGGAAAAATTCCTGTAAAAAGGTCATCCAAAGCCTTTCTACTGTTATATTTAGCTTATTTGAAGAAATTCAGAAACTATTTAGTACAATAAAATGAGTCAAGATGGAATGCAATTAAGCAATTGAAACCCTTGCTGAACACAAAAGAGGAAAAACCTGTGTGTTTGTGTGATCTGTTACTCTGTGGAATAAACTCTTAGGAGCAGTACTTGCCCAAGGGCCCACTGAAAACCAGGCCAGTTCCTGAAGAGTGTACAGCACCTGCTAACCCAGAGAAATGTAAAGTTGTCTAAAATGCTCTTCCTGATCTAGACTCAGTGTTATCCTCTGTGAAACAGTGTGAACAAACATCTCATCTGTTTCAAACCTCTGACAATTGGTACAAATCACTAAAAACAGATGCTCCCAATACCTGTTCACATGTTTTTTTACATGTTATACAATCCTGAGGCCTTATAGATGCTTCATGACACTATATTCTAGCTAGTTCTCAGGGGGAATTAAGATCTAGTTCTCCCCCATTGCTGGCCTTCATGAAGACTGAGGAATTTTTGGCTATAAATGAGTTAAGAAATTGAAGATGGAAAACTAGTTCCATCAAAGAATTGTCGGGTATTGATTTGTAGTCCCTTAAGCTCCAGCTGTATTAGTCCAGCTAAAGTTGTACTATATGAAGGTATTTAAGGATTTGCAGAGTAAAAAAAATAAAAATAAAAAAGTAGTAAAACAAACATAATCATGAAACAAATTTCTAATATTTCCCCTTTTTGAAAAACATTACTAAGTTCACTAAAAATCCAATCTGATGAGAATAAAATAGCTAACTAAATTTAAAATATGGCATTTTGTTTTGCCTTACATGTACGAATTGCTTTATTTACAGTTTAATTTGCTAGGAAAAAAGTCCTGATCAAGCCTACTAAAGGAAAATCCGCTCTTGCACTCACTCATTGCATTGTTAGAGAAAAATTTGAACACCAAATATTTCAAGAATGCTTTAGGGGAATACAGGCTTCATTAGAAAGATAATCCACTGCAATACAATAAAACATAAGGTAGTTACTCACTCTGCTATGGCAAAATGAGGACTTTATTTTAAATCTATAGCAATGGAATTTTTTGCATGATGCTTTCTCTAAACTGCCTTGCTTAATCTAGAAATACATTAAAATACTCATCTGCCAGCTGTACTGTTTTTAGCTGCAGCAAATTGATGATTAGTATCCTCCTGACATAATTTTATTCACATTGAATAAAAGATGACTGTCACAGGATTACCAAAAGGGAAAAAATCTAAAGCTCATTATGTCTTGCCTTTTGTTTTTAATCTTACCCTTGAATTATTTTAGTAATTTACAGATCTGTGACAATAAAGTAGATCTGCAATCATCTTTAGTACAGAAATGAAAAAGCTGTATTTTCCAAGTTAAAAAAAAAAAAAAACAACCAAACAAACAAAAAAAACCACTAGCATTTCAATCTCACTGATTTGTAGAAATGCCTTCCACAGCTGCCCAAAATGACTGCAGTCAGTGTGACAGCTTGTGATGTTCTGTGATACACTGACGGTCAAATTCAGCCCACTGACTTCAAAAGGAGACAGGCATTTTTGACTATGTCTGTTCTTCATGCATGGTCTCCAAGGTCATTTCAAGAACTCCCTGCATCATTTTGAGAATTAGACTGATGTCAAGTGCAAAGTGTTCAATCTGCTAGGATTCTTTCTTTTCCTTTGATATAGATGACACAGGCATCAAAACTTTTGAACAAAGTGCAAGCAAAACTATTATTTTTTTCATCTCATTTCTAAGCATATACTGCATGCAATTTTTTAGTATAGTTGCTAAACATACATCTCGTATTTAAAGACCATAGTCTAGTTAAGCTACATCTACATCAGCAAGAGCAGAATGGCAGAAGTAACTTTGTGAAGTGAAATACTGTTGGGGATATCAGGTCCTCAGTGCTCATACTGCATGTACTTTTCTACACAGAACTAGCTCTTCTGCCCTCACAGGACTTCCAGTTTGCCACTGGTGAACTCCTGGAGAGTGTCTCCCAGTTGAGTTTCATACAGAGGGAATCAATCCAGTTCATGTACTTTGGGACTGCTCCACAGTCCAAAAGACTGCTCCAAAGCATACTACACAAGTACAACTCAGAGATCCTCAAGATTCCTTGGAGATGCATGGATGTCCAGTAAGGTTCAATCCCTTTCTTAAGGCTAAAAACTCCTAGAGTCCTGTGCTATATTTCTGAGGCCTGTTTTTGAGACATAATGAGCTACGCTGGATCCCACTTTACTTCCCATCACACCAGCTGGCACTACAAGAAAACAAGCTATTTTGTCACAGCTAGCCAGTATTAGGTTTCTACCAAAAGCAATTATGCTAAACTGTGTTTATCATGTCACTTTTACCTTACACTTCAGAATAAGTGGGTGGGCTTCAGATATCTTATAAAAATAGCTTATCGCAGATGAGTCCTCTGCTACATGCATCCTCATGACGTGGCTTCTTTTGTCTCAAAGAAATAACAGAATCTCAATACACTGATAAAGCGTCGGTATGTCCATCACTATTCACCTTCGGCAACTACCAGAAGGAATAGGCAGTAAGAAGGAACTGGAGCTCCCATACCTATTTTGTCCTTTGTCATTTTGCCATCAGCAGAAGCACACAACTAGGGCTGACTCTGACAGTAGTTTTGCAACATGGGCACCTCACTATATGATTATATTCCATTGTTTCTTTTCATATATAAGATCAAAAAGCAATCCCATAGGGGCTTTTTTTTTTTTTTTTTTGCTCTTTCACCTAGGGGCAGATTTGAGTCACTGACCTTAAGATGAAGGGCTCCATATTTCAGTATTGTGCTTCCCAAGAGATGTTGAAACTCAGGCTGCTGAAATATCTTAAAATAAAATTTCTCTAGATAGTCACTGAATAAACTTCATTTTAACAGTAAATTAGCACTACTTTGGGTTACCCACACAGACTGTCTACTTTCAAAGACAGAAATGTAGTCTTCACACAGATCACTGCAAATACTTCTCTTGATGTTATCTTTTTCCTTCCTATCAGAAAAAAAGGCCTAGCCCAGAGCTTCCTCAAAAGCAGATGTGGAAAACTGAGTTTTCTCCTATGACTTTAAACAAAAGAGGAAAAAAAAGAAAAAAGCAAAAAAAAAGCTGATAGTAGGCTATCATTTTTTCTCTTATATGTGATCACTTCAGCTCTGGAACTGTGGCTAGTTGATAATTCTCAGTGCTTTACTTTGAAGGCAGGATATCAAACATATACAGGCTTTTGTATACAGGTATTTCATCAGATGGAAAGATGGCAAATAGACTAAGTCCATTAGTGCTTTCTCTCCTTTTCTGCTATTAACCCAGGGGCAATATTACTATCATCTGGAGAAATAACAGAAAATTTGGAAAAGGTTGGCTTTTGTAGCACTAAGGACGGAAGTGGGAATTGAGATTCAGCCCACAGTACAAATAATGCAGCATCTCAGCACAAATGCATACTTAGTTTCCAAAATCCTTCAAATGAAAGGGAAGTGTAGCCTTTAGCTGTTTTCCCTCCTATAGGAGCAATAGGAAACTAGCCTTTGTCTGGAAAGAGAGATTAAAATATATAGAAATTATGAGGGAAGTAAAAGAAAAACACTGCAACTAACTGAATATTTGAAATACTTTCTAGTTATCTGACTATGACATGAGGAATAAACAGTAATAACACAAAGGTTTAACTCACTGCTGTAATTAGTATCACAAAATCCTAATGTTATATAGTAAGTTTGCAAAGAAACACCTTGAGAGATGAGAACATGAAAGATGCAGTAGTAGAGGCATTATTTATCAAGAGTACTTTCTGAATTTCAGAGCAAATACATCCAGTGAAAAATAGTGCTAATGGCTCTTGTTAAGATAAAAAGGCAGAAAAGGCAATCTTGTGGCAATGTCTTTACTATTAAATCAACAAAACATTATTGGATATGGTTACTTAAAGAAAAATGTAACAACCCAAGAGAAGCAGACTGTTGATGACTGCAATCATGACTTCCATGTCTGTATTTTTGGAACAAGTTCACAGTGGGACACAAACAGTTTGTTCTATGTGCTGGAGACAATCTTTTCTTGGAAGATGTACAATGATTATTTTAAATTTTATTCTCGCTATACCAGAAAATAATTTGGGCTTAAGAGGCACTGTTGAAAAGAGAAAAATGAGGATAACAGAATAATAGCATCACTCAGAAAGCACATATGAAAAGAAGGAATTTACTGATGAGGTGTTTTGCATGGATAATTTCGTGGGGGGAAAAAAAAGAAGCAAAGAAAAAATCCTAATGGTTACTGGACGCATTATGCCAAACACACAATAGAAACTATTTCAAAGATGACTAGTAGAAGGTATCTTGACTGCATTAGATGAAAATTAATGATCTTACAATGTAAAAAGGAACTGTATATGGAATGAAAACAGAGACACATTCTTAATAGAAAAGAATTGCTCAGATGCATTAATTAAAATCAGCAAGGCTAAAATGGCTTACAGTTAACTAAGAACATAAGGAATGCAACAAGGAAGCATTCTACAAATATGCTATACATTAGAGATATAAAAAGAAGTGTTAAGATGGTGACTGAAGGTACCTAACATATTTTTTTAATCTTCAAATAAATGTTAACTATGATCTAATTCTTAATTAAATTACATTTTTAAAGGATTTAGTTATGTCTTCCTGAATATGGGAAAGGACATGCAAAAAGAGATTTTCAATTTATCTTATTCTGATGAATTTCAATTAAGTACACTTAACAAAGCAATCATAGTAATCTCTGAATTGTAGGACTTATATCAGGGAGTTGAAAGATTACAGAATTCCCTGAGGATATAAAGAGGACAATCACAATGTCACACTTCAGAAGGGGACAGTACCTCTTTGTGAGAAGGTTCAGAACAGTTTATCTTTCCAAAATTCCAGGACAATTTTTTTTCTTTTTTTTCCTCCAGAAAGACATTTATAAGCCACAAGAGAATAAGATGGTGATAAAAAAGAGGAAACAGATTTCTCAAGAACATATCATGTCAAGTCAATCTAGCATCCTTCTATGATTACCTGCCTTACCACATAAAGAAAAAGTAATGAGTCATATTTAGACCTTTGTATGGCTTTCCTAATATCAATAATATATACTGAAGTTCTATTGCACAAACTAAGTAATTAACATCTAAATGATATCATATCCCCGTGGATTGAAAACAACTCTATAGAATATGATTTATGAGGGAAGACTAAGGAAAACCAGAACAGTTTTGTTTAGGAACAAACTAGGAGAATGCACCAGAGCAATTTCCAATCCATTGAAAACTGTTAGGAGTGGGAGGGTGATCATATTATCCTGGGGAAATATATATGAAAGGCAAGTTGGCAGGTACAATTGTCATCAGTAATGACTCCACTAGCTTGTGGCAGGTCATTCCTTTGTGGAGCTTCTCTCCAGGCTAGCACACAGAATCTTTACCATTTGTCAGTGACATAAAACATGTGGAACAGCAGATGCCATACCTTGCATGACACAATAATGCTATTCTTTCTATTTTTTTTGTTTTGTTGTGGACTGTTGAAAAACATACTGAAGAAGAACGAAATGAATGAAGGAAAGTACTTATTTAATAAGATATATCTCACTGTAAAATAGTATAAAGGCAATATTTTTATTTATGTAAGCTATCAGAATTTTTAAAATGACCGGTGTTTGAATATACACTTACATTTTCTTTAATGACATTCTTGAATTTTATTATTGTCTTATTCAAAAATCCAGCTGTGCACACAAATTCAAAAAAATTTGCTCTCACCTAACATAACCAAAATTTGAGACTCAGAAGTCTTTCTTGAAGTTCATGATATTTTCTTTCTACCATACCTTTTTTCTTTGTGTTATACAGCTTGCACAGAATCTGTTTGGTTTTACCATTTTTACCTTTATGTGGCATGTAATTTTAAAGGTCCAAAGCAACTTTCCTTTTTCATCTCATTCAGTATGCTTCAAACTACAGAAGTTCAATGTTATGTACTGATGCTATCCAGCCCTTTGACTAAGGCCTCCCTTTTAGAATATTAACAAAGCTCACAATTAGCCCTACAATACCAACTGTTACTGCTGGTTAGGCACTTAAAAATTAATTCCCTTTTGCACTAAGAGTTGAGAGTACAGTTTTATGGCTCTGCACTGGAACTGCTAACTCCAGACGCCACACCAAAAGCAGGAATGTAGGCCAGGGTTCAGCACATACCAAAAATTCCAATTAGGGTAAATTGTGATATTTTTCTTACGTTTAGTTTCTCAGTCTTCAATTACCATGAGAAATAAGAAATAAGTAAGCATGGACATGCAAAACACAATTTCAGACATTAGGAGTAACCATAGCTATGTGTGGCTGCTGGTGTAATTTCAATAATCCATGCATTTGAAAAATGCTGAGTGACATTTCTTTCTCAAAATAAAATATAAATTACATGCATCAGATATTAAAATGACCAAATGAACACAAATGTTCTGAATTTTGTATGGCATAAAAATATAAGTATTATTTATTAGTGCTTTAAAGACTGAAATTGTATTTGAGGTGATTCAACTGCACTACTTTAGTATTATAAGAGGCCTTTGCTCCTTCTAGATTGATTTTTGAAATAGAGCTTCTAAGTACAAATACAAGAAAGGTGGCAGATGTCAAACATTATGAAGGGTGAGTTTTATGAGACAAAGTAATGGAGAATATTGATATGGAATCAATAAAAATTCCCCTTTGTGGACAATCACATTTTTTCGTCTAGAGAACTACTTAAAGTATCTTAAATACAGTTCTCTTCCTCTTCCAGAAACCAAGACTGTAATAACTCTCTTATAGCATCAATGTTCAAGCACAAGAAGTTTGAAGTAGTACATTTCAAGTGGAAGGTGGAGTTTGGAGAGTTGGAACAGGTCAGTAGTAAAAAATGAATCATATCCTTGTGATTTTGGATGCGTATGAGCGTTGTAGTTTGTTCCCCACACCATCTGAACACTGCAGGCCAGTTGTAATGAACAAGGCTATGTTTTGAAAAAGAATGTGGAAAAATGGTGGATTGACACTGTTAGCCAGATACTTCAAACTTTATTAATAGAAAGTTTTGGAATTAGGTAGGAATAATTGTATTAATTCCACTGTATTTTGGTTCTGTGTTGCCCAGAGAAAATGCTGAAAAAAAATAAAATGAGAAGAAAAAAAAATTCAAACATGATCAAACGTGATTGCACACTTTAGCAAGAGATAAATGTGTTTTACAGGTAATATGCAAAAAGCAAGCAGGAGATACTCCCACCACTTCCTGTATAGAATTAAATCATTTGAATCAATTCAGCATTCTAGAATCATTAAAATCTTAAATTAAAAAATACATAATATCAGATATATGATATATATGTAACAGCATTAATTGTCATCAAATGTGACATATAATCCTGCTGAAGAATCACCCTCCAAACTATCTTGCAGTATACTTGTCACTGATCATCCCCAGCTTTAGTCATCTGCTGATGGGCAAGTGAGAAGTGAGAGAATATACAAGAACTTATCATATCAATTTATACTTGATAAGTCCCTTATCAAACTAGGCAGAACTGGGAACATTGATATAATTGAACTCTAATTTGAAATTCTTAGGAATTTTTAGAACAAGGCACACTGATACTTACACTTAGATCAGATTCACCCATTTATTTTAGCATGTGTTCAGTTCTAAGGATGCACCAATTCATACTAAAAGAACTATTCAAATTTAGTCTTTTGCAAATGACTGCTAAAATTAACAGGCACCAATAAAGTCATGTTTAGAATCCTGATTTTCATATGTATTGTATTGAATAATCAGGAAAGGAGGCCTACAGATCTTTCAGGAAAGTCCTCAGTATCAGTATTTTCTCTTAATACAGAGGCCTTGAGACATAAAACACATTGAAAGTACAATGCCATAACTGCACTGTAGTAAGAGCATACTTCAGCAAGCTTCATTATGTTTGTATCCATGTGTCATAGCTAAATCCAGTGCTAATCTATGTAAAAAATGAGAAGAGTCTTTGTTCCAAAGAACTAATATTAAATCAAGAAGAATACTTTTAGTAAAACCTAAGAAGTAGTGCTACAGCATAAAAGTGAGATATTGTATGTTTATATAGTAGAACCTATTCAGAAACAGTTTTTGAATGGCTAAAAAGAAAGATTAAAACAAAGTTGGCAGTACTAAAATATAAAACAAGGCAGCTTTACTGAGTTAATTTCCCAGCACAGCAACACAGTCGCAGACTCCTCTTCAAGCTGAGTGTTTAATGTTGGTAATGTTTGCTCATCAAATGCTGCAAAGAGCACTGACATAAAATAATAATAATTATTAAAACTATACATAACTGCTAACAGTGTGGAACCTTATCTGGACTTAGTCCAACTGTCTCTTGTTATTTACCTAACACTTTTCAAATTTCATATATTAAACTTAATTTTGGAACAGTATTATACTATTTTATTTGATTTCCTACACTTGCCTCCTGACAAAGAAAATGAAAAATGAACCAGTATTCAAAAAGATGGCATGTATAGATAGATGATTACAAAGCAGCACATCAATCTCATTCCATCACGGTGAAGTAATATGCGTGGTGGGCATAACTGAAACCAATGAATAAAATATTTAATTTGAACACTGTGAAAAATGAGACAGAAGTGAAGAAGGCAGAGATTTTCCATAAACAAATGAGTGTACTTCCATAAATGCTCTTAAGGGGTTTTATTCTGTAGCGGAAAAAAGATTCTATAGCATTTATTATTAAAAGAATGAATATATATATATATACACACACACATATGAAGTACAAGAAGAGAAAGCAGAAGATGTTCAAGATTTTATCTACTAGAAAACAGGATTCAATCAGTATCTAGAGTGAGATGTTCAGTAGTCATAAACAGTTTCCATTGGCATATTAGAAAAACATTGATTTACTTTACCTCAGGATGTGGCCCCAAGCATCGTGCTCTAAGCAGGAAGTTCAAAGTTAAGAAATGTTTAAGAGAAAGGTGCTTCTTGTAATGTGGGATACTAGGGAATTATCTACTCATGAGAAGATCCTTCACTAGGATAGCAGTCACATACACTCTTGTAGCCCACACAGATATGCAAGCACAAGGCTCCAGCACAAAGGTGCAAACACAGGACTCACTTAATGGTGACCAGTGCTCTCCACCACTTTGATTTTAATAGAAGCTGAAAAGCTTACATGCTAGCATGGAAGAAGGGAGGTTTATACTTACATCCTCCCAGAACTTTTAACTCAGATTCTCTGCTCTTCAAATTAACCCAATGTTTTTACTCCAGTACCTCTTCTCTCAGTATTCAGCATGACATGACATTACTGACTGCAGTTCAGACAGATGTATCTGTCACCCAGCTTTACCAAAAAAAAAAAAAAAAGCCTGGTACAACACAGTTTGCTTAAGCCATAGACATTGTTAATACCAAAAGTAGAGTTCCAGTCCAGTTTAACATGTGAACTACTTTATAGGCTAGTCTCTAACAAAGAGAGGAAGAGGGATATGGAAGAGGGATATGATATTGGTGACAGAACTGCTATACTTAAACATTAAAATAAAGGAATTTTGAAATGTGGTAGGAAGTGGCAAAGCAATAGACAAGCAGCAGTTATATCAGTCTAATCAAGACAGATGGGTAGTGGTAATTTACCTATGAGATGGACAGCAGCAAAAGCTAGATCTTAGAATAAATCTCAAATCTACCCTGATTATCAGAATGGAGACTTTGTCACTATCACATAGGCAACTGGAATTGCGCATTCTAATGTATATAACATTGGCACGTTTTGATAATCCATCCCATTGAAAACATATATCTACAAAGTGTTTAGGAAATAATGTAGCTCTGTTTTGTATGTGTTGCCCCTTAGTGTCAAGGGTCACTGAATACTAGCAGAGCAACGTCATATGTATAGCTCACATTGTCCTCTCCATGACAGCTTCAGAGGTAGATGGGGAATAGGAGCTCCAGGAAGCAGTTAACCATGATAATGACAAATAAAGAATGAAAAAAAAAGATTAGGTGAACTATTTCCCCAATTCATTTCACCTTCAAATTTAAATTTGACCCTCAATTTTCTCGCAAGTTCATCCTACATGCAAGCTGAACTATAAAAAAGCACTGCTTTCTTATCAATACTATGTAAACCCAAGAATATGTTTCTTCCTTTGCTTTAAAATAAGGTCAAAATGAAATCTTATATTAGTCAAGATATAAATATGAAATAATTTTTCCTTGGCTATCATAAAGTATGCCTTATAGCAGATCAAATTGGGCTTACCACCTTAGAAGAAGAAATGAATGTCAGTATAAAGCCTGTATTCCAAATTTCAGCAAAGATGACACTCTGTTAAGCTAAAAGCTCCTCAAAGACTCAGATCAGCATTATTTCTGTTCAATTTATGGAAAGAAAAAGTTTGGGCAGCTGCTGGTCATAATCTGGAGTTCTTTTTTAATTGGTATTTTTGTGTCTAGTTGCTACTTTTTTAGCCTTAGCTGTCTGGGATTCACTGTGTTCATCTGAGGTTCCAGGTAGCTTGCCATCTTCACTAATCACTGCACCACTGAAATTTGTCTTTGCTTTCCTTTAGAAATCTAAGAAAACCAAATATAAGTAATCAGTGACTCAATGGCCAGGCTAATTTCAGATCAAAGAATATGTTAGGAAAAGCTAAAGGTGGCTTTTAGATTCATTTGCAATTCCATAATTGTGCTTTTCCTCATATCTTGTCATTCAGCTCCTTGGAGTTATTCAGAGCAGTTTCAGGGCTGTCCTAAATATGTAAACCTTATTACCTACAGCTACTCAAGATGTTTTGAGCATGCATTTTTTCAGCAGCTACATATTCCTGTTCTAATATCAGACATTAATACTGCCATATCATTGAGAAATACATACGAGTATCCTTAGCTAAACAGTTCATCAGGTTGTTTACTGTCGTTTAATGCTCTGATGCTGGTGCAAAGCAAAGTGCACATATTAAGAAGTCAGGAGCTATATCACTGGTAGAAATCACATTGTCATAATAAAAGCACAGAGTTGCATTCAGCTTCTTTCTATGAAATAAAGACCATTTTATTTGAAATCAGGATGATTTTATTTTGCACAGTTGTATTTGTAATACAGTTGTAAAAAAGTGAGATATCTTTTTGTGGTTGCATTAATGAAACTACATTTCAAACAAAACTGAATTTTGGGACTCAGCAGGCTTTCCAAACCTATGTCCTAGTTTCAAGTGATTAGTCTGTAGACAGGAAAAGAGACATCTATATTTGAGTCAGTGTTTGTAGAAGTAGTATTATTTTCTTCATCAATGTGAAGAGCAGCAAATACTTCTTATGAAAGGTCTTGTTTCATTAATGCCTTCAAAGATAACGCTGCATATTTAAACACTGTACTTCCACATCAACAATACAGGTATGCAAGGACACTATTCGTTGACTTCTCTAAGAAGAACTCTCCCTCCAAGAAAGGTGGTAGAGGGCAATAGAATGATGGAGTACAGTGTGTACTGACCAAGGCCAGTACTGATTTAGGCAGATCATCAAGCTCCCCTGATTTGGCAGGCACTTCTGCTCAAGTCCAAGATGTCAGTACAGAGGCAAAGTCGAGTGCTAGAGATCTGTAGGAAGATCATTGAGTTCCTCTTAGCAACATGGACATAGAATAATTAATGTTGAAAAAAGACTTCCAAGATCATCTAGTTTAATCATCAACCTACCTCGACTATCGTCCACCATTTCCTATATCTAACCTTTCCTTAAACACCTCCAGAGATGATGACTCTAACCTCTTTGGGCAGCTTGTATCAGTGCCTCACCATTCTTTCAGAGAATAAATTCATCCTAATATCCAACCTGAATCTCCCCTGGCACAGTTGAGGCCATTTTCTCTAGTCTATCACTAGTTACCTGGGAGAAGATGCCAACCACATCTTCTTTTCAGGTAGTTGTAGAGAGCTATAAGGTCTCCCACAGGCCTCCTCTTCTCCAGACTGAACAATCCCAGTTTCCTCAGCTGCTCCTCATAAAACTTGTGCTGCAGATTCCTCACCAGCTTTGTTGCCCTTCTCTGGATATGCTCCAGGGACTCAATGTCTTTCTTGTAGTGAAGAGCCCAAAACTGAACACAGTACTCAATATGTGGCCTTATCAGACCTGAGTACAGGAGATAATCATCTCCCTGTTCCTGTTGGCTACACTATTTCTTATACAAGCCAGGATGTCATTTGCCTTGGCCATCGGGGCACACTGCTGGCTCATGATCAGCTGAACGTCAATGAGCAACCCCAGATCCTTTTCCTCCACAAGCTGATCACTCACTGAAATGTGATCTGATTCCTGTTCAGCTTTTGAGTTGTATAACATTGACTGCATTGTAGACCTCAGATAAACGTGTGCACTTATGAGGTGATGTATTTTGGAAGCAATTAGAGAGAAGCAGGTTTTCTCACTAGCTACACCCCAAACCATCTACTGCCTCCCTGGCTGCAGGAAGCCTGAGAAGTTCTGACTCCTTATTTAGCTACCTGTTCTGCATGTCTGTCTGTAAGCAGTATGAATGCCTTACAGTCACCTATGGTTTGTAGAAAAATTGCTGTTTAGACCTCCATGATTCACAGCAGGAGAAGGAAAATTCTTCCCAAGATAATGTATTTGGCATCTTGTCACTTATATCACACACTTTTGACAGAGATACCCTATCTGCTGATAGGGAGACACAAAGTTGAAGTCAATGAATCTTTTGTATAGGAAACTGTAATTCATCATCCACCAAGATCATATGGAACAGCCTCTACCAACTGAAAATGTGATTTTCATTCAGGTGAAAGGATGCCTATTTCATCATTGTGTCAAGACATTTATTTTTTTAGAGGCAGCAATGATAATTTAAAATAAGGAAAGAATTGATTTCTGTCTTTAATAAAAAACTGATAAGGAAGAACAGTCAAAATAATAACAGTTATTAGCATATTTTTTTTCCTGTTACTTTTTTCTTTCTTTTTTTTTTTTAATAATGCAGCAGAATTCCTTCTAGACCAAGGTCACAAGAGTGACACAGTTTGCATACAGATACATTGCCCCAGTCCTTTACACCTCACCAAGACAGTTCAAAAACCTTCACCTAAGATCCAATTGAGGAACATATTTTGCGGGGGGGGGAGGGGGGAAAGAAAAAGATGTAACATTTACTAAAATAATGTGTCACGGCGTTAACTAGATCAATCTATGCCCGTGACAGGGGGGGCAGTACGCCCCTTCCCCTCTATTCCCACCCCAGCCCCACACAAAATGGGAAGGAAGGGGGGGAAGAAAAACAACAGCGGCAACAATCTATGGAGGAAAACTTATTTTACTAACTATTATATTGGAAATGCAAAATAACACAATATAATAAGATCTAATTGAAATTGAGACTAATAAATCAAATAAGATAGGAGAGAGAGTTCCCGAGACCAAGTCAAACCTGAAAGGCTTGGGATGGCTAGGAAACGCAACCTCCAAGAGCCCACTGCAAAGCAGTAAGTGAGCATTCCCCCCCCCCCCCTTCCAAGGGTCAGATCCCATGACTTCTGTTACGTACAGGGATACGTACATGGAGCTGGAGTATTAACACTTTAGTTCCAGTGCACTACATGATGTGTTGATGTGGAATACTGAAAACCAAAAAACATAAAACCATGACATAATGTTATACCTTGTCTTATGGTACAAGTCATATTTTTGACTAGTTAATGACACAAAGGCCATATTTCAAAAAAGCTTAAATTTGAAAGAGGTTTTACAGTGATTTCAGAGGCTTTCATATGGAAGAACATTATTGCTTGGCTGGCTGGATATGCTGAAACATGATATGCAATCATAAGCAATCATGTGAAATCTCTCAATTGTAGAGATTTCAAAAGGATGGTAAACCAGCAACACTAACAGGATAATTGAGATCAAAATATGAAAATACCTATGGGAATGACATACAGAGTAATGTCAAATTACTTTAAGAGTGGAGTTTAAAGTGATAGTGCCAAAGTGCTAGCTGTTCCCATTAAGATTAGGAAAAATATTTACAAGAGTAAGGCATCCAAAGATCAGACCATTTGGTAAGGTGTCAAGAATGAATTTAGAAGTGAAGCAGGACCATTTCCCAAAAGCACCACTTATTCAGGCTTTCTCTCCAAAATCCACGGGAACTGCAAGTAGTATCACTGTTGAAAGCAGGGCATTTAACGTGAAAACTCGATACCTATTTAGAACACTGAGTCTAAGTCAGTCAATTTAGAAAATCTTTGTCCATTTATTGTCTTCTATAAAGCAAATAAAATGAACCAGCTTCAACTGCCAAATGCACTGAGTGAGCCCTCTTGAAAGTAAAAGTCATCATCAGTAAAATACGGCCACACACATTAGTGCTCTCAAAATGAAACTAATCATTTTATTTAAAACTTAAAGAAAACAAGCAAAGCAGAGCAGGGGATGTTACAAAATACAGACACAGAACTTCTTAAATGAGACTTAAAGTTCAGACTCAGAACTACAGCCTTTGGGCCACAACAATTTTTTTTTTTTAGCGCAGTAGTGACTTTTATCACAACTCTAATACACAGGAATGTGTCCTGGAGAGTGTACTGACAGCTATTTTCCTCCAGGGTATAAGACAACCAAATGGCTTTGCAGAGAAACGTGTTCAAGTGCAACCAGTGTGTCACAGCAGACAACGTGCACACTGTAAAAAGCATGACCTATGTATGCTACCTGGATCTCACACACATTTAAAGCTAAAAAATGTAGTTCTTGTTTTTGGTTTCATCTTATGTGTTGCTTTTTTTTTTTTAATATCTGGAAAGACACTCATTACAGACTAGTCCTAGCATCAAGTCTGGGGATGCTCATTGCCTCTGAAGTGATAAATGGCCAATAAATAGCAGGCCTGGTTTCAGAGCCAGCAATCAATACAGACACTAAAGTATGGTTTCAACAGCCATTCTGGTTCTTATCGGTGTGCACAGACAACGGTTACACAAAACCTCTAATATTAGTGCATTATGTGGTTACCCCATCTCTGCTGGAGGACAGTGCCCTTCATCAGTGTCATCGACAAATCAATTGGTCACTTAAGAAGACGTCTGTAAGTGCTCATCTTGTCTCTTGCTCGAAATGTATTGCAACCATTTTTCCGTTAAGTTTCACATAAAAAGGATTTGCTGAAGCTGTGCAACTGGGATAAACCAAAGAACCCGATTTACTGAAATAGCTTAGAAATGGTTTAATATTGCATTGGTGTCAACAAGGCAGATTTTTAAAATTTCATCTTGACAACAAAGGAAAAATATCCACACCAAAGCCACGCATAAAGGGAATCTTTTTTAAAGTTTTCCCACCTGTCTAAAGGGGAAATAACATCCACCTGAAGGGCTTTGAGATCTACAAACAAAGACAGTGCTATTAACTGTATTTTAAAAAGTGAAGTGACAACCAGTACTATAAAATAAAAATATCGTCACCCTTGAAAACTTCACAGAAAAGAAAGGTGAAAAGAAATATAAAACTGATGAAATAATGTTTACTGTTTACCCAGAGTTTCAGTTTTCCCAGATCCATTTTTCTGTTGACTCCTTAGGCAAAATTTCCATTCCTAGTATTGGCTCTTATTTCTGGAAAAGCTAAAAGAACTCACAGCTCTGATTTAACCTTATTCAGACTGTGACTAGAGGTAACCAAAAGATCTGGAATATTGGACTGGAAGATGCAATGCCAGAGTGTCATCAGTTACACTCATTGAATATATGATGGAGGACCAATGTTAGTAATAGCAGCTTCCTCAGTATCTACTAATTACACTTTTCATGGGCTAGAGCAATGGATGACAAAGTATGGAAATCCTCAGAGACCAACCATCAGAGACCACCACCCAGCTAAACTGTCAATTGTACCACACTTCTCATCTGATAGCTCCCTCCACCAATTTGAGTTGAGGCAGTGAAACTGACATATTGTCTTTCTTGCATTTGTACTTTGACTTACAAGTTTGAAGTTACATGAAAGACAAGCTTTGCCTTCCATAAGCACAAGGCTGCACATCTACATTGATCACCATGTCCCAGATGTACATTTCCCAGTTTATAGTTGATAACTATCCAATTCCATAGCAGGCTGAGTTTAAATCTATGTCTTCTCAGATACTGTTTGTCAAATGTACTTTTCCCTTCAAGGGCAGCTTAGTCAAACACTACAACACTGAACTGTCATATATATGTATGCAGGATTAACCTCAGAGACATTATCAGTGCTACATAACTATTCCATTCCTGTTCTGAGGATCATGAAGCACAAGTGCATAATTCAGAAGATCTACTTGAAGACAACAAAAACAGGAAAAGTTACAGGACGAAATGTCACATCTTGCTGAAGCACAGACTGCTTACATTAAAGTAAAAAAAATAGCTAAAGGGTGAACCATGATATTAAAACCATAAAAGAAACGGCTAGCAAAGAACTTTTTAGAAATCATGAGATATTTAAAACTTTATATAAAGGAAATGTGCATGTGGGAAATGACAAAGCCATTAATACAGCACATGTTCACAGAACCCAGAAAACATTTAGCTTTGCAATGTAATATGATCTTAGTAGTGATAGTATGTTCATCTTGATCATTTTTACGGATGCCTACTGCATCATGGGAAATGTGAACCCTGTATGAAGATCTGTCTGCCCAAACATGCATGTCTATACCTAGTTCTTCCATCCTATTTTCATGAGATCAGAAATTACCTGAACTGAAACAAGACAGCTCTAACTAGGATATCACACATTTGATAGTCAAACTGTCTATAACAATACTGTCTGCAGAGGTTGTAAGACATTTTGGCACAAGACATGAATCCTATTTTCATGAATTACAAAATGACCTGTACTGGAACAGCTGAAAAAGCAAGATTTGTACTTCTTCAGCTCCTTTGAGGTCAGTATAAACTATTAAGCTTCTATGGCAGCAGCTGGAAAAAATACATATATTTCAGTAGAAAACTGCAGATTCCTTTGCTGATAGTCTCCCACAGCTGCCCGTATTGGTCATTCATTTCTAAAAAGACAGTGCCATTTAAGATGCTACAATAGGCAATGAGTATAAAGCAACTATATCTAAGGGAAAATCTACCCAAATGCTAGCTAAAGATCTACTGCTATTTCTATTTCAGCTTCAACAGATTCTGTTTTCAGCAACTTTTCTCTTTATTCCAGAGATACTAGCTGAAATTAACTGTGTTCTTAGAGCAATATATTCTATGGCAGATTCCCAGCACTATGCCTTAGAAGTAGCCATTAGGTTTCATTGGCTGAGATAATTCAGAGCCTGCACACACCACCCAAGGACTGAAAAACTACCCAGCCTAAATCCATCCTGCAAACAGAAGAGTTGGTACTAATATTTCAAAAGTAATATCTTCACTTACTGGCTATTAAATCAACTTAAATAGCAGTAGAAGTGTACACCATCACATACTCAAGATTCTTACATTCATTGTAGTTTATATCATTTCCATATTTTGTCTTAATGTCTCATTGTTCCACAGTCACCTTACTACTTGACTGGCAACAACGAAACAAATAAATTAAAGAAAAACCTTATTTGCTTCAGGAAAAAGAAGACTAACCTTAAATTGCTCTTTTGATGTGGATAATTTTCAAGGCTGGGCGCTATTACAGACTGAAGAATCATCTGAAGTTTTATCCTTAGAGAAACCAAGCTCCAGTGAATCTTCTGAAGAAAATAAAGTGTTAATAACTACAGAGTGCAAAGTTATTATGCATCAAAATCTCTAGATATTGAAATAAGTAGTGCATGTCTGCAAAGTCAAGCAAAGCAAAGGCAAACATTTCTATTGCACATTTCTTTAAAAAAAAATAAAGAGCCCTGAATCAATAAATTGCTTAAAAAATAATTATTTTGTACAAGCTGAAGGTCAGTGCAGGTCATTCCCACTCAAGCAAATAGAGTTTGTTAATTTAATCCAGCAGATTTGGCGCCAAAACCAAACAGGAATTTAATCAGAAGCAGAAGGTGGTGAACATCTCTTAAAATTGAATAATCATTGTGCCAGACAGTAAACACCATTAGGAAAGGAAAAAAAGGAAAGAATAAAAGCATCCCCTTTTCATGCTGTTCATTAACTTCTTCAAACAGGTAATAAATGATTTAAAACACAGAAAAACAAAAACACTGTGTATAAGCTCAGCCAGTCAATAGTTTCGCACAACTGCTATGATACTAAGCTCCTTCTTCTCCTGTATTATACTTCTTTCTTTAAAAGCTATCTCATTACTCCTCAAGAAATAATATTGCTATTACCATACTTTGAAAGATTCATTTACTTTCACAGTCCACAGAATGAAAAAAAATTTAAAAGGTTAAAATATGAGATCTGCTCCAGAATTAATGTTTCCTATTTACATCCATGGAAGCTACAACAGCTACAAAGAGCACAATAACATTACTTGATAAAGGAAATTCACAGCTACAACACACTATTTTTCCACATAGTCACCACCATTGGCTATCGATTTTTCTCAGTGGTGAACAAGAGCCTGCATGCTATGCTTGTAAACGCCTGTGCCAACAACAGTGCCCCACTGCTGCTTTCACCACTGCTGAAATGCACCACCCACCATCTTACTGTGCTCACATCCTGTTTTGTGTCCAGAGACATTCAGCAAATTTCAGCAATTGTCAGCGAGCGTCATTCTTTCTAAATGGAGGAATTTGTTTCCACCCCTGTGCTTCATACACCCTCACATATCAGATGCCATTATGTCAGGCTGCCCCTCTGCTGCCATCTGTCATGGAATACTGGTAGGAAGGTTCATCCTCTACTGCCATACCACCTCTGAAGTTGTAGTAATAAAAGAGGCAGCAGTATTCAGGGCAGTCCTCATAATTATCTCACCGTATTTTAAGAAGATAAATTCTGCCCTTACTAAGGGGAAATTCAGGTAAGACAAAGTAAAATAGTTCATGTCTTCCATCGACATAAGACTTAATCTTTGTGGTTTACAATGAAAATGCATAAAAATTAAACCTATATTGTAAAATAAAATAAATCCTTTGTTGAAATCACTCAGATGATCCCTACATTCAGTAAAATTACATTAACCTGTAGAGACTTTTTATACCCTCTCAGTAGTTAATTTTCAGACCACTGCAAACATAAAAAGAAAAACATCTGTATCTGAAAAATTTTGGGGATAATCTTCAGCTTATTCTGGAAAACTCCATGGTTCAGCATTCACAGCATCTATATTGATGCAATAATATTTTTGGAGAAGACTTAACTATTTCCCCATTAAGTGACATTTCAGAATTTACATAATATTCACTAATTGCAAGTTTCCAGTAATTATTGATCAAAATCCCTATCTTCCTTTCTTGGGAAAGAGAATTTTTTTTACTTCTAAATAGCAGAAATTCTGGATGGGAGGGAGGGAGGAAGGAAAGAAAGGATGAGAAGGAAGGCCCACCAAACAATTTTTTCTGTATTAAGGGGAAACTCAGTACTCAATATATGCATTTTTTCCATTTCAGCTAAAAGGAATGTGAGACTAATAAGAGATATAAATAAGAGATTCTTGTCAAATATTTTACATTTACTCTGGTAAGGTAGGGAAATACAAATAGTAAATGGGCTCTGCTGGCCTGATCTGACACTTCTTCCATCATCCATGGGTTAAAAGGAAGCTAGGCAAATCCAATGTGGAGGCTAAAAAAATTCCAGAACTTCCTTAATTTAGTGCTTATATTCATCTGGATATGAGTTGCCAGTGACAAGAAATAAAACATGCTGAAATCATCTTTCATGATGCTCAAGGTATAAATCACCTCAATCTGAAACTGTTTAAAGTACTGCAAGATTCTTGCTGCTTCACCACAGAAAAAAAGATTTCTACTCAGCACATTGGAAGAGTCCAACCAGCACACAGGATACAAGAAATATGACTGACATCTAAGGATGTGCAGATAAATTTCAAGGCAATATTAATTCCTGCAAGCATAACTTCCATCTGCATGGTAGCAATATGCTGTGTGTTGTTCTTACAAATAGGTTCATTAAGAGATAGAGGTGGTGCTTACATCCTCTCATGCTGTAGTTCACAAAGAGGCTGAGCAGATCCACTGCTGGTGATGTGCAGAAAGGCTAATATCATAGGCAGGAAGCATATCACAGATACCATCTGTCAGAGCAGATATCCCACAAATGATAGGTAGGATACAGCTACATTATCATTGCAGTTCAGAACATGAAATTATTTTTGAAGCATATCTCCTGATTAGTCCCACTTCCACATTCTAGCTATCACATCGGACTCATTTTGGAGCACATCAGCTAGGGTACTTGGGCTGCTGAAGAGGTCCATGGGATGAACAAAACCCTTAAGCTCTGTAAGGTCCTCAAATGTCAGGTCCTCAGCACCACTGCCATGCAGATCCCCTCCTGTCATCATGACACATGCAAACAGACACAGCTAAAAAGCCCTGGACCATTTGGGATGGACTTAGCCTGCAATCAATGGCTTCCTCTGCAAATTCTGAAACTAACTTTCAATACTTCTTTTGGGCAGAGAGCATTTCTATCTGTAACATCGGATGCATTCTATTTACCAAAGTAATTTCTCCAGTGTAAACATGGAGTTAGAAAAGTGATTTTCTAAAATACTGAGATGTCAAAAATCTACCAGATTTCATTGGACACAGTAATTTGATACAATGTGCTGTTCACAGCTTCCCATTAACAGCAATAATTGAGCTAGGCCTTTCCATTACAAAATGCAAAGGCAACTTCAACCCTAGCTCCAAAAGCATCACTTATTAGCCAGAACAAGTTAAGGACTATGGCAATGCAAAAACACTACCTGTCAGTGTGGATGGCACTCCACTGGGCATTTTCAACACTATCTCTATATAAAATTTTGTCAAATACTTCACTCTATTTGCTGTTAAGATCTTATAAGATACTTCAAATTTTCAGTCGTTTTTCCTTAGACCTACGAGGCAGTGTGTAAGATTATTTATTAATCCTTCAGATGTAAAACAAAACAGCAGAGTTTACACAGTTCGTAAACTTTTTTTTTTCCCCCTCATATGCTCTTATCTTTGCTTTGGAAAATTTGGTTCATTGGCTCAGCTGGACAACATTCTTTTGAGTGTTCCTGAAGAAAAATATTGCAAAAATAATGTTAACTTTGAAAACTATTTTAGAAATAAATGATTCATATCTGATGAGCTGTGAAAAACTGGAAAGTTACAAAAAAAAGAGATGTAATAAATTTAACAGAAAAGCCAAATACTCCTTTAATGATGCTGATATTTTAATCCTAGAATCTTCTTAGTTTGCAAGGTTCCAAATTGTTGGCTGAGAAGTAAAAGCCTGCTAATTATTTTGCTTTTAAAAGAATAACTTTTATCCTTAGATCAGTAACTTTTATCATTAGATCCTTTTTAAAAGAAGCCTAAGAATATCAGTAAATTATAGATTTTTAAGAATAATGTGATGATGCAAATAATGCTGAATTATGGATCCCAGCCAATAAAGCAATCTCTTCATTTAATTTTGCGGATTACAGTTCTCTTGCTGTATTTTAAACATCAGTGTATTTTCTCACACTGTGTTTACCTGAGGAGTTCTAAGACATTGCTCATGAAAAATGGAGTACTGGGTCACCTCTGTGTTGAACAGAACAGAGGTTAGTGTCTGTGGGGATTAAAAGTTCAATGAAACAGGATCACCTTGGTGGGTCTTAAAGTCATAGTCCTTAGAAAACAAATAAAGTGTAAAATAGCTGTGCAAATTATTACTTCCTACACCATTTGGAAATAACATATTCAGAGATGCTACAATTCCACCAGTTTTCCTGTGTTTTCTAAAGAGATAATGATATACTGATTTTTGTGCATATTACTTACAACTTAGTGAAAATAAAAATCTATTGAATTATATTCCTGTTCTGTGAGACTCAGATAAATTATAGCAGATATGTTATTTGTTTTTTCTCCTTCCCTGAAGAAATGGTAAGGGACTATTCTGCTTCAGATTCCCAGCAAACGCAGAACAGCAGTAACTTTCCTCACAAGTGGTCTTTGGCTGTCTATGATCCCAAGTCAAATGATCACTGGCTTCATTAATTTAGAGCATTGACAAGTTTTCCAGGATATCATACAGTGAAGAGAAATAGAAAGATGCCCCATATCTCAGACTAAAGGGATAGATTAGAACTTGAATTTTCAGCAATCTTTTTGAAGATTATGTATATTCTGCAGGGAAAAAAAACACAACTATTTAAATACATTAAAAGAATTATTTTGTACAAAAGATAAGGTAGATACAGTTACCATTAGCCTGAGGAAGTGATCCGTACTGACAGCTTTAATCATTTCAGCATTAACAGGGAATAAGCCAAGGAATACCTATTCCATAGATTTTCTTAGACTTTTTTTTTCCAGACTCTGGTTTCATTTTTCCTCAAAGTTTAAGTACAAAGGCAAAACAAGGCAATCTATACAGCATCTTGCTCTGCAGATAGGACCCTAAAGGATTTTTTATTGTTGCTAGTAGTTGGAGTCTTTGGAGCGATGTTTTGTGTCCTCTTGCTGCCTTTAAGGTCCTTTGTTTTTACCTTCCTCAATACTGGATATCAAAATTTACAAACACAAAGAAAGCAAGAATTTTGGAAAAACAAAGTCAAGCTCACACAAAAATAAATAACAAGAAAAAAATCTACTGGAAGTGCACCTGAGAGAACAGAGAATGTGTGCGTTGTTAATCTCTGCTTACAGAGCCAAACCTCCAAAGACAGGCAAACACTTGCAAGGTACGACATTTGAGTTGCTATAATGAGCAGTCACATCCCACTATTTAGTTCTTTCCAAAGATTTAGACAGACTTCCTAGTCAGGTAAGATAACACAGCCTATGTGTCATATATTAACTACAGAGAAAGTTAAAGTGACGTCTATCTGCCCTCATCTCATGTCTCCCTAGTTTCAATTTTTTTTCTCTGTTTCTATCCAAAGGAAACTAAGGAGTACTGGCATTAGTTGGACTTCTACGTGGGATTGTTCACACTATAATTAATTGATAGGCTGAATCACACGAATAAGAATGCAACCTTAAAAAGTTTGGAACAAGATTTTAGCTTCACACTGGAAGTTCTGTTAAAGTACAGATATATGCTCTATATGGAAGTTCAATTAGAACAATACATTATTCTGATTTTGCATATAACCTTAGCTGTTCTACAGACCACTAAGTTCTACTTAATCCCAAATGTGAAAAGCATGAATTAATTAAGCAATATATTACAGTAACACATTTCTGATACTACTTCTTAGCCTTTTACAGTAGAACAAGCATTTCCCTGAATTAATTTTCACTGTTAATAATGGTACTTAGAAGAAATATATTTGAAGATTTAACAGTTTATTTGAAATACCCAGGTAAAATGAGCAGCTATTCTAATAATACCATCTAATGAGGCTGTACTAATCATGTGGATAGTGTCCCCCTTTTTCCCATGGAAGTTTAAACAGAATACAGAATTGGTTCAGGAACAGGGCAAAATCATTTTAAAGTTGTCAATCTTGCTTATTGTATCACTTAGAATGAAACTCTGACCTACTCAAACAAACCCACAACTACCTGCCGATGCTACCAGCAGGATTCACAAACGGTGCACAGGACTTGTCAAGATTACCATTTGCCTCTATATTAGTTTCTCCTTTTAGCATACAAGAAAGAATTCTGGATTCAGAAGGTATTGCCCTGCTCCGAAATATGCCACATCCAATGAAGCTGCACTTTCAACCTTTAATATTAATTATCCATGCAGAAACAACTGCTGAAATTGTAGTATACAGTAATAGAAATTTGATACTGTATAGCTTTGCAAATTTTGGCCCTGTCTTCCTGGAAGCAAAATGGCTATAAATTGGATAAAATGGAAATGTAAAAATATATGTTGCTGAAAATATTCACTGGTCATGTTAAATCCACTTAAGACTCCCAGAGTTCTTTGAGAGAAGTATTATATACAGCTTTTAAGTATCTCTTGTCCTATAAAAAGTATTGCACAAAAACAAAAAGAAAATAGAAGGAAATAATTGTGAATACACGAATGAGAAAATATAAAGCTACCAAATAAATGGAAATTATGAAGGAAATCTGGAAACAAATGGAAGGAGGTTACAAAAGCTCTGGTTATTGCACTGTGTAAGTGAACACAGTTACGAAAACAGACATCCTTATGAAACTTATTTACCTCCCAGTCACTTTTCTGAGATGATCCTACATGAAAAAACAAATATGTACTGAATGCAACATTTGGAGACTGATGTGCATCCACCCCTGCTTGATGGACTATTGTCTAAGATCCTACAGAATGCTTTATAATGATGTCATTTTTAGCTGAAAACTTCACCTTTCTTCTCATAAACTTTCTTTAATTTCTAGTTGCTTTCCTGTGTTATTCCTATGATTAACTATTTCAAATAATTTAGTCACCATTTTCTAGCGCAGACAACATAGTAATTCTTCCCTCATTTTCTATCCAGTTTACTGCAATATCCAGTATTTAATGAAGGTCAGCATTTTTTGATAAGTATCTTTCCAATTTTCTTTCAACTTAACAAGCAGCACTTCAAAGTCTTCATCTGAAACTGTACACCCAAACCTTTTTGCATATATTTTATAGCTTTTTCCTAAGATATTTTCAGTGCAGATTTTCTTCCTTGCTTGTGTTGTGAACAATTTTTCTCTACATCTATCATCTTTTATACTAACTGCGCTCCCCACCTTTCCCTGAAGTGTTTTTTTTTTTTAATTATTATTTCAGGCTTAATTTATCTAATTATTTAATTTACACTTGTGGCATATGCAATTATGACAATATTCTAGATCCTAGTTCCCTTGGTGGCTATTTCTGTACTTTGTTCAGATACACTTTGGACAGCTGGAAATACTTATACGTAGCATCTTTCTGAAGCTTGTTTGCTTTGTCCTTCTTATCTGAAATAAAAGTTATCCCAATATTAGGAACCTGTGATAGGATATCAATGTCATTATGTCTTATGGAAATACGTTGAAGGCTTTGAGAAGATCCAGGTTCCTGTTTACAGAAGAGGTCAATATGTAAGTGGATCCAGCACTGTTTTTTAAGAACAGAGTGATCCAGTTTTCTGCACCCAGCTGCACAGTGTAGGTGTTTCAGCACTGGAAGGAGCTTCTAATTCTGAAGAGCAGTTTCACAGAGAAATATAACTGGGGAAAGAACCTAAGAGGACCTGATGAACTCTAGTGATTTCTACCAGTCATCTTCAACAACTACTTCGGGAGCTGTATTTTAAATCCAATGGTTCAACTAACATCCATTTATAAATTATAAATTCTTATTTCATATGGAAGCAATGTAAACAACATAAGGAGCTCTTGAATTCCATTCTAACAGCCACACTTCCAACTGAAAACTCAAGCAAAGAGGGCATCCAACAGAACAGACATTGAAATTACCACCACTTACACTTATGATTTGAGGAACAGGCTAGCAGTAGATATTTATCTCAATCCACTCAAAGTATGAGAATTTCATTTAACAAGATTAAAAAAAAACAGTAGTTTTGATCTAGTAAGATCGTACTTTAGTGCTATGTCATTTCTTTTAAACTACTTAATCAGTAACACAGAATCTAAAGATTTTCTAAGCCTAGTGCAAAATTCCTATGCTCATTTTAGCTTTCTCTCTAAGGTTTTTCACTCATGTGAGTACTGTTGTGTATCACATGCATCACATCCAAAAGAGGAAAAGTAAACAATATCCTTGTAAAGGAATCAAGCTATTTCTTTTATAAATAAGGATTATTTGAAACAAGGCAGAATTAAAAATAATTATTATTACTGGTATCTCAGAGATGGAAAAGAAATATCTTTACTGCGTGCTAATTTAGACCACAATGTTCATATGCTTACACAGTTATCCTTTTGCTTGTTATTCTAACAGTACTCAGTGGTGTCACTTTCTATAAGGCTCATAAAACACTGAATAAAGCTGATTTGCTATGAAATAATTATTATATACTCATGATAAAGATCCCATGATAAAACAGATTATCACACACTAGGCTTCATGATTAACTGTTACTCTGATTCTGCTATAAATTATCATACTTGTAAATATTTTCTTTCATTTCAATTCAGATTTTCTCATTCAATTCCATTGTAAAACATCCTCTTTTAAAATCCCTCCTATTTGTTTTTAAGCTTACATGTTACGAATGCCAACCAAAGGGCATAAATATGATACAAAAATTTTATGCTGTTATTTGTTGAGTCCATTAGGTCTACAATTTCCTGACACCCTTATTAATTATAGTCCCTGTTTCTTGCAAACTGTGTAGTACAAGATAATGCCACATTTTCCTGATGTAAAGGTACTTTTTTTTTTAAACAACCTGCTCTGATAAGCTAGTTTCAGATCTATGTATATCCCTGGAATCTCATCATATTCTTCATTCTGGACCAGCATATTTTCTTTATGACCTCTCTATTCTTTGATGTAACTTTCAGAAACACTATAGTTTCATACAGTCATAATTAGAATCTGAAATCATCTTTTCAGATGTTCCTTGGCAAGCTACTTACAATTAGCTACCTTCTTTTCATGACATTTTTTCTTTTCTAACTCTTAGTATTTCCCCCATTCTTTTCTCCCCATTCACCATTTGTCACTGTCTGTCTAATCAGCTCTCATTAGAAGCTGATTCATTGTTCATTTTTAGAACTGTGTTCAGGATTCAGTCTCATATACATCCCCATCTCTCATACAAAAATTGAGAACTTTGTTATAGGCATGAAGTTTATTAATTTATATTTCTTTTTTCAAGTCATAAACAGGAATCAAAGATTTAAACTCTTTTAACTAGAAACTTTCAAAAGTTTTTCTATCAAAAAGGTAGGCGAATATATTATGAAGATGAGGTGAGGGCATTAAGGCTAAGATCTTGAATGTTTTTGCTCTTGTTCTTTAAAGACTGCAGGACTTATATGGCCACCACACAATCCTGCTCAAAAGCCACTGTTCTTGCTGTTGTAGAAATAAATTGTTTAATTATTCAGCTGTGTGGAACCTCCAAACACATCAAGCACAGAATCAAGCAAAGGATTGTGAAATGAAAATGCAAAAGAGAACATCCTAGATTTAGTGCTCAGATTACTACAGTGGTGCAAGTGGGCTCCACATGTGTTGAAACCGGATATGCACAAATCACACCTTCTGCCAGAACAGAAAACACTTGTGAATATATGAAAGATAGGCTGTCATGTGAATTTACTGCAGAAGAAAAAATAAATCTACTTCTGTATCAGAGTTTCTCTGCTATTGTGTTGGTTGTACCACAGTATTAATTTTCAGACACTGTCACCTATTACTAAATGAACTACTTAGAGAGAAGCAAGGCAGAAACATGAGAATATAATACAGTGGGCCTAATTTTATTAAGGATCTGTAACATTACTAATCTAACCTAAAGCAGGAAGACTTATGACCATAGAGCTCCCCATACCTAAATGATAGAAGACCTCACTGCCCATTAAAATCAAGGTTTTACTCCCATTCTTTTCCCAGTAACATATATATGGCAGTAGGTGGTTGAGGACATTCACAGCTGAAGAATATCTACAAAAGCCATGTTATCTAATTTTCAGGCTTTAAATGCACACTGCTACAATGCCCTGACAGATTTTCCTTGCTCTCCTCCAAAGTGTGTGGAACAGATAGCATAAAAACACCCATCTTCTGTCTCTCCCTGTGCTGTTGGAGTCCTTTCATGCCTGCTGGGATGGTGTGTGTACACATAGCAGATTTCTGCTGTGAAAGAAAGAGCCTCTAATTCAGAGTTTACATGGTCATGGCTTCTCTCTTTAGCTGGATTTCATTTGAGTCTATTATAAGGGATTGAGAAAGACAAAAGGACTCCTCCATTGTGACTTAGGAAAATGCTGAGGCTTTTCTGAGTTTTGAAATACTGACCTAGTTGCTGTGGAAACTTCCTCAATTGTACAAGTAATTACTTCACTACTTGGCCTGAATTTAGGAATCTTTTATGAGTGAACTGCAAAAGAAGAGACTATTTATAATGGAACAAACTCTGTTTTTATAAAGATGAATTTGTTTGCACAACAGTCCAACAATACATAAAAAAAAGTAATGGTATGCACAGAAACTTGAGAGCTTGTGAAAGAGCATGTAGCTGTTGCTATAACACAGTGAGTTAGTGCTGCTGGAGCTGTACTTGGTCTTGAAATGGGGAAGGAAGCAGATAAGACAGAACCATAACCTATGATGGCCTGGGAACTAAAGATCTCAGAAGACAGTAGGTGGCATGAGAGAGACAATATTGGCAGACAATTTGGAAAGAGAAAAACAATCTATTTATAACAGAATTGGCTTTAAGTGTTATGAATTGCCTAGATAAGAGAATATTTCAATTAATCTATAAGTCATGTAATAGAAATGAAAATCCTCTCTTATTCACTGTCACTTACATCTACCATCTTTATGCAGGTTTAACTAACTCAGCCCATTTAGGGATTAGTATAGAACAGTTTAATCCAATTCTCAAAGTGAATGCTGAATCCTCTTATTTCAATAATTGGAAAAAAAATCTCAACTAGTCCTGTCCTTTTTCACTTTCAGAACTATCTGTTCTACATTCAAAGTGTTAAGTTGCAACACTACAAACATTCCATCAAGAACTACTATGACTTCACGAGTTGTCTGCTTATTGCCAAAACTGAATAAATCTGACCTGATTTATGTGTCTAAGTAGACTAATAAGAGGTTTGGGTTTTTTCAGCCAACTAGCCAAGGGCTCCAGAAAGAATCTTCCTGTCCCAGTAGATCAAGTAAATTGATCAGTAGTTTATGCCATTCACAGGTACCTTCCAAACTTCTGTGCTTTCTTAATTTTTCCAACTCTTGTAGTAAGGTCTGGTTTTGCTTACCAAACTTTCTTTGTCTTCAAAGTGACCCAATGGTTAATTCTAGCAAATGGATTGATTTTTTGCATTACCGTTTACTCGTCGTTAGTATTTTTAGCAGTATCCTTCATCCTTAATTCAATAATTTGAAAATTTAATAATTTTCTTATTAAAAATTAACAGGCTGACAAAAAGAGCTTTGCCTATCTTCAAAGTAAGGCTAAGTTTTTGACTCCACAGAGACATCCACAAATAATTTGAAGACTGCAAAATCTTTGCGTTCCATGTTCGTAAAGAGAGGATTTTTTTTCGGAGGGGGCACAGGAAGGTGCACAAAATAAAGGTTGAAAGCTACAGTCAAACTGAGATCTAATTTAGGCATCATGGCAGTACAAATCTCTAAACAGTCTTATTTGAAGATACAGATAGTAACTGTACTGTATAGCTACTGTAACTTGGCTCTACTTCAATCCAAATGATCCTAAAGTCAAGTAGACCACAAGAAATAGTCTTGAAGGAATTTGCTCTGTTCCACATATCTATCAGTGAGATATCTCCATGGCCTCCTACCTTTAGGAAGGTTGTTCACTAGATCAACTTCTGTATTTAATAGCCTGCATACCAACACTCCTAGCCTGCAAGGAAAGCACTTCTGTTTCTTAAAAAAAAACATTCAGTGCAGATTTTCCCATGGTAGCTGTTACACCTAGATTTTTGCTTTCAAAGAGATAAATCCCCACATTCCCTGTATGATCAAAACTATCCCTAATGGAAATATTAAATGTTACAATAGTATAAAAGTTAGCTCATGAAGATAGAGATCAAACAATAAATTACAAATTTGAGGAGTGAATTACGAAGAGTAAATAAATATAAAATACATCTCTATATTTTACCAGCAAAGTAGTTTATCCAAAGGAGAAGATGAAACAGTCACCAAAACCTTCTGTTGCAAAAGCTATAGGAGCAGAATTCATCAAATTACTCCATCTGGTGGGTGATCCCCTCCAATCCTGAATGATTTTTCTTAGGCTGTGTATTCCTGTTCTTTTTTAATGTAAATGAAATACTCAAAGCTTGATCAGTGTCCTTTCAAAGGAAATGAAATATTCAGGGCGCCTTTGATATTCAAAGCACTTCCTGGAATCATAACTCCTTTTCTCTCACCATTTCCAGTTTAAGACAACCTTTATATTGCAATTTTAACATATTCTTCCACAGAAAGACGACGACAAGTGTTAACACTGTCTTTACTTTGCTATCCTTCCTATTCATAAAAAGTACAAGTAATACCACAGTTTGGTGAACTTATGATTTCTGGTGTGTTATTGGTGTTCTATGAAGAACATTCATGACATTAGAAAAAAAACAGATATTCTACTCTATAACAGTTCTCAGATCTTTCTCAGATTTTGTGGTTATCTTTATAATTTAACTCAGTGTACATCCTACCCCTTCTACAGAATAAGCTTCTCTAGGTCATAAGCTCCTATATTTTAAAAAAAGGTGTAGCAAATTTAACTTCTTAATTAGCCTGTCTTCCTATACCTTGTATTTCTAGTTAAGCTCTTCCAATATTCACTTAGGGTTACCCCATAAAAACCACTATCTTTGATTCATCTGCAGGTACAACATTTTCTGTATAGCCTCCTCTCCATCATTTTTCATATGCTTTTCTGAAGAGCAACACTGCCTCCACCTGCATCCCTGTTCTCTTAGTTTTTAACTTAGCTCTTGGAGGTGGCATTTGAAAAATGTTCCTCTGAAGCACCCATTTTGGGATAATTTTCATCCAGTGGAATATGTATCCACTCATTTTCACTGACTCGTCTCTTCATTAAGAGAAGAGTTCTTGCCTTCAGTTTTTGCCTCATTCTTTCCAGCCCATATAATCAAAGGAGGGAGCAATCCAGTCCAGTTCAGGTGGGCCATACTCTGATTGTTGGGTTTACTGCTGGGAGCTTGTCTGCAAAACCTTTGGTATAGGCTAATCCTAATCACCTTTTTCTCCATTAACATCCATTTACCATCAGGAACTGAAAGTAGGAAGTCTGCCTCACACCCTCTGCTATCAAACCATTTTCTCAGTCATAACAAAGTCCCAAAATACAGAAAGCAAACAAATCACACAAACTGATTCATCATCTTCTTAGGAACAAAAACTTACTCTGCATCAACCCAAAGTGCATTCCAGGCAGGCAAGCTCTTCTCTTTTCTAGAGTCTGTGCACAAGCCATGAGTAAACATGCAGAAATATGAACACTGGCATACTAATAAAGAAGACTGGAAACACTTATCTTGTTTAATAGAAATTACACTTCAGCACAGATGTTGTAAACCTACTGGCACTGGGGTTATCTATTATGACACATCAGTATGTCTGCATTTAACCTGGTTATACTTCTGTTTTATTCATGACATAGAGATAAAACAAGAAAATAGTATACAATGAAAAAGAATAACTTTAAGGAATAAATTGAGAAAGACAGAAAGTATAATTTACCATATTAAATAATCATGCTTGTTTTGGTTTGACTTTGTTTTTTCTTTTTTGTTTTATTTCTGTGGGGTGCTTGTTTCTTGCTTTTATTTAATTAAAGTCATCCATTATTGAATCACTTCTCTATAGTAAAAACCTACTGGCATAGAGTTACTTTACAAGTGAACTCCTTAGGGCAAGTACAGTCCTCGTCCTTTGATTACGCAAACTGAAGAACAGTTAAAGTGCCCTTCATCTGTCTTCCTACATGCATTTCTAATTCCTTTCAGAAGAAACCAGTTATCAAGAGTGAAGAGCTGGAAGGCTCAGAGAAAGGGATAACTCAAGAGACCAAATATGAACATTCAGGTTTCAGTGTATCATGACATCCAGACAGAATGAAAAACTGATAAAGGATCAAGAAGTACTCCTGGGTCTCGCAATCCATGTATATCCTGGTTTATTTGAAACCTTGAGAGTGTGAAGTAGGAAGATCAAGGCTGTAATTAGGAAAAACCCTTTTGTGATCTGCTATGTTTCCCCGGAATTTCAATCCTTGCAGGTCTGTACTGTTCTACTGGAAAAGTAAGATGGAGGAAGTAAAAATATTTGCAGATGTTAATCATATTTATGCAAGCTAACAAGCAAGTTTCCATTCTGGAAGTTCTAACTGGTCAAGAAAGACAACTGCTAACTGCAGACACACAGGTAAACTGCTGGCAGTTATTTCCTTCACTAATAAAAAGTCAGAGAATTAAACTAAATGCACTTAAGCTTGAGACAGCATAAAGGATTGTCTTAATGAATGCATAGGTTTTCTTGACATTAATTAAACAACTACAATGCTATTCTTAACCCCACCTCGACTTAACCAGACAGCAAGATACCAAGCAAGCAAGATGTCAAATGTGTCCCCATATTTCTCTGCTGCTTTTGCATGCAAGCTTTGTAAGAGCTCCCTTTCCGAGGCATGCTTGTTGCTATGGCTGTACTAAAGACTGCCTTAGCTAAAAGTCATTATAAATTTCTATGGGTTTCAGAGGAACTGGGTTCAAAACAACACACAGACAACTGATCCAGCATACAGATAAGGTCTAACATGAACTTCACAAGCATCCTTTAACAGTGCATGACATCATGAGGTTAAGACCAACATTCATATATGGAAGATCGGGCTCTGTTACTCCACAAAGAGATCCACACCACTTTACTCCAGGGAATAAATAAAGCCAGAGCATGGATAAGAAATGGAATCTATGCCTCCGTGTCAATCAATAGAGAAAAAATTAAAAATCCTTTCAGATTTTGCAAGGCACAGATAAGAGTTCGACTCTTACATCATATATATTGCCTTGGAATTAATCCCCTTAGTGCACAGCTACAGTAGTGCAACAAAATTTAGTTTATGTCTGTTAGCACAAGCTTAAGTGAGTACAGCTCAAGAACTCAAGCAGTTAAAAGTTCCTGACAGCCACGATTATGTGCAAGATGGCTCCTTATCAGGAAAAGACCTTACATTTCTATTCACCAAAGAAGGGATAAAGAAAAACATTATGGGAAAGGAATATGAGAAACTGGGAAGATAGAAAAGATATGGGGTAATCACATAGGAATTTGATACACTGCTTTCCACAGGTGTTGGTATTTATTTTGTCTATCATAATCAGTCTACATTTCAGGTACACGACAATGCTGGAATCTTACTGTAAGACTCAAATGTTCTATGTAATTCCACAAACAAAATTATGTAGAAATAATCTCTCCACAAGAAAAGCACCTACTACCCTGAAAAGAACATAAATTTGTATGATAATACCCTTAGTAAATCTCTACAGTTCTCATGAGAAGCAGTGTGCAGAATTACAGACATATAGAGGGAACATTAGATATAAAGACAAAACCATGTAAACTCTTCATTGCAATCACTATTCTAATCATTTCTAATAAAATGTCCCTGGTCGACCCATTAAAGAAGAAAATATTTGAGATACAAAAGGTATATTTACAGTACTTTAGGTTATTCTTTTTAATTTTCAGAATTGGTTGAAAACGCCATTTATAAGTCAAATGAAAATAGTGTCTTTACATTCTGAAAAGAAAATCAAGTAGATTGTATGTGAGTGAGGTAATATTATATTCTTGGAAAAGTCAGTGTCTCTGATCTTGTGAGGTGATCATCTTCTGCGTATTCGACACTGATATGTCTGTGCGTCACCAGTCCATCTGTCCCTGACTAGAGGGAAGGATTCAAGCAGTTCAGCCTAAATGAGTCTTACTGCATCAGTGTGAACTCATCGGTTAACTTACTCAAAACCAGATTAAGTAACAATAGTAATTGAAAACAAGATCATGGAGGTTTGGCAAATGGGACAGCAAACTAAAAACCTCCTCCAGTCTCACACCTTTATCTGTTACTGAAGCAGAAGCATAAGCATCTCACAAGCTTGGAATTATAGAGTCACAGAATTATAGAATCACCAGTGTTGGAAAAGATCTCTAAGATCATCCAGTCCAACCATCTACCTACCACAGATACTTCCACACTAAACCACGTTCCTCAGTACAATATCTAAACACATGAATGTCTTCAGGGATGGTGACTCAACCACTCCTATTGGCAGCCTGCTCCAGCGACTGAACACTCCTTCAGAGAAAAAAACCCAGCCTGAATCTCCACTGGTACAGTTTAAGGCTATTTCCTCTAGTCCTATCAATGGTTATACATGAGAAGATGTCAGCACCCACCTCATCACAACCTCCTTTTAGGAGGAGGTAGAGAGCAGTAAGGTGCCCCCTGAGCCTCCTCCTCTTCACCAGTTCTAAATCCCAGTTCTCTCAGTTGTTCCCCATAAGATTTGTACTCCATACCCCTCACCAGCTTCACTGCCCTTCTGTGGGCACATTCCAGGGTCTCAAAGCCTTCCTTGTTGGGAGGGGACAAAAACTGAATGGAGTACTCGAGGTGCAGCCTCACCAGAACTGGGTTGGGAGGATGATCATTCCCCCTCCTGCCTGCACTATTTCTGATATAAATCAGGATGCCATTGGTTTTCTTGACCACCTGGGCACACTGCTGGCTCACACTCAGCTAAGTGACAAGCAGCACACCCACGTCCATTTCTTCCACGTAGTCTTCCAGCCACTGTACCTCAAGCCTGTAGCATTTCCTAGGATTATTGAAAACAAAGTGCAGGGCCCAGCACTTGATTGTTCTGAACTTCATTCCATTAAACTCAACCCAATGATCCAGCCTGTCCAGCTATCTCTGCAGGACCTTCCTACTCCTTGGCAGGTCTTCCTCCCAGCCTGGTGTCATCCGCAAACTTACTGAGGGTACTTTCGATCCCCTCGTTCAGGTTACTGATAACGATATTGAACAAAACAAGCCCCAGTACTGACCCTGGGGAACACCAGTCATGACAAGTTGCTAGCTGGATTTAACTTTATTCACCACCACTCTCTTAGCTTAGCCATCCAGCCAGATCTTTACCAAGGAGTGTACCTGTCCAAGTCACAGGCTGCTAGCTTTCCAGAAAAATACTGTAGGAGACAGCAGAGTGACAGTCTGAGAGGAAAGTGATTTCAGCAGAAGAGACATAGAAGAACACAAATTCACTCTGTTGTAATTTGTACAAAGTGGAGTAGTTCAGTGGCTTTTCTTTCTTTTCTGAGTTAGTTTGCCTATTTGAGCATACCTTATAATCTCCAAATACTGTCTTGTCATCAGCACAGCATCAATCATCGTGCACATTTCAAAACAGCGTAACTAATCTTCTGACACCAAATTATCAGGTTTTGCAAAAAGCTATAGTCCAGGTATTGAAGCTCACCAAAGAAATAAAAGCACTTCAGAACTACTACATGATAAAGCACTTTAGTACTTGTATAGCTTTCCTATTTCCTCTTAGGTAGAATCCTTTAACTACACTTTCCCCTACTGCAGTTCTTTAATCTAAAATTGATTTCATCATCAAAAAATGTGGCCTAATTGCACAAAAGGCTCCTTAGTGCAATGAACAATTAGTAGCATTCAGTATAAGTGATTCAGTCTCAAAACAGCAGATGTCAACAATCTGTAGATTTCAGATACACGAATCAATGACACCATCTGAAAATTAAAAAGAACTCAATTTATGTTAGCTTTAACAACTAACAGGAGCTTAGTTGGTATTTTGAGCAATATGCATTTGAAAAGAACATGTTACTTCCCTCTTATGAGTTGAATATTCTTTTTGTTTTTTTGTTTGTTTGTTTTTTTCCCCCTCCTTACCACCGCTCCCCATAGGGTGAGGAGCAGAAATTTTTCAACAGGAGGAAAGGTGAAGCCTGCTTTAGACTCCTGGATTGAAGCCTTATATCAAATATCTAAGAAGGGGACAGAAGAAGAAATTGGATGAAAGTGATTAGTTACTGTTTAAAGCAACATTAAATGTTCTTAAAATTTGAATGTCTTGAAAAAGAATAAATGTAGAAACTTTTTTCCAAGAGGAATCCAGCTAAGATAAGCCTTCTATAAAGTACCTTCTTAGCATTAAATGTTTGTAATAAGCTACTCTAAACTGTTTTTTATACGCCTTCTCCTCTACTCTCTGTATGCTCTCTTCTTGGTTACAGTGTTACTGGCTGCTAATTTTATTTTTGTCCTCTGATAATGTACAAGAGTTATTGTGAAACTAATGTGAACATACTGTGAGTTTAATGTGCATCTCTTGCTGTTATTAGACAGGGCTGCAGGGCAGACCTGCTTTGGTTTACTAGACGGGTATGTTTTATTATATAACAAACAACTAATGCTGACAGCAGATTTAAATTAATATCTGATTTAAGAATAGAATAAACCTCAGTAAATATTTTTCTAACTGCAAAAGAAAGCAGAAAACATTCCCTAAATACCTTTGAGAGGGAAATAAAGAGAACAAACTAAGGAGGATGACCTGTAAAAAAGATATTTGATACACAAGACAATCTAAATCATCAGTCCTTTGCATAACAGGAGTTAGAGAGATAAAATGCATTATCCAAAGACTTATTCAAATCAACCATTATCCAGAGATTCTGTGTCTCACTTCGAAACTTAACAGACACTGATAGCATTATCATTCCCTGATTGGGCTCCAGCTATTCCATAAAAGCTACATTTCATTTGCAAATTCTCTGTGCTTTCAAGTTCCCAATCCCAGGCACAGTTCACAGCATAGCCAAACTCCTTATCAGGGCTGGATGCAGGCATGAAACTACTCAGCCCTCAGCACTGCAGTCTGCACAGAGGAGAAAAAACAGGCATGTTGGCCAATTGGACTTTATCAGCAAAGTAAAAAGGCAGCCAGTGCTGATTCTTGACATTACTGATGCTAATAATGCCTGTGTGGCAAGAAGGAAACTTTTGTCCTCAGCGCAAGTTATGAGATATTCCAAGGAAAGCTGTTTCTGAAATGCTAACAAAATTCTTAGTGCCAAGTGTGGTATTACTCTATGCTAATGGAGCTTCTAAATATTTTCAAATTCAGGAAACTCACATGGGATTTAAATAACTATATTTTAGGTTACTAACTTTGAAATATTTATACTAATATAACTGGAAGTAAATGAACTATGTTTCTTGAGTAGGATTAAAAACAACTGATGGCCCAGCCCTCAAAGAAATTCGCTAAAATTTGAGTAGCATTGTCTTTCTGACAATATATAGAGATTGTCCTTAAAGTTCTAAAAATACCACCAATTGTTTTCCTTTACCCCAAACAATTTTTATGAACTTTTCTAGTTTAACTTATTCTTTTCACTACAGGAAAGTAGTTCCTTCTCCATTCAAGTGTGAAATATTTATCAATTTCATCCACATATATTTGTTTCTAACTTGCTGTACTTCTTTATGTGCTACAAATACTAAGAGAAGAATTTCAGATTATGGATATTTTGAGCTGGAAGGGATCACTAAGTCTAACTCCTGGCTCCAAACAAGAACAGAAGATCAGTGACCTCATCTGAAAACTTGAATTTTCTATATAGGAATGCCTTCAAGGTTACATGGTTGTATGGGAGCTGCTGAATCACAGCCTGAACCTTTGATTAGTTATCTGAGGCAAGCAGTATGTCAGCCCTGGGAGCACAGGTGAAAGCAATTCACCTGGGCTGCAGGAAGGGGTGGAGCCAGGCTCCACCTATCCAGACCCATTTCAGTGCTGACTGCCAGGGAGGAAGGATCTCTTCTGAGAGATCCGCTCCTTTGGAGCCCTTTGCAGTGAGCCCTCTGCACGGGTAAGCGTTCCACCTATTTTCTCTTTGTTCCCCTTGTGCCTAACTCTTTTGTTGGTTTATTTCCACACCTTGACTATACATCTATTTTTGATTGTACTTTTCAATTATATTATTTTTCCTTGATTGTACAATGGTATAATAGCAGTGCACACAAATGCTTCATTTTTCTAATTGAGCCATTTCTAATCATTTTTGGAAAGAAACCCCCAGATCTTGCATCTCACTATTCTTTGGGAGGTGAGGAAGATGGCAGTTGTTTTTACCATTAACAAATAATCACATCACAACTGTAAGAATATTTTTAAAACAGCGCTGCTTTAGAAGTAACTGCTAATAAGTACTAGTCAGGTCTCTCAGTCTTTCTTCATATGGAAAATGCTTCAGGCCCATAATCATCTTTGTGGCCTTCCACTAGACTCTGGAAGTTCCCTATCCTTCTTCAGCTGGTGAGCCCAGAACAGGACACAGTACTACAGATGTGGCCTCATCTGTGCAGAGAGGAAAGGGAGAATAACCTCTCTCAACATGCTGGCAATGCTCTTTTTAATGCTCCTTGGGATACAGCCTTCTTGACTGCACAGCATAGAATTTTTCTTGCAAAGAAATCTATTACACATTGGAATAACTTCTCAATGGGTAGAGTGTCCAGGTAGGAGAGTAGCTAACCATTATATCCAGCCATCTTGGATGTGGTGCTCAGGGACGTGATTTAGTGGAGGGAGTTAAAGTAGTATGGTATAGCTTGCAATTGGACTCAATGATTGTTAGTGTCTCTTCCAACCTGAGCAATTACTTGATTCCATGATTCTATGATCTTCTTATACAGAAAATTTACAAGTTTAAAACTATCATAAGCCTGTCTTATACAGGTTCTTACGGTACCTTGCTATTTACAACCAAATAAAAAAATCAGGCTAATCTAGATTTATATAGAGAGAGATATAGATATCTTTTTACCTTAATTGTCCACCAATTTATGTGCTTGCTTCCTTGTTCATTCCCAAGGACACTGTTGCTCATTCTTTACTAAATTTCTCTAAGATAAGCTTTTGATGTTTTATAGATAAACAGTTATCCACTGATCATAAGCTGTGAAAAGCAGGCATTGAGATAAATTAAACTTCTGTGGTATACATTGTTCCCACTTTCTGCAAAATATTCAGGAGCAAGTATACTGAAAAATACACCGAGAATCAAAACTTTTACAGGAATTTGACATTAACAAAGAGCTAGAGCCAGAAACACAGTCTGAATGCTCCAGCAGTGATATTTAAAAACATGTATGGCTATGTGCATGCACTTCAAATTTTATGTTTCTGTACAAATGGGGAACTATTTTGGAATAGAAAATGAAACTAATCCCTAGGGTGCAACTACATAAGGAAGAAGCTACCTATTTAATTACTGTTTCCTATAGGGCACAACCACAGTATTTAACTAGTCGTCATTAATAAAGATACTAAAGGAAACATTTTAAGGACAAAACCCATCGCTGTGGAAGAAGAGTGCAATATGTCACTTAATTGGATATATATTTGGCAGAAAAAACTGAAGGAGGGCCATGGATCCACACACCCCTTGGCATGACAGCATAAGACCATAGTGAACAGAGCTTAGCAGATAGATTTCACAGTGGTTTGAAGAGTTCAAATGTTCTCACCCCTTTGTTTCACAAGTGACTCTCAAATAGAACTGGAATAGGGAGAACAAGAGAACGGCCGTTTAGACGTAGAGTATGAACTGAATGATGGATGAGCAGTGCCTCGGGTGTTTCCATCAGATAGGAAGAGCCATCCTAACTCTGTGATCTATTCTCTGAGCAGCAGGAGACTAGATCAAGGCAAAGCTATCCTTTCTCTGTCTTACACAAAGCTCACACACTAGTCAATAGCAGGTTTTTATCCAGTAATAAGTTACTTCAGTAAGTCAAACTCCTGCTGGAGTTTTTACATTACCATTCAGCCCAACAGGTAACTTTTTCTTAACAATAATGCTCTTAAAACTTAATGCAATTTTTCTTTTAAACAGTTTACTATATAAATGTAGGATGGCATATCTTATGTGTCTTCACTGCCACCTTATGGCCAATTTTTTTTTCTTATTGCTTTTTTTATTATATTTTACTTACATAAAGTGTAAAAAGAAACAAACCAGAAGTACATCCAGAGCAAGTACATATGCAAGAAGATATAAATATAGTTTTTCAGTATCAGCATTTTCACAAGCTAAAGAAGAAAAACAAATTAGAAAAAGATCAGTGAGAAAAAAGATCTATTTTGTCCTAAATTCAGTAAATTAGTGTTCACTGGTGTTGATTCACAAGCCTCCCAGGCTACTGTGATTGAATACAGATTTATAAAGCCATCTCTGAATGTGTGGGCTTCAGAGACAGTTTACTTCTTTTGTCTCTGTAGATCAATGCCTCCCACTAGATATCATCTTTTTTTTTTGATAGTTAATGCCTCTTTCACCATTACTAAAATTTATGTTTGTTCTGTTAATGCACAAAATTCTGTTTCACAATGAAGAATGGTTGGTATTACTGAAATAAACATGTAATATTATACAAAAAAAAAAGATTACTACTTCTCTATTAATGCAAAGTTTACACAGAAAAAGCACTTAAAACACAACTTGACATATGGTAATTATTCAAGACCGAAGTATTTATTCTTGCAAAGAAATGAGCATTGTTACAACATCTGCTGATTCCTTGAATAACTTATCTTCAGCACTGAGGAGACTCAAAGCAGCACAAAGCTGGCAGTCAGCTCTCTCTCCTTCCTACAGTCTTAGCAAACAGAAAGGCCAAGAGAAGGAAAAGTTGCCACAGTCCACTCAGTGCTTTCTAATGAGTGGTTCTTAAGAGAACCAGCTCTGATTGGTATCAGTGAAAAGTCATATTCAAGCTATTCTAACACATGTTGCAAAGGGACAGAGGATAACTACTAACCCCTAACTACTATTAACAATGTTTTCTCACAGTCACCACTCAAATCATCCCCTACCCCCAATAGACATAACAGGAAATCTGTTTCTAGTGAAGTTATTCTGCATTCTAATAAGAAAAGCGCAAGAGACTAAACACTATTTTAGTTGTATTGTCATAGAAGATTTTTTTTACAAGTATATATCACACAGCCTCACAAATTTGATCAGTGCCTAGAATACATCAGCTCATTCATTAAGGGCTGAACAGCTCATTTATTAAACAAAGTGTCACACAGACTGCAAGTAGCATCTCTGGAGTGCCACTCCAGGATGTTTTCCTCCTGCCACCTTGCCTCTCACATCATCCACCCAATGGTTCCTCTGGCAACTCTCCCTCAGCATATTGCCTATTGTACACAGTGAAATGGCTTAGGGGACAGACAAAAAAACAACTCCAACTTTAGCACTGACTTTAAAAAAATACTCCGCCAGAAGTCCTGATGAGCAGAACATGCTGACTAAACCGGCACCTTTCTTTTCAACCCCCATTAAAACTTGGTGGACTTCTTTGCTGTGGAAACATGAAGTAAAGAGGCATCGTGGAAGCAGCCAAAAATATAAAATTAAATAACCTCAATTAAAATAAGCTTCTTTTAGTGCTGATTTCACCTTGCTGCCTCCTTCGTGGTAAAGTTATGGCTTCATTATGAAATATTTAATTACAGAGACCTCATTGTTTAATTCTAAGCCTTAAGGATAGTCCTTCAGATATGTCTGTTTTGTGTCACTGTTCATTTATAAGGATATAAATGTTTTGAATTTGTTTCCATTCTTGTTGGACACGATTACATCCATTTTGTAATTAAAATAAATTTGCTCCTGCTATAGAAACCATAAATGACACAACATTCCAATTCCCATTTGTTGCTAGAAGTGGTAGTTTTATAATACTTCATCTTAGTCATCTAATTGCATTGTGACAGTAGCTCAACAAGTTAGCAAATATCAGCAGAGTTGTGAGAAATTTTGAAGTGCCTGCTCTTAGTGTACAGTACATGTAAGAAAGAACAGCTTAACACAAACAGCAAAGTGCACAAAGAGACAAGTTATAGATGCTGTCTCCATATTTGAGCCCCTAAAGTATATTTGTTCTGCTCAATTTAGATACCGGTAGCAAAAGCATAGTTTCCCTAAGCTCCTTATACAGCCTAGTCATGAAATAGGCCTTCTCTAAAGAGCCACTCTGAGCAGAAACTTAACTTAGGCACTTGGTATTACTCTGAAGACGTCCTCAGTGACTAAATAGAAAGCCAAAAGAATCTCAGTGCCACAGTGGAGTGTCACCAGGCACTGTGCATTTTCCCTCAGTAATCACAGCTATGGTCTCTAACATCCATACTCAGAGGAAAGCAAACACCATGTCTAACACAGAACGTACTTTTGAAATCTTGGTATAAGGACTTCTAAAAAAAACAAAAGAGCAGATACAAAACCATTGAAGTCAGAAGGTAAATGCTTTCTCTTAACCTCAGTGATGAAAACAGGCTTTCACTCCTAAAAAAAAAGTGCATGTAAGCTAGATAGGGGAAAAAACAGGGAAAAACTGTTATCCAGAAATAATTTACAGTTTCCAAAATATGCTCTTTGGAAGAGGGGAGGTTCTCACAGGGAAACAGCTGGCCACGTGCAGAAAAGACAACAGATGGGATAAGAAATGAAAATACACAGGAAACAGTTGGTTTGTCACTGAATGACAATACAGTGAGACAGACTGGGGGGAAGAAGGGAAGTGTGTGTGTGTGTGGCTGCATACGCAGACACATCCACAGGCAAACATACACAGTTTCAACTAATCAAGGGCAGTAATGGCCATGAAAGTATTCATGTTTTCAGAATGAAGACAGAGGTGGTCAAAATTACTCCTGATGGAGATGGTATTTCTCATGAGAGTTTTGGCATTTGCCCGTACTATCAGATCTTGAAAACCTTTCTAACATAAAAAGCACTCACTAGCATATGGATTAATACTCCTCCTGTGAATCATACTATTAAGTGCTGCAATACAAAGCTGAAAGTAAGATCAGAAAGTCTCTGCTTTGATGCAGTGTTATTTATTCTAAGTTGCATGTACTACTCTACACCAAATAGCACTAGAGTCTCATTTAATATTTCTAATTCTATAGTATAACTACATACTAAAGCAGGAAGGAAGACTCACATCAGGATAAGTTATTTCTTTTTCTCAAATTTTAGTGCTTTTTCTTCATTATAATTGCACATATATTTAGTACTGCTAGAGCATTTGATTCAGTTATGAAAATCCTCACAACACCCCAGTGTTCTGTGTAAACTTGTCTTTGAAATTAATGTACTACCAAGAGAATTTATTTCATCACCATTTGACTTTGCTCTACTGATCTGTGAAATGTGTTGCACCTCTCTTCCCTTGAAAGCCATTATAAAAAAGACAGACCTGTCATCTTTTCTAGAATTAAGAATTGCCATTTATGCTTTATACAAAGTGACTGTACACAATAATACTAAGGCAGCATTTATAACATTTTCTGTAGTACCAAAACACTCATACACCAGTATGAGATAGAACTAAAATCTGAACAAAATTCTACCCTTCATTTTTATGATTTTGCAAACACCTTTACAGAAATGTAAGCAGATCTCTTCAATTCTTCTTATACCACTGACTTTTGGAAAATATAGAAACACATAGAGATATTTTTAAGCCAGATTGGCAAAACAAGTGACAAAAAAATAAATCAGTATTCCCAATTTCTGTATCCATAAAGTAGTATTCCTGACTCTAAAAATTAAGTAACACTCCAGGTCATAAAACACAAAGAATAATAAATTACAGCTTTTGAAAGCTCTTTGTTCTAGATTCCCCTTCTAAATTGTGCTTTGTGAACATATATAAGAACAGGTTGTCAGAATTTGTTTTCTTGAAAGCTCTAATTATACAACAGGTGCAAATTGGTAGAACTGGGAAAAATTTAGTCATAAGTCAACCAAATGAGCATCTTCTTAGAGATAAGAGATTTATAACTAGTTTATTAAATAACGTTCATTAGACACTTCTATAGGCATTTGTTTTTCAGCAAATCCATCAAAGACATTAAGGCAACTGTAAGTGTATGAGTATATTTAGATTTCTTAGGTATGTGAAGCAGCACACCATAAAATAGATATATGTACTCCAGAATGAAATTCATCAAGTTCCAGACAGATGTCATAGGCAACAAGAAAGTTTGTAAACATGTAATTTTTTAAGTGAGACTAATAACACTCAGCCTTTTGTAAACCACCTAATAACATTTAGGAGTCCTTGAAATCCCTAATTTCATGAACTATTGACTAATGAAGTTGAGCAATGTTGTCAGCTGCTGCTTGGGAAGAAAGATCATAGTTTATGCCAAAGCTTACAAATTTACAGATCCATACTGACAATCAGGAAACTGCAATAGCAAATCACTTAAAGAAAAACTCATTTCCTTAGCTTTCTTAAGAATGCTCAGAACAAGTTTCTCTACAATGCTTTATCTCTTGAAAGTACGTCTGAGAAGTGATAAGAGATGGAAGCAATCTTGCAGCTAAGTAGTTAAAAAAGTCTCCTAACTTGACCTCATCTTTGTGGATATTTCCAAACTCATTTTGTAACCTGCAACAGTTTAGTCCACATCAATGTCTGTCTTTGTTTTCACTGCACTCTCTGCCTATAATTTCAGTGATAACTCAAGTACAATTGAGAGAGACAATTCTCAGAGGGCCATTAGCTGTAAGCCACCTTAATTCAACTGCCCTATTAAAAAAAGCATGCTAAAAAAATAAGAACAGCAGAAAAACAGATTTCTGCTCTTGACTTTCAACTTGACGTAAGGGCCAATAACCAAACAAAAAAAAAGTAGATTTCTGAGTGCACTTACTGTGATGATACGGACTCAGAGCTCTCATCAAACTCTTATGAAACATCCAACCTCCGTATTTAAGCTAAGGTACTCTCAAGTCCAATTTCTGAAAGCATCCAGTCATTAAGATGACAAATCACTGTGGGGTTTGATTTCAGTCTTTTCACATTTTCTCAATCACTTTTGGGTGACCTGATGCTAATTAGGATGATTTTTCTTGTGTTTAACTGGAATTTCCTGTATTTTAATTTGTGCCCATTGTCTCATCACTTAGAAAAGTCTGGCTCCTTTACTCCCTCCCATCAGCTATTCATGCATACAGATAAGATACTCCTACACCTTCCCTTCCCCAAACTAAGCAGTCCATCTCCTCCATGTCAGGCACTTCAAGTCTTTAAGCATTGTTGTCACCCTCTTCTGGACAGGGGGAGCTGAGAACAGTACACATCATTGATGAGGAGTGTCAAGGAAAGCAGAAGAGTCACCTCCTTCAACCTGCTCACAAAGCTCCTTTCAGGCCACCTGCAAAATTCTCTTCTGACTCCATGTTTACTGGATGGAAGTTTGTAATATTTCCCTCGAGCCTTTGGCATACTATGACTTGCTATTCCTGTCCTGTCTGAACTTCCTATCTCTTGTAGTCCCACCTAGTTTCCTGCTCCATGTCACCCTTGAATCCCAGTGCCTGCCCCCCTTCTACTTCCAGAGCTGATAAGTGTCTCAAGCAATAACAAAAGGTCTGATCAAGGACCTCAACTCTTGGATCATTTGATGAGTCCATGGATTTCTTACAATTCAGCTATCCACAGCCATTTGTAGTCTGCAGTTAGACATGTAATATAACTGACACTCCTGAACAACAGGAACATTTTACTTTTGACCACAGATATGATATTATTTTTCACCTGTCCAAATCTTAAGATAGAATTCTAGTATGTAGTTTGTGCAGAAAGCCTTTTTCTTCATAAGCAGTAAAACTATCTGGATTCAAAAAAATTCTTGCTCTAAGATCTTATAATTGGCATAAAACATCAATGTTAACACTTCTATTTTGAGAAATAATTCCATCTCTGGCAAAATGTTGAACTAAACAAGCTCTAATTAGCACAAATTATTTCTGTATTGAAATATGTCATATGTCTAACTGTGTTGTCAGTCTTTGGATAAAAGCAACAATTCCTTTACCAGTCAGTCATAATAAATGTATCAATGTAGTATTCCCACGCGAAAAAAAAAAATTGCCCTAAATCCAAAGGCAGACAACTTCAAAACATTTACTTCTTTATTTAAATGAATCATTGTATTATTTAAAATTGTTAAATAATTGGACCAATTATTAAATAATTCCAAGTGTTTTGACAGATTCCATTCCTTATTTATTTAAATTTCAAATTCCTAACAAGTCTGATAAACTGTTCTTTTCAAGTACCTCAGTTCACTTCACTTAGTGTTTGATAAATTCCTCACACCTGTTTACTTCTCAAAGACATCACAATAACCAATAAAAGCCTTATCAGTACTGCCAAAATTAATTCTACCTTCCCCTAAAAATCAGTGAGTTGTTATTACAGTGACATCCAGCAGCTGAACACCACAATTGAGTTATGACCACAACCTGACATCCCACTAATCATTGACTCACTGTGCTCTTAAAACTGTGCTTTAACTCTACCTCTTCCCTATATGCTTGTATCTCTTGTCATTTTGAAGGCAAATCCTACACCGCACACTGCAGTGTCAGTATTTCTATTTGCGTTTAACACTCTAAACTATGCTAGCATTTGTTGGAGCTACAGAATAGACTCAATGGCATAAATACACACTATAGTACAAAAAAAAATACTTTACACATTGTAAGGATTTTCAGTGATTTGGGAAGCACAAAGATGTCCTTTCCCAAACATTCCATCTCAGGAATTTCCCAGGACATGGCTGGAGGCTCATACAGCATTCTGACAGTTTTGTGGTCTCACCACATACCTTCAGAAGTCCTCAACTTCTAGAATAGACTTCTAAAACTAAAAGTTCTTTTTAACAACTAGAAATAATAATAAATACCCATAAGTGCCTCTGCAGAAAATCTATCACAGACATTTATTTCATAGTCAGATTTAAATAAAGTGTTTTTCTGTAAGAAAAACTATAGACAAATTTAAAAGAGCACCTGAAAGAAGTCAAATACCCACCAACATACCCAATATTCTCTTTGCTCAGTAATCCTTCCTCTCTGAGGCCCACTGTGTCCTTTTACAGCCTTAGAGCACTGAAGCTTTATTTGATTCAATTATCATTACTTTTATTATCAGTAGTTTTGATATTACAAGTATTTTAAGGAAGTCAGTCCTATACTCGAGAGACACACATGTGATAAAATCATGCAACACCACAATCAGAACAGTATCATAACTGCTTGTATAATCAATAAGTATACAAAGGTTAGGCTTAGCAAAATTATCACAATGGAAAGATAATCCAAAAAAATGGAAATACTCACTGGTATCATAGGCTTGCAGTAAACTCCACAAGGAGCAATCTTCAGAAAGAAACCCTTCCCCAGGGGCAGTCAGCACTTAAATGGGGTCTAGGAGAGGTGCAGCCAGGCTCCACCCCTTCGGGTAGCACAGGTAAATTACCTTCACCTGTGCTTGCATGGCTGACTCAGTGCTTGCCTCAGGTGGTCAATAAGGGGTTCAGGCCACGATCAACAGTTCCTATACAACTGCTTCAAGAGATAACAGTATGATGTTAAATGTAAAAGAGCAGTGGAAAAGACAAGCATTACTTTAAGAGCATACGATTAAACAAAGGATAGCACTATGCTTGATTCAATGAAATTATGATTTTAAATACCAAAAAATATGTCTGGATTGTTTCCAATAAGTGATATGTGTTAGCCGAAAGAAATTCTAGGAGTAGTGTTACTTTGGTAAAGTAGGAGTGGAGGTGCTTTCTATACTCATCTGTAATTTATATACTTGAAAACCAGAATGGAATTTCTTTTACAAAGAGTAAGAAACTAAAACACTGCTATTGTTCTCTACTTTCAGTTGTTTTTCAACTCACTGAATTGAACTTTAACTGAAAAAAAGTCACATGACCCTTACTTGTACTTTCAACAGTGTCTAAAAGCATCATTGTTAAAAATTGTTTAGTGCTTGTGGTTCTACTGAGTTCTCTTAATTCATGATCAGTAGTACATAACTCTGTTTCTTCCAGTAGTTGGTCTGAATTGAAAAGCCCTCTCAAACAATCTTGAGCTTTAGAGTTTTTCCAATGTATTTCTTTTCCTCAGCTTCCTGCAACTTGGCACTGATGATTTACACTCTCTTAGGGAATTCAAGTATTTCAAGTAGTTTGAGAGCCACTTTTTTGAATCAGAATTTTTGTGATAAATCCAGACCAAGTAAGACATTTGTTTGACTTTAACAATGTTACTCACTAAGAACAGCCATCCTTTACTTCACCAGGGGACAGAGCAGTTGCCTGCTTCTCTGATCTTTACCACAATATTCTCTTGGATAAAGGGAACTTATTATATGACAATAAATCAAATATGTTGTCTGACGTCTTTGTTCTCAGATGACATTATCCAAGAAGAAGAAAGCATACTGGTGTAAATGCAGAACTGCCAACTATACCTGCAATTTCCACTCACAGTAGGAACAGAGGGCACTTCACACTTCCATTCCCAAATCAGCTCTATCCTATTTAGGAGTCAACACTTAAGTAAACCAACAACTCCCTAGTCTGCAAGATGTACGTATTATGTAACACAACTGAAAATGAAAGTGGAGTACTTTGTTTTTTCTCAAAAAACAGATCCAGATAACATAACTAACCATCACTGCCTTCTCATCTGTCGTTCACTTACTTGCAATAAATGAATCTTTTCAGGGACTCCTAACTTCTCACCTCATTCATTCTCTTCTGCATGTAGCAGCTCACAGACTTGAACTTGTCAAGATGTACTTGACAGCTAAAGCAGACCTATGAAATTTTAGAATGAGAAAACACAAGCGTAAAAAACACAGGATGTGTTTAACTTGGAATAACCAATGCTCAAGCAATACACTAATATCAGCAATGCTGGCCCTTTTGATCTGAGCACTTACCCAGTGATAAGAGCCTTAGAAATTAATTCCACTAGGAGAAAAAAAAAAAAAAAAAAAAAAAGAAGAAGAAGAAGAAAAAAGTAATACGCATTTCTTTGTTGTGTTTATTTAACAAGTGAATTGCCATGGATACAACAAAAATAAAGCGGTAGGAATAATTTGCTCTCCAACACAAACTTTTCTCCAGACAAGTCTCTGCCCCAAAGAACTGTTCTTAGCTTCTTGTTTGGACCATTCTACAAGTGCAGCTTTAAGTCTGGACTCACTGTTTAACTGCTCCAAGCTGTTCACCTCTTTGACTGGCAGCACCTGTGACAGACAGTGCTACGTCATTCTCGCCCAGGCAGCCTGTTCAAAATGTACAGTTCTAAACTACAGTTTGTGGCATCAAAAGGTGAGAATCTGAAGGTGATACCTTGCACAGAAAGTTAGGCAGCAGCCAAGAAAAGCAACATTTCCTGCCACAACCAGTAGGAAGGGTCATGAAGATTATCAAAGAGCTCAAGCACCCCTACTTTGAGGATAGGCTGAAGAAAACAGGCTTGTTCAGCCTGGAAAACAGTAGGCTGCAGGGAGACCTCATCTCAGCCTTCCAATATTAAATGCAAGTTTATAAACGTGAGGGAAATCAACTTTGTACAACGGTAGATAATGATAGGACAAGGGGAAATGGTTTTAAACTAAAGGAGGATGTGGGAACACAGACACTGCAAGGATAGATTTAGATTAGATGTCAAGGGGAAGTTTTTGAACTGGGCAGGTTGCCCAGAAAGTCTGTGGATGCTCCATCCCTGAAGGTGTTTAATGCCAGGTTGGATGAAGCCCTGGGCAATCTGGTCTAGTACTTGATCCAGCAGCTGGCAACCTTCCGGTCACAGGGGGATGAAACTTGATGATTCTTGAGGTCCCTTGCAACCCAGGCCATTCTATGATTTTGTGATGATTCTGTGATCTGCCTGCAACTGCTAACTGCAGCTCTGGATTTTGGTTTCTCTGCTGTCTACTTGGATTTTTGGTGTTTTCCCTGCTATATCAATAACTTTCCTGACTGTGCAGGTGGAAACAAACAACAACTATATGGTGCAGACAATAGTAGCAATACTTTTTGAGGACTCTTCACTCACTTAGTTTTGACCTTATTTCAGTTCTCAGAAAGGCAAGAGGCATGTGCCTTTCTTGGTTGCCTGAAGACGAGAAGAGAGCCATGTGCAGCAGCATAAGTTGTGTTCAGGTTCTCCAGACAATAGCACAATAACTCTACATCAGTTCTAATCTTTGTCTTGAGAGTCCAGGAATTGTGTTGGGGAAAAAAAGAAATTAAAAAAAAAAAAGAATCCAAAAAAAAAAAAAGTTTTAAAAACTGAATTGTATAAAAGGAATTTTCTCCACATTACCAAAACAAACCAGTTGCCAAATCCAAAACACACAGTAATTTTTCTGCTTCATCTCTGTCACTTTCAGTCATTCTCTGAGGAATTATTGTTTTTGTAAAATCTCATTGGTGGAACATTGCCTTGCAGTGTTATGTTTTTCATTGGTATCCAACCAGGAAAAAAAAAAAAAAGAAAAAAGAAAAAAAAATACTGGGTGTTTCCTTCTGTGTCTTTCACAATATTTCAGCTCTAATATCCAAGTTTTTTCCAGGGTAAGCAGCAAAATGGAATAGACCAAATCTATTTTCCTGACTGCATCTACTCATGAAGTACTGGGATATGCTCTTTGGGAAAACTTGGGAATTTTAGTTGTAAAGACTTACAGAGGTCTCCAGTCCACAATCCCCCTCAAAGTAAGATCAAGTTCTGGCCTGTACTAGGAGGAACAGTGCCAGCTGGACAAGACAAGCAATATTTCTCCTTCCCTCGGCACCTTTCATACCTATCAGCAGCACTGTGTCCTGTTCTGAGCTTCCCACTAGAAGTGGGGCATGAGTGAATTGAGGTGATTTCAGCATGGGGCCATGTGGGACAAAAGCATATGACATACAAGGAAAGGCTCAGGAAGCTGGGGTTTGTCTACTAAGACTAAATTCTGGAATAATTTGCCCAGGGAGGCTGTGGAGTCTCAGTCCTTGCAAAACCCAGTTCTAGTTAATGCTGCTTTGGGTGAGAGAATGGAGGTAGTAGACTATATGGTCAGTGAGGTTCTCTTCAGCCCTAACAACTCAGGGACTCTGAACTCAGCTATCACTCTGTATAGCAAAATTTGAAAATGTCTGCAATTCCACAATTCATCTGAATGTTCATTGTTCTCAGAGCAAAGATTTTTTTTTTTTTTTTTTTTTTGGTAATATCCAATATGAAATCTCAAACTGCAACTTGCAGTCACTGTCTGTGATACTCCCTAGCAGTACCAGCAGGAGTTGAGCTTCACAGAATGGTTTGATTTTGAAGGGACCTCAAATGATCCAGTTCCAAACCCTCTGCCACAGGCGGGGTTGCCAACCACTAGATCAGATTATGCAGGGCCCCATCCAACCTAGCCTTCAGCACCTCCAGGGATGAGGCACGTACAGCTTCTCTGGGCAGCCTGTGCCAGCACCTCACCACCATATCAGTGAAAAATTTCCCCCTAACATCTAATTTAAATTTCCCCTCTTTTAGTATAAAACCATTCTCCCTTATCCTATCACTATCAGACCACATAAAATGTTGATCTTTCTCCTGCTTACAAGCTCCATGTAAGTGTTGGAAGGCAGCAATGAGATATCTCTGGATCCCTCTCAAACTGAATAAGCCCAGCTCCTTCAGCCTTTCTTCATAAGAGACGTGTTCCAGATCTCCAACCACCTTTGTGGCCCTCTTCTGGATCTGCTCCAACAACTCCATATCCTTCCTGTACCCAGACCTGAACACGTGGACCTGGCTCCAGATGGAGCCTCACAAAAACAGAGTAGAGGAGCACAATCTTCTCTCACACCCTGCTGCCACCCCTCTTTTGTCACCTTTATACTCCTCCTGAGGGCTTCTGCTACATCACCCCATACTCTGCTCTTCACCAAATTAATTATGTTCATCTGTTCTCAGAGACTATTTGCTGCAAGCCCCTCACCACTTTGGCTAGCCTCTGCTCAATCTTCTCCAGAGCTGTCCTGGAAACTCAGCCATCATTACAACAGCTGAACCAGGCCCATTTGCACTTGTCTAAATTACAGGGAACAGTTTCCAGCCTTCCACACCACTTCCCCTTGTACAGCATCATTTTTGAGCACCCCAGGGCATGCTGGAGTCATCTTGCTGATGGTAAGAGTTAGCTTACTAAACAAGTTCAGAGCAAGAGGAAGTGCTATTTATATGCAGGCCTGTGTGTTACTGGAAGGTTGCACCATGTTTCCAACCATTTGGCAAGTTATCCTCAGAGCTCATAGTCCAAAGAGCAGTTGCATTTGCGGAAGACTTGCCCTGCCCACAGACTTCTTCCTGTATAAACTGTGGTGAAAACATTCTCCTGACTCACCACTGTCAGGTCATCTTGTCAATGATGTAATCTTTTATTTTTCCTCCAGTGCAATTGAAAATGTAATCTACCATTCCCTCATGTCAATATAACCCACAGACTCTGTTTGTAATGAAGTGCTAAACACAGACTGCAGAGAGAGCCACCAGAGTGTTTATCACCTCCAGAAAACACCCCATCGCACTTCAGCAGCTACAGAAACATGATTCTCACCCAGCTCATGCAATAATTACAGAATACAGACATGCTTCTAAATGACTGGAGCTAGCTAAACTTGCACAAATTTAATCATCTGTCAGGAAAATTTCCCCCATTCTGCACGTGCCAAGAAAAATTATCTCATTTTGAATCAACTCCTGATTTCCTGTGGTGTTCCTACCTTAAGTCTCATACTTCCTGCACAGCACTTGCACAAACATCTGCACGAATTTGTCAGCATGCAGCAGACTCATCTTGATGGAACTGTCTGAGGGAGGACTGTCTGGCAGTTTGCTTTCTAGTGACCACTCTAATACAGGTGGTGCTTTGAATATCTGAAAGTCATGCCTTAGAGTAAACAACAAAGTTCTGTCTGGCATTCAATCTCCATGGTCAGCTCCAAAAGTAATACCTCCAATATTATTACCTTGCCCACAGGTCAGAGGCAGATGGTGGTATGGCAGTAGAGGTTGAACCTTCCCACCAATATTCCATTATTTTATTTACATTTTGTTGCCATGTGACAGATGGAGCAGAGGGATACTCTGACAAAATGGTGTCTGACATGGAAGCATGTATGAAGCAAAGGTGTGAAATTGAATCTCTATATGTAAAACAAATGGCACCCACTGACATTCACTGATGCTTGCTGAATGTTTCTGGAGACCAAACAGTGGATATGAGCACAGTGAGGTGCTGCATGCAGACTCTTGTTCATCACGGGCAAAAATGCATAGCCAATGGTGGTGACTACGTTGTAAAACAGTGTTTTGTACCTGAGAGTCTTCTCTATCAGATGGTATTATTGTGCTCTTTGTATCTGTTGTAGTTTCCATGGAAATAAATAGGAGGCAGTACTTTCAGATCAACCTAAGCACTTCCACCTGGTCAGAACTAACATAAAGTGAGGTTTCCATTTTTATTCACAGGTAGGTACAGTCCTCAGGGTGCAGGGACTGGAAATGTGATGGCCAGAGCTACCAGGGCACTTGGTAGCATGGTTCACTTGGGCCTGGCTTTCTGTCTCATCTTCTGAGAATGCTTATTCACAAGCTGAGCTCTTGTGCATTTTACTAAAAAAGCTTAAAGTAAGATGGGTTATCCGGACGCTGAACCACTTCTTGAGCTACATTTTGGTCTATGAATGAGGTCCCTATAACACTAACTCACACCAGTGACTTCCCGCAAGAAGTCAAGAGTCACTGAGCTCACTCAGAACAAGACGCTGCCGTCGACCTGCAGTGCACCAACTCCGGCTCCGGCAGCCGGGCTGCAGCCCGCGCCCTCCGCTAGGTGTCCCCCTGCTGATGCTGATGCTCACCGGGACTGAAGCAGCCCAAAACCGACGGTAGGAAAAAAGTAGCCTAGAAGAAAACGAAGCTGCGCTTTCAGAAAGTGAGAGCATACATGAGAGCATATAAAACTTAGCAACCGCGGAAGAAAAAAAAAAAAACACAAAAAAAACCCAGTAGCCTTCATGCAAAGCACAGACAAATACTCTAATGATGGCTACTGTAAGGAAACATTAAAAGTTACAGTTTTGCTTTAACACAGGAGGGCCAATCACTCTACCCATATCCCTCCTAAGGCAGACGTAAGCATTTCGCTGGAGGCTGTGTCCGTTGAACTTTTCTCGAGAAGAAAGAATGCTGATAGATTCCCAAGGTTAAAAACAGGGATGGAATTTGGCACGGTTTCTGCAGAGCCATCCCGGGGAAGGCACGATGGGCTCTGCGTGGAGAAATGAAAACATTCCTGAGGCGGACTGTCCGCGTGTTCTGCAATGCCAGCCAGCCACTAAATGCTGACATACCTCTAATACGGAGTTTGCATGAGGTAATGACCGTCCGCACTGCTGTGCGACAGAAGTGCCTATCCAGAATAACCAGCACAGGAAAAGGATAGGAGACGATGGTACTCGGAAGAGAAAAAAAATAAACCAACAAATGTAGTTTTTCGAGCGAGGATTACTCTTACGTTCAGCTTTGTGCCAAGCTGCGGGAGCGACGAGTTGGGAAGGACCAACGAAGGGAGAACCGAGCGAAAGGAGCGGGAGCGTGAAGGACCGCATTTAGCGGAGCCAGTCTCCCTCCCTCTCCTTCCTCCTCCGGGACGGGCAGGGCACAGGTGAATGCGCCCTTTGTCCCGGCGGGCCACGAGCCGCGGGCGCCGGGAAGCCGCCCCGAGCCGCCGCCGTCCGGGAACGGGGGGCTGCCGGCCCGCGCCCCGCCGGCACCGAGGGCGGCGGGATGGGCGCGGAGGGCGGGGCCGGGCGGGGGGGTGGAGGCTGCGGCCGGCTCCCCCCGCCGCTCCCCTCCTCGGAGGCTGCCGGGCGCTCCGGGACTAACCTGGGGCCGCCTTTCCCGACGCAGTCGTACGGGCTCCCGCACGGCGGCGCCTCGTCCCGTCCTCGTGGAGCAGCGCAGGGGCTCGCCGCGTTCCCGGCCGCTACCGGGAGTAGCCCCGCCGGGCCAAAGAAGCGGTACGGCCGGCGGGCTGAGGTGGGCGTGCCCCGGGCGGCGGGAGGCTGCGGCGCTGGCCGAACTGCTGCCGCGTGGCCGGGCTGCCGCGTGGCCGGGCTGCCGCCGGGTTCCGGCGCGGCGCGGGACGGGACGGCACGGCACGGCACGGCACGGCACCGGACGGGTCCCGGCGGTGAGCCCGGAGTAGCGGTGCGGGACTGCCGGGCCGGGCTCCTCCGTCCCGGTCGCCCTCCGACGGAGGGGAGCGAGCTCCGAACCTTCCGTGCGACGCTTTCCGCGGGGGCTGCGTGAGCGGAGAGGCACGATGAGTTCTTGCTGTGGCCGGGTGCTGCGCCGTACATCAGCCCCGCTGAAGGCGGGCGGCTGTCCGAGCGCTGTCGCGTTGTCATCTCCCAGCGGTGCCAAGGGCGCAGCGGGACGCTGTCTGTGTCCCGCGCTCTCCCATCTCTTCGTTGTTATCTCAGGCTGTTTGTTTTGGCCATTTTTCCTTTTTTTTTTTTTTTTTTTTTTTTTTTCACAGAGCCAGCGCTGAAAACTCTTATTCAGGAAAACCTTTCATTGGCTTGGGAGGATGTTTTTGCAGTCAGGTCTGCCCAGTTTGGGTCCCTGCTGGTTCAGCACTAACGTCAGCCTTGTTTCTCAGGGCTCACAACACTGGGAGCTCAGCCCTCCTCAGCCGCAGACCCTCCATCCACGTTCCCAGCTGGTGGTACTGCTGCCTTTGGGGTGAGGGGTGAGCAAGGAGGATGGGTGTTGTTACACTGTTTTCTTTTAGAGATTTGTGACTGACGCGTGGCTGCAATTTTGGTTTCTGTCTTCTGCAGGACTTTCTTCAGACGTGTTCCAGACAGAGCCATGCTGTAGATGACTTTGTTCTGACATTTCATAAGTCACTGAATAATAGAACTGTAAGTGTTCATATTTAGGCAATTACTGTGCAATGTTACTGAGTGAATAAAGAAAGTTCTGTGTTAACTCTGGTGTCAGAAACCAAGTACGCTATAGTTGTTTAGCACCTATGCTTCCTCGCATGCAGTTGCATGGCTGTAACCCGTTTGTTTCCTGTTAGAGTATATATATTCACTCACACAAATGTATCTTCATTTTTCCTGTTTTCTTTTTCCTCCCTGCCACATGAAGCATTAAGAGGGTATTTAAGATTCTATTAAAGATTGTTTCCCAAAATCAACTTTTTGAATCAGCAACTGACCAGCTCTTTATTATTTTTTTTCTCTTCATGTTATAATTTACTACATTAACACCAATGCAGATCTTCAGCTAGAAGCCGTTTTTGGATTTGCCATTTCTAAATTAGAAGTGATAGCAGCGTGAGATGCAGGTGAGTTGAGGTCTCCCGCACTGAGCTTCCCAATCAAAAATTTACTTTTGGACCTTCTAGACAATGTGGTAGCCAGCAGAGGACAGTTCCAAAGAAGCTGGGATCACTTCGTAAGCCCCCATAGACAGGTGGTATTGACAGCTGAAAGCTCAATTGAGGTCAGTACAGAAAAAAAAAGCAAAATGTCAGATTCAGTGTTATTTACATCCTTCCCCTCCCCCTCCCCCAGCACCTTCCTTACTTCATACTTTAAAAATCAGGGGGTACAGTGTGACTGCCCTTAATATTCTGAGTTCCTTGAACAACAGATCTGGAAATCACATTGTTACCTGTTTTTTTTCCAAGTAAGTAAGTAATACTGAAGTCTTTAAACTATTCTTTGCCATTGTAACAACTAGAAATACACTATATATCAAAACAGATAAGTAGAATTTCCTAATGGTGGGACTGGAAGAGCTGAGGCTTGCTGAAGATACCTGTGATAAAATCACTGGATCTAGTTTTTGTAATGGGGAAAGGAGGTAGAAATGTTTCTGTAGCAGCATGTTTTCTTGTGTGCAGGATATACAGACTACCTGTTAGCTGCCATAGGAAAGGGTTAATGGCTTGACCTTTGGAGAGAAGCACTTGTTGACCCTACTCTGCAACACTTGGCTAAAAGGTTGTGCCCAAAGGGGGAGCTTATTAGCAGGGGAAAACATATAAAGATAAATACTTAGGAAAAGAATATTTAGGCTTTGGAAGTCTGGTGGCCTAGTAGAAAGCAATCCCTTCTACCAGATAGTAGAAGACTGTGAGTCTCGTCTACTGAAGGAACTATGCACAGAAAAATAGTACAACTGTCACATTTAGATACAACCTTCCAAAAGTTTGATGGATGTAAAATAATCTGTATTTAGAAAACTAATATCATCTGTAGCAATTCAGCTGTTCAGTGGGATGTCTACACAGAGGAGCTAATTAGTCCCAGCCTCGAAGGCAGCCACAGAAAACTGACACTGGTCTGGCATCTTGAGCTCCCAGTGGTGTGGCACAAGCACATCTCTTCAGGCAGTGCATGGAAGGGTGGTGTGTGCACTGGAAGTCCTTGTGGCAGGTCACTCATTGCAGTTGCTTAACAGCCTTCTCAGGACTTTAGGGTAGTGTCTCTACTGCTGTCTTAGGATCTCTAGAGAGAAACACCTACTTTATTTTATCCCTTCTCTTCTTCTTTGTTTTCTGGCTTCTGATTTCTTGCGATCTTTTAAGAATCTTTTCTGCTGCTTCTTGTGGGTGATAAGAATTGAAAGTGTACCTTGGAGCAGCACGGACAAAGCTTCAGCTGGAGTTTCCTGACAATCTTGATGCCACAGGCTGACTGTAATGTAGACCAAGTTTAAAAATCTGATTCGTTAAACCTAAGAAGTATTAGCAACCACAAATTGATGTAGGTTTCTTATATCAGCAAGTTCAACCTGTTATCAGATTAGACACTGTTTTGTTGAAGCTTTTTGTAAGCTTATCAAAAATCCATCTTTATAACATTTTACCTGTTATGCCACAAACAAAAGCTGTTTCAAACTTTATTGTTCTCTTTTAAAAATTTTCACCCTGAATTAAATCTTTCATTCCACTAGCGATGCAGACAGTTAGCTTAAATATTACTTCAGTTACTTTGTTCTGTTGATTCATATGCTTTCCACTTTACTTAGGAAAAATAAAAATAACAAATTCTCTGTCAAACGGGTGGAGAAGGGGGAAGAAAATATTTTGTGGACAAAGAGGCCTCAAAGTTCTAGTAGGGGATTATCAAAACCTGTTTTTCATCCTGTGTTTGTTTTGCAGGGAGTTTCTGCAATGGAGAAGAGGGAAGGTGATAGTCATACCATTGACCAGAATGTATTTCAGAACATCATGCCAAGAAGAAATAGAGAAAACCTTAGTGACTTGGTAATGTTTCTGTAAAAAGCAGTTCATATGTCATGCAGTCTTTTGTTTGACTTTGTCCAAAAGCACCATGTTCCTGTAATACTGGCATATCATCAGTGCTTTTAAAGTCTTCTCACAAATTGACATCAAGAGATTAAAAAGATAATGAGCAACTGATTCAGTTAAATCACATTTCATAATTTAAAAATGCACAAGTCTTGTGCTAGTTAAAAGTGTTAAAATCTCAGTTTATATAATTTATATTAATATCAAGTTGTGTAATGCATGAACTATGCTATTCTTCACTGTCTAGAGAATACGAGTTACTTAGGGTATACCTTCACTGTTCATCAAAAATACACATTTTTATCATTTGATAAGCATCTTCAACTATAAAGCCCTAATAAAGACTGTGCCTTTTAATTTTATTCTGAGGCACTGTAGGCAAGTCAGTCATGTGCAGGAACAGGCTACCTTGACTCCATTTAAGATTTTATGGCAAGATAGCAATGTACTTTTGTTATCTCTCAGTTAATTGAAAGCAAAACACCCTGTATAAGAGAGGATAAACACAAGACTTGCATCCACTTACCCTTGCATTAATCAGTTAATCAGTTTCAATATATTTGATTCTTAAGAATAAAGACCGGTAAGATCGCAGAAATAGGTAAATCCTCTGTATCCTAACAGAATGATTTGAAGTTGATAGCCATGAAGGTCTTTTCCAATTGAAATGATTCTATGATTCTGTGAATGCCAATTTACATCTTTAAAACTACTAGTAGCTACCTTCCTCAAACCTGACATTGCCATATTGTTTTCTGGAGATTGGGACACCTGCATCATTAGCTATTCTAAAGCTGAGCTGTTGCCACAGTAGTTCAGGTTCACTTTACATTTTACTGGAATATTAGAAGCAGCTGAATGCTTATTAATGCCATGTAGTCCCAGCCTCCCCCCTTGGACAGCTGTTTGCTGCATCAACTGCAAAGTCCTGCTGTTGGTGCATGCATGTATTTTCATTTTGATCAACTATCTCCAGATGATATGAGTTGAGCAATCTTTAAATATGTTATCTCAGTGTAAAACAATCTATAACACACTAATATTTTGCTCGAGCTTAGCTCCTTCTAATTCTGCCATGATCTTCAGTGAAACTAGAATCAAATAATGACAACTTGGCAGTTAAAGATTCAGCTCAGTGAGTCAGTTTCACAAGTTTTCATAAACACTAAGAGAACATTTTTGCATTTAGGGTGGACAGAAAGAAAAGCTGGGAATTGAGCCTGTGAAAGGGGCACAGCTAATATGCTATATTTGAAATATTTCTACTTACATCTTTATTCCCTAAAGTAATTGTCATTAAAACAGCAGTGACTAAAAGAACCATTGTACTGTCACGTCTCTGGGTTCTGTTATTGCACATATTTATTTGAGTTACTTCAACAAATCTGTAGCTGAAATGTGAAATCTTGAAATCTTGAACACTTACCATAAGAAGCTTTAGTGATGTTTTATTTAACGTAATCTTTTCTGGTGGTATAGTTAACTTCCTGGAATGAAAATCTATTTTGAAATCACCATACATAAGGAATGAAGAATAGAAAATCAACACTAAAACTGCTCAACTACCGCCTGTACTATTTGAAACATAATTTTCAGCTACCTTGTCTCTAATAGTGTGTGTGTTGGTTGTGTACAATTTCAGTAATGTATAGCATACAAGTTATGATAGTAAATACTGTGATCACAGTTTTAATCTGTTCTCGCTGGTATTTCCTTTCTGTCTATTCCAGAATGTGGATATGCAAGTCACCAATCCACCAGAAGTAGCTGCACTTTTTAATTTACATCAAGCACATCACTTTAGTGAGTTTGAATATTCTTCAGAACAACACTACAAGCAGGATTTGTTCCCCAGGTGGCACATGCCACTGAAGATAGCGTCTGTGATCTCATTATTGACATTTATTTACACTTTTCTGAGAGATGTCCTATATCCTTTTATAACAAGAAATGAAAATGTTTTCTATAAAATTCCAATCCTTGTTATAAACAAAGTCTTACCAGTGGTTTCAATTACCCTTTTAGCACTGGTATATTTACCAGGAATATTAGCTGCTGGTTTCCAGCTGTACTTTGGCACTAAGTACAAAAGGTTTCCCCTGTGGCTGGATAGATGGATGTTGTCAAGAAAGCAATTTGGACTTCTCAGTTTCTTCTTCGCTGTGATGCATGCCTGCTATAGCCTATGCTATCCAATGAGAAGATCATACAGATACAAGTTGCTGAACTGGGCATTCCAGCAGGTATGATGGGTTCAGAAATTGCCTCTGATTTGGAAGCAACTCCTCACATAGCACAGTAAAGGAATGGAGCAGGACCTACTAGTTGAAGCATGTAATGGGGAGTCAAGAGTCATCACAGCTGTGCCAGTGTGTATTCAATAAGTCACTTTCTTCATCTAGGAATTTTTTACTTGGTGTGTAATAATTATAACTGCCTCACAGGTACATGTAAGTCTTTGGCACAGTATTAATTTAGTGTGGATTAATTTTCTCAGCATCAGTGGAATCAACTATCTACAAAAACTGCTGCACACACTATTCTTAGACATCATCTTTGTAAAGTGAATTATCCAGCAAAAAGCTGAGCTGAATTATAATGATTTTTATTTGCCACAGGCTAAATGTGTGAACACTGATGACTCCACAATTTGGCTGGTACACACTAACTTATTAAAACAATCCAATTAAAACAATTTTTATCATGGTTCCAAGTCATGGGCAGTAAATGTCTTGCAAAGCTATCTAAGGTTCTCCATTACTAGAGAGTATCTACTACATGTGTATATCACTCTGAGAACCACAAGTATTGAATTATAAGGAATATTCCAATATAAGGTGTAAACTGCAAAGGTAGTTTTAATATCCTCGAAGTCTAAGATAATGTTTTATAAAAAGCAGAGTAGGATAGTTTCTTAAGAATTCTATCAAACAACCTGATGAAAACATTGAAGATCAGCTTTCTTGGTAGTCTGGCTTGAGTGGTTTGCCAGAAATTTCTGTAAGATTCCGGTTCTTAAGTGCAGATGAAGAAATTCTCATATTTGGAGCATATTATATGATGGTGATCTCAATAGCATCAAAGAACTGCTACAAATAGAAGCTTTGATATCCACTTATTATTTTCATTCGTATCAACCACTGTATTCTGTGCAGCTGAATGCACCAAGGTGTTGTTGAATAAACAGGACTAAGCGGTTATTCTGGCACGATAATGTCGTTAAGAATGCTTGCTAAATTGGCACCATAAAACAGTGCTGTAAATATATTTCCTGTTGTTATGAGCTCCCAGGTATGGTATTTAGTTACAGATGGAATTTTTTTTGTCAGAGTAAGATTTCTCCTGCTGTGAAGGCAGGCTAACGTGCCTCAGAACAAGTGTTTTCTGAGCCAAGATGCTGATGTAATCTGCACATTCTTTTCATTCAAAGCCTACCTTTGCTCTGCAGATACAAGTGGGGACTTTTTCACTGCAGTTAAATGACTGTTATATTCAGAAACATTCAAATAAACAAAAATACTGTTTCAAATTTTACTTCCTAATTACCACTGTGAAAACAACTGTATTTTATGAAAGTTGCTAAGTACACTGGAAAGTCAGTTGTATCCTGGGCTGCATAAAAAGAAGCATGGCCAACAGGACAAGGGTGAGATGATTCTTCCACTCTACTTCACTTGAGTGGTGTCTTCACACCCCACATGGAGTACTGCATCCAGTTCTGGAGTCTCCAGTACAAGAAATACATGAACATGTTAGAGCAAGTTAAGAGGAGAGCTGGGAAAACTACTAGAGGGCTGGAGCACCTCTGCCATAGGAAATGTCTGAGTGAGTTCAGGTTGCTCAGCCTGGAGACAAAAAGGCTCCAGGGAGGCTTTATTGTGGCCTTTCAGTATATAAAGAGAGCTTACAAAAGATGTAGAATGATTTTTTTACAAGGGCATGTAGTGACAGAACAAAGGGCAAGGGTTATAAACTGAAAACTGAAAGATTTAGATTGGATATAAGGAAGAATATTTTGTGGTGAGGGTGGTGAGACATTGGAACAGGCTGCCCAGAGAGGCCGTGGGTGCTTCATCAATGGAAGTGTTCAAAGTCAGGTTGAAAGGGGCTTTGTGAAACCTGACCTAGTGAAACATCCCTGCCCATAGTGGGGTTTTGGACTACATAGCCTTTTAAGGTCTCTTCCAGCTCCAACCATTCTGTGATTCTTCTTGCAGGTCAAACAAAAAAAAGAAAGTGCCTGGATTGAACATGATGTTTGGAGAATGGAGATCTATGTGTCCCTAGGAATTCTGGGACTTGCTTTGCTGGCCTTATTGGCAATAGCATCAATCCCATCTGTCAGTCACTCTTTGACCTGGAGAGAGTTCCATTATATTCAGGTATACATTTCATGTCATCACTCCTCATTTTTAGGACTGCATGTTTTCTGCTGACATCACCCATAGTTAAAAATATCAAATACAGAATAATTAAAGAAACCAATGTGAAAGTTTATTCAGCATCCTTTGTTAATCACTTCAAACACACACACACACACACAGGGGAAAAAAAAAAAAAAAAAAGGAAAATGTTCGTTTCATTTGTTATTTTAGCAGGAGTAAATACTGTTACTGTCATGGTCAGGGCATAAAGAAAGCCGCAGATCACCTTTTTTTGCTCCTCTCACCTAGTGACATGTCAGCAGGAGTTATTCTTAGGTCAAAGACTGCTGGCATTGTAAGCATTTAAGTCATCTTCTGTGCCTTTTATGTTTCAGGAAAGCCTTGCGTGAACTGGAAGTAGGTGGTACTGATCCAGTTCACAGGGTTGCCATGCAGCATGGGATTTCATTGCACAAGAATTGCTTGTTGCTCACTTGGAGCCATTTTGGCTATTCTGTACTGCTTGAGCAGTACCTGGTGCCTAGAAAGCTCGTATCTTCTGAAATGCAAAGGTTTTTTATCTGCTCTGTCACCAGTCACACAACCCACTCCAAACTGTACTACTCTGAGAATGAGACATTCTGAGAAGGAACTGACACATAATCAAACCCACCTCATAATTAGTTTTTCTACAGATGTTTGGGGTACTTTTTCATTCACCTAAGTATTTGGTTCTCTCTTAGTTCACTGTATATTGCATAATAATAATACAAAATATAATAATATATTTTATTGTAAGATAACAATAAAATACAATAATAATCAGGCATAGTTCTGCATCAATATGATCATACTGTGTTAAACAAGTATTGAGTTAGGTTTCTGAACATCAAAATCTGAAAATTTGAAGACCTATTGAGCACCTATCATTTGAAAACATGATATCAAATTAAAAAGTAGATATGAAATGTATATTTTCTGGCAGTGATTTAGGATTCTGTCCATTCTATTTAATGTACCAGTTGCAGGAAAAATTTGTCAGACTTATATAGACTGGTATAGGAGGGAGTCTCCCAGTGCATGATCACTTCTTGTATTAAATGATCATTGTGAAGAAATCCATAATAATAATAATATCCAGAAGATTAATAGTAATATATTGGATTAGTTTTATAAACAAATAACTTGTAAAAATAAAAATTTAAAATTTGTATCTTATTGGTTTAGAAATTGGAAAGGCAGTGTTGGCAGTTCCATTTCTGTAATAAAAACAAGGTTCTTATGTGCACAGGAAATTCAAAACTGCTAGTATCTCTAGCATAACTCTTCCTTTCCTCTTGAAATTCAAGTCCTAAGCCAAATACTTTACTTACTACAGTTACTGACTTAAACTGACTTTAAAAATTCCCTTTGCAAACAACTGATTGAACTGCTCATAAACTTGCTTTTGAACTCATAGTAATTTATCAGAAAAGACATCAGGATACAGATGATATCCACAAATTGAGATACTGAGAACTGACCCATTTTGGGGAATCTTTTTATCTCTTCTGTATATTACCACAGTATTACAACTATAGCAGAAAAATGTGCTCCCCCCCCCCCCCCCCCCCCCCACACACACTTTTTTTTTAAAGGTAGCATATAGGTGTACAATTGGATGCTAGAATTATAGGTTTAAAATTTTAATTAAAACCTAATGTTTCCTTTTCTACCACTTAGATGTGTTGGTTGAGGACCTTTTTGATCTCCATATTTGCTTAACAGAGTAATCTTTTGCCAAGCTGGAAAAAATAAATGACTTCTTATCTTTCTTTTTTCAGAGCAAGATGGGATACGTAGCTCTGCTGCTGTGCACAGTTCACGCACTGGTGTTTGCTTGGAATAAGTGGGTTGATGTTAACCAATTTATCTGGTACACACCACCTTCATTTATGATAGCAGTTTTTCTTCCTATTGTGGTCCTGCTCTGTAAATGCATACTGTTCTTCCCTTGTTTCAGGAGGAGGATAAAAAAGATTAGATGTGGTTGGGAAGCTAATACACAGGCCAATCAAACCAACCTGACTTCCAGACTATAGATCAAATATGGACATTCCCTATCTGATGCATGTAAATGTGCTCAAGTCAACAAAATGTTTACTTGTGGGCTTTGTTTTCATCTATTTCTTAGATGTTTCTGGTTTACTTTTCATTTCAGCCCCAGGGGTATGAAATACCTGATGCAATTTGAACTTCTGTTGAGACAGAAATTGGAAACATTAATTTTACACTTTAATCTATTTGGTATTCTGGTATTTCATCATTTCTTTTTTCTGACTCACTGCTTTTAAAATGCCAGTGCTTCATTGCTTCAATCGTAATTCTTTCACTAGAAAATGCAATCATAAATCACTCCTCCAGATGACCACAGAAAGTAAATAAATCATTGCACCACAAAATCTAGGAATGCTTTTTGCATCTCACAGCCATGTTTGTTCCCTGGTTAAATCTCAGTATTATGAAGGGACAACAGCTTGAGTATTTATTGTCCTGTTTCCCGTTATCTCCTGCATCTTACCTTTAACTGCAGAAGGGATCCTTTAGCACTAGAGCCAAATGAAAATTTGCATTCCCACCATGTCTTGAATTTAAACAATCAAGTAAGCAGAAGTTTGGGGAACTTTGCAAGGGAAATCTCTCCTTAGGCTTAGGCACAGTCTAAAAAAAAAAAAAGTGAGAGAGAGTTTTTAGATTCAGATCTACATCTTACACAGGACTAGGTGTGTCTGTTTATTTAGAAATGTTTTCTTTTTTTTTTTCCATGAACATATTCTTTTGTTTCTGATGCTGGAAATTTCTGGAAATTTTCCATGCTTTTGACCTAAGCCTGCAGTCTTTGACACGTGCTAATCTTTATTAGCACAAATTTTTCCAGTGGGGATAGCTCACACATCGAGTAAATATGTTTTACCATTTTACTATAGGGCCAACACAATTATGTTACTGGAAGAAAATACAGACGTTTGAACCTTGACAATAATTTGGTGATATTTTTGTGTAAAACTACTGCTGAATGCATTTGCTTTTACTTAAATTTTAGTGTAAGTTGACAAAACTCACTTTGTTTTACGTAGATCTGCCTGAATGCCAAGACTGAATAGTTCATTTGTTAACATCTATTTTAAATACTTTATGCAGAAGTTAATATTTTCACGCAGCATCAGAAACATTGTTGCAGTTTCCCTGCATGAGCTGACTGGGACACGGATTGATGATGCCACCTATTGCTGGAATCATCCAAATGAGAACTGCAGTGGTTCTGGTATTAAACAAACAAGAAAATGTCTATGTAAGAGAATATGTAATACATGGTGCTAATGATGCTGTTTTACATTTGTGGACATGGTACAGTGGCTGTAAATAACAAATTAAATAACTATTCCAACTATTCCTACATTTTGCATTTTCCTGGTTTTAACTCCATTCAGTTATTGCAACTTAGAAGTTGTGCTTGTGTTTTGCACTTGATGTTGTACTTTGAAAATAATGGGAACATGTTGGCCTGTGTAATATAGACTGAAGAGACTTGAGTGGTATTTTGTATCGGTAATGCATGACAGAGGTGAGCACTAAAACACAGAAAGCCAGCCTGTGAACTTCAGAAATTTCTAAAGGGAAATGGTTGTTGTCAATAGATCAGAATTTACATTTCGCTAAAGGAAATAAAATTAATTAGAAGTCGTGTTAGAGAGAAAAAATATCAAAGACTTACTAGGAATATTAATTGCACTTGTTGTCAGGAGTCATGCAGTTTTGTTTTATTTTTTCACTGGAACAGATTAAGACCAGTGCAACAACAAAGTAATTAAATTATCTTCTAGTAGCTACTCTTCTTCCAGCTAATCAAAAGTTGTGTTCAAATTTACTACTTAGGACTAAGCTGAGATTTTAAGTACTGCAAAGCAACCCTTGTCTTTAACAGATTAATGTTTGCTTTTTTCAAAATGGGTTAAATTGCTCTCTCTGGAATCAGCTCTGCTGCTCCTCTACTAAGAAAGCCTGGAGAATTTAGTGCAGTCTCCAATTTTGCTAAATTCTAGTCAAATAGTTGGCTTTGTTGTTTACAGCTGATCATAGAAGTCAACCCTTTGAATGAAAACTGAAGAGAGGTTAATGAAAACACTCCTTGGAAGAGGCCATTCAAAGCTATTTGTATGGCATGTGCAAAACAAAATCTCAAATATGAGCCAGGTTTTCTGTACAATAGATAGCCTTTTCTTTATAAAGAAATGTTGAATGCTGTTGAATGCCTACAGCCAGAATTCAAGACCTTATATCAAGTCTGTTTTCTGCTTTAGTCTTTAGTAAACTACTTCACCTCTAAGTAACTCACCACTACTGGAGTAGTATTCCTTCACAGGACATTGCAACAGTATGTTCCAGCTTTTGAAGCATGCAATTACAACAGGAGGGGGAAGATCATGTAACGAGTAAAAAGGGCTACAGAAGAAAATGCTACTGACAATATTTTATTTCTCCCTTTGTAATAGGTATAATTTAGTTTGACGGTAGAATAAATGTGTATGTGCCTTTTAGTTTACATAGGTGGTTCAAAATTCAGTGCATTAATATGCCCATATACTACTATAAAATATAGAAATGATGTATATGCCAATTTGAGGCACTTACTTGTATAATAATTATTTTTATAAAATCATGCATCATTAAATGTTTCAATGTATAGATTGCATCTGCCACTGTGTAATATACATCCAGAACTGTATAAGGGTAAAAAAGGTATTTTAAAACCCAGAAGAGCTGCTGATGGGAACAATAAAATGTCTTCATTCAAGGGAGATCATTGTCCCCATGGTGGCTGAAGTCTGGAGTTTCCAAAGGAGAGAAGATAAATATACGAAAAACCTAATGGACTCTTTGATAGGGGAATGTAAGGAAAAGAATTTCTGACAGATCTTTTAAGTGACAGTACATATATTCTATCATTTGTATAAGAATTTGTGAGAAGAAACAGAAAGCTCAGCTAGTTGTGTGCTTTAGGAGTGCTTTAAAGGAAGACCTATAATCCCTGAAAACACTGATTAAATACCAAGGAAGATCAAGAATAATTAAGACATTCAGGAAGAAAAAGTAATACAGACATATTTGGTAGGAATCCATCGCTCTAGTCTAAGTGGTTTTGCAGTGCCTCTACAAAAGCTGCAAAGTAATTCCCTGAGTTGTTACATATCACAGATATAATTAAATCAGACATATAGAACTGAAACTCACTGGAGAGAGAGAACTTTAAAATTGTTAAAGGGACTTGAGGAATTTTGTGCCAAGATTACCTGGGATAACCAGATCCCATAATACTACTCTGAAAATGTGCCCAGGAAGCCAGAACAAGGGCTGTGCTGGCTCTGGTTTAATGTCAATTCCTGTTGACAGCAGTCTTTACTGTAACTTGCCCCTCCCTTTGGCCACTCTTCTCGGTTCTCTCAGTTCTGCTAACAGAAGAGTTTAAAGTCATGAAGTTAATCAGAGCAGGGAGTTTGATTCTATTAAAAGTAATGCATGGAAAAGAATGATTCATCCTGATCCATGCTCTGGTGTAATTAACTTGACAGCCATGCATACATCCAGCATGAAGAACAGGAAGATTTATTAAATTAGAGAATATATAAGAGCTATTAAATTATAGAATCGTATAACACCTCTGAGTTGCGAGAGACCCACAAGTATCACTGAGTCCAACTCCTGGCTCCACACAGCACCACCCAAAATCCAAACCCCGTGTCTGAGAGCACTGTCCAAACACTTCTTGAACTCTGGCACTTGGGGCATGACCTTGAGTAGCCTGCTTTGTGCCCCAACCAACTTCTGGTGCAGACCCTGTCCCTGATCCCTAACCGCCCCTCCCATGACACAGCTCCATGCCGTTCCCTCAGGCCCTGTTGCTCAGCGCAGCCCCTCTGCCTCCTGTGAGGAGTTGCTGGTCTCCTGTCAGCTCCTCCGCTCTGGGCTGAGCAAACCCCGGGACCTCAGCTGCTCCTCATATTCTTGCCCCTCTAGACTAATCATCACCATCTTCATAACTCTCTCTTGGACACTCTCTAATAGCTTTATGTCCTTCTTACACTGTGGTGCCCAAACCTGCACACAGTGCAGGAAGTGAGGCTGTAGAGCAGTGGGACCTCGCCCACTTGCAGTGCTGGGCCTGCTGCACCCCATGATACGGCTGGCTGCCAGGGCACACTGCTGCCTCCTGATCACAGCCAGAAGCCCCCTCAGGTCCCTTTCCATGGGGCTGCTCTCCAGCGTCTCTTCCCCAACCTGAACATAAATCCATGGCTGCCCTATCCCAGGTGCAGAATGCAGCACTTGCTCTTGTTCAGTGGTGTAAAGATAGTTTTAAATTTAAACATTTTATACTTTTGTAAGTGCCCCTAAAACTGAAAGCTTAAATTATTTCATCCAATTCTGGTAGCAAGAATGTTCTACCGCTTCACTTGTTTGTCAAGTTCTTAGTTTTCCATGAATCAGTAGGGAAAAATGTGTTCTAGAAGTTATCTACAAAAAACACAACTGACTGAACTCTACATGACTGTGGACTGTGTGGCTTCATTTGAGAAATGATTATCTGAATTCTTCCTTTCTTTTCTGCTACCTCTGCAATTTTTACTTTTGTCCCTTGATAACATTAAGCATGTTAAATACTGCTGAAATACAGACTAATTTCTTTTAAGCTGCTTTTCTTAAAATTACAATAATTATTTAAGAGAACAGAATTAAAAACAAAGAGATTTTTGAAAGTATGCTGAATCCACCCTTGAGGAGTGAAGTCTGCTGTAATCACTTTGTCAGGGGCTGATCATTGCCACTGATTTTTTTCAGCACTGACAGGATTTCTTGATCTTATCAGCATGTTCTGTTGCTGATAGTAAAATTACTTATGTTGGTAAGACCTTGAACTCTTTAATAAAATCTCACTGAATTCAGTTAACTCAAAGCTCAACCTTTTTTTTCAACAAGTTGAATTTTTCCATAAATTCAATGTAATATTTGAATAGGTGTGTTGGGGCTAATTTACTAAGTGTGCTAAGGAATATTTTGTCCTTACATTTAATCTGTGGAACTCACTGTTAAAAAAGAAGTGTGGCATGTATGGAGCTTTTTGAATGGCCAGTCAATGTTACAAGTTGTAGTCATGAAGCCTTGATGTACAAGCTTACATTGTTTTGTTGGATGTATTTTGCTGAAAAAGGAATATTGAATGTGAATGTCTCCATTACTTGAAAATCTATGAAATATATTATTGCTGGACTTGGAAAACGGGCACATAACACTTCTGTGATTTGTCCTCTGCCTTTTTGTTCAGTCCGGTCATTCACATAGTAGACAGTATATCCCTTATCTCCCAGTACTTGTGCACATATCGGGATAACTTTTGAACAGTGCACCCAATTCATTCAAAAATGATCTATTTGGGGAAATCTATATAGGGTGGGAAAAAATGGGAAGGAAAAAAAAAAAGAGCAACTTGCAGGGTATCTTGGGCATCTCTGCTGCAGTTTGGAAATCTAACGATTGGTGAGATTTGTTATTAAAATAGGCTTTCTCTTGTACCTTCTAATTTCCAGTAGAGTTAGGATTTTCACAATATAAGCATGGTACACTATTTATTCCCAATTAATTAGTTACAGAGGAGAGTTCTCTGGAACAGAGGAAGGCTGGGACTATGAAGCTATGCAAAGAGGTAATAACATGAAATGGGAAGAAACTGGACAACTGGAGATTTCATTATGAAATGAAAGGGACACAAAGGAAAGGAATTTAATGAATGCAATAACAACAAAATAGTAGGGAAGAAATTTTCAGTACAAGAGATGGGTAAAATGAAGGATGAGTCAATGATGGATAGCATGGAATCTGAAGAGCCTGAAGTGAATCTGTGAAATGGATGGGATGTGAGTTTTTTCCACATGCAGCTGGAGAGTGGAATGAACAAATACAAAGAACCCAAGTGTATGCAGAGCTCAGCCTGCAGAACCTATTAAGTTGCATCCATGTCTCCATCCCTGGAATACCATTTGAGGTATTTCTGGGGAAATCTAGTCACAATCCACATATATATATATGAACATCAGCAAGGTTGTAAGTAATTTGGAGGAATTATCCCCTGAGATTTAGCCCTACCATTTTATTTTGGATGCAGAATATAACTGTTTCTGAAGCTGGAGGGACACAAGCTACGGTTATTGCTTCACTTTTCATAAAAGTCTAAATATAAACTGTTTTATTTTCAAATAAACTGTGCTTATATTGGAACAGACACTGCTACTTTGCTTCCTGGTAAACTGTACAGAGTGCTGCGTTAAATGAAGGAGAGCGTTTATTTAAGACACAACCAAGCTAAACCACTCCTAAGCATTGCCTACACAAAATAAGGAACCAACTGAAACCAGGGAACAAGATGGTGCATTAGACTATATTTAGAAAAGTAATAGCTAATAACTTCAGGTTTTACCCTTGTTTTGATGTCTCTATTCTACTGCACATATTTAATCCTCATCATTTATAGGCAAAATTCCCAGTGAATGGGACTTTTGCTTAGCTATTCAGAATCAGGGTTTTTCCTTTGCGGATACATAAATAATTAGGGTCTGCCTTTTCTTTGATAGAATCACAAAAAAAGTTGCTCACTCTCTCCAGTTTGGGATGGACTCTATTCTGTTGTGGACCACTCAACAAAACAGCCTCTAAGAACTATCAAGATAGTGATATGTAGTATGTAGCATAACACTGGACAAACTCATTTAATACAGTTTTCCTCATTCTCTTGTTCATGTTCCTCATTGATCCATTGATTCTTCCTATACTGCCCTTTTTTTCCTTTTCTTAAACATCCAATAAAAATTATTTCACATTTATTATGTGACGTACTATACAGTGTGATATTGATTGTTTTTAACTTCTCTATTGTTCTCATGCAAAACCTCTGGTCTGCAGATTTGTGAAGGAAATTTGACCTCAAGAGCTGAAGTCCTAAACTGTTAGTAATATAAACATGCTAGACTTATGCTCAAATGATGGTCTAGCCACAACATAGCTTGTGCTTCAATCAGATGCTTTGGTATTCAAGCAAGAAGTTGTTTGACCTTCTATAACTTGCAATATGAAGCAAATGGTGTTTCAAAATTTATAGGGAAAAGTGGAAAGGTCTGGTGCTCTACACAAGGCCAAAGAACAAAGATTCTTAGCTGTGCCTCAACAATGACTATGGAAAACCACAGTCAGAGGTTTCCTTCCTTCAGATTGTTTCTGGTATATAAAATCTATCTACCAGATCATAAAAGCAGAAACAATACTCACTGCTATTTGCATTGCCTTAAAAATGAAATAATAACCCTGGATCTTTTCTGGCTTTTGTTGGTTTGGTTTGGGGTTGTTTTTTTTGTTGTTGCTTTGGTTGTTTGGTTTTTTTCAGAGTGGGTGGGATATCTGTCCCCCGTTTTGAATGAATCAGCCTTAATTTGTACTTCCTGCTGGGAAGAAGGATACACTCTGTCTTGTTTCACATGACCTACTAAGTATTCTCAACTCTGGCGTATAATAAATGGGCTTTGGAAAGGATTTCTTTTTCTTCCCTTCTTTCTTTCCTACTTTCTATCTTTTTTCTTTTTTTTTTCTTTTTCATTTTTCTTTCATTCTTTTTCTCCTTCTCCCTTCCTCAAAAAAACCTTTCAACACCTTTCTTTATTTCAGTTTGTCTTTCTTTCCTTGCCTGAGGCATTTGAGAATCCATGTGGCTGAGAGGGGCAGTGATACCTGCAGAGCTGGAGAACAGGGGACATCACAAACTGATGAAATACAAAGAGTGAAGGGACAATATTTCAGTTGAGGCATTAACCATTATTTCTTGTTCTTTGTTTAGCTAATGTTTAGAACTTTTTTAAAAGAGTACCTTTGTAAAAAACATCATCAAATTAATTAAAAAATCACAACATAAGAAATATATGTCTCAAAAAAAAAAATACAAAACACAAGTTTCAATTTTCTAAGTTTCTCAGATCCATTTTGTCTTTATAAAGAATGCTTAAGAGGTACATGTTCTATTCTGAAAATAATTGCTGGCAGCCCTAAGAAAAAAAAATTAGTTGGCCTGAATGTTCCCATCTGGAAAATACTGCATTTTTCTGCTAAGGTACAAAACTGGCTGTGTTGAGGCTAGTATGCCAGAATTCATTGTATTTGGGTTTGTTGCCCTGATAGGAAGTAAATTTTTGTGTGTTTGTTTTCACTTGTTTTCCATGGGGAAAACCCTGGGGCTTTGTTTTCCCTTTGCCAAGAGGAAGAACCAGAATATCTGTCTCCATTTGCAAACTGGAAACTCCTTTGTTATGTTCCATCCCTTAAGGGAAGAAATAATAATGCTTCCCTGGACTCTCCTAAAGAAAGCAAAACACCTGCTAAAAAAACATAATCTCTTTTTTTTTTTTTAATAGATTAAAGAGAGTCCTTTAACAAGGCATCTGAAAATTATATTGTCTATAGATCTTTGTATATAATCCAAGAGAGCTATCTAATCCAATTTCATAATTTCACTGAATAGCAATGGTCCAATTTATAATGAGTTTTACATATATGAAAGGTATATAAATATTTTTCCCTCATGCAAAACCTGTTTGAATGTATCAGGAAGGGAGGCCCTAGCTGTTTTGATTCCAGTTTCAAGTATGAATATTCAAACAGTAAGACTTCAAAAACATAAAACATAGGATCAACTGAAGCTTTACAAATTGTCTTAATGTTTAAATGTACTACATATAAAGTTAGTGCTATCTGTTTAAATAGGCTGGTAAAAGACCAGAACTCCAGAAGTTTTCTTGCTTGCCACTGTGCACAAAAGCTAAAGCCAGACAGGTTTTCACAGAGCCAGCAAAAAGATCACATTAAAAACAAAACACAAAACAGAGAAAAGTACAGTGATCCAATTGCCAAAGACCACTCTTGGTTGTCTTTGTCACAGAATCAAAGAATCTCCTGAATTGTAAGGGACCCATGAGGATCATCCAGTCTAACTGTTATCTCTTGAGACAACCTAACAGTTAAGCCAGACACTGAAGATAATTGTCCATATACCTAAGAGCATTGTCTAAATGCTTCTTGAACATGGACAGGTTTTGGACCACAACTACTTCACTGGGAAGCCGCCTTTCAGTGAAGAACTTTTTCTTAGTATCCAATCTGAACTTCCCATGATGCGGCTTCAAGTCATTCCCTCACATCCTATATGATTCTGTAAAACACCAGAAAAAGAAAGTAGAGATGCCTATCAACATTTTGATGTTGATAGGCATCTCTACAATGTAATAATTTAACTTGCGATTTTATGACTAACACTGATTTTGAATATAATTCACTAATTCTAGCAACCCACAGAAATAGCTACAGAAGAAATTAAGTGTTGGTGAGAGATGACACTGAATGACCTTACTGAACAGAACAGAAGTTAGGCGTGAAGGGTCAGAGTCTGAGCTGGCAGACAGCTGGTCAAGAGAACCAGGGACCATTTTACATTCTGTCTGTAAAGGAAGAAAAACACCTCCCTGACACAAAATTAATACATATTTTATAATGGATCAGTCTCCTAGAGGTGTGGGTGTTACGTTGAAGACATTTTGCTGTAGTCATACAAAATAAATAAATAAATAAATAAATAAATAAATAAATAAATAAATAAATAAATAAGAAAACAATCATGAATATCCAAAATTACAGCCTTCTCACCAAGATTAAAATTCAAATAAAGGAATGTTGCACAATTCTGACAATTTCATTAAATGCAATGCATCATCTTATGGTGCATGATTTTCTCTCAAAACTGAATATGCCTATTTTAAAATAAATACTTTGATGTCTGCAAGTATCACACAAAGCAGCACATAAGGAGAAGTAGCCACAAGTAAAGCAGAAAGCAATACTCTATTTTTTTTCTTTTGATATATTTGTTGGTTGGACTAAAACTTTTAATCCCAGAGTCCTGAAGTTGTTGTTGGCTATGGAAAATCAAGCCTAGGATGACAGCTTCTGAACTGGTAACAAAGAAAAGGGGAATATTAACACGCAACGGGATGAGAAGCCACTTCTTGCTACTGAAGCGTTGTATGGGAGCTGCTGAATTACAGCCTGAACCTTTGATTAGTTATCTGAGGCAAGCAGTATGTCAGCCCTGGGAGCACAGGTGAAAGCAATTCACCTGTGCTGCAGGAAGGGGTGGAGCCAGGCTCCACCTCTCCAGACCCATTGAAGTGCTGACTGCCAGGGAGGAAGGATCTCTTCTGAGAGATCCACTCCTTTGGAGCCCTTTGCAGTGAGCCCTCTGCATGGGTAAGTGTTCCACCTATTTTCTCTTTGTTACCTTTGTGCCTAACTCTTTTGTTGGTTTGTTTTCACACCTTGACTATACATCTATTTTTGATTGTACTCTTCAATTATATTATTTTTCCTTGATTGTACAAGTGTCCAGCTCATTTCTGAGAGATCTGTCAGTGGACTTCACCTTTCCGTTGATTTCCATGGAGTATGGAACCAGTCCTCAGCCTGGGAGCTGAAATTACTGTTTGGAAAACCAGGCAATAGGCTTTCTGTGAGTGTTTTTATCAGATTAAGAAACACTTCAAAAATATGCATTTTCAGTGTCAGGGAAACATAAAATACCTGTGGGAAAAAAAGTGGCTTCTGAACTACAGTTAAAAGGTTCCTCTGCCCATTTCCAATTCAGCAGCGTGTTTGTTAGAGATCATTTATTGGAACAAACGTTTGAATGGCTTACACGTCCCATCGCGACTACACGGCCAGGTACACAGGACGGCAGAAGGGGGACGACCGCTCCTGCGCACGTGTCAGCCTTTCGCAGAGACGAGAACCACGTGCAGCAGTTCAGAGTAAAGCTGCATCTGCCTTCAACTGGAAATTTCCTCAGCTAACAAATCCGGGCCTCGCGTTTACACAGCTGAGCGCGCCCGTCCCTCGCCTCGCCTCGCCGCTACGCCACGCACCGCTCGCGCAGGGCGCGGCGGGCACACGGGCAGCGCCTTCCCCCACCGGAGAGGACAGCACGCGGGCATCCCGCGCCCCCTGGCCGTCCCCGCGCACGAAGCGCCGCCGCCCGCTCGGCCGTAGCGCCGAGGCAGCGGCCGCAGGGGGCGGGATGCAGCGCGGGGAGGCGCCGCCTTCCCGCCCGCCCGGGCACTGCGGGGCTGCAGGCTGAGGAGCCGGAGCGGAGGCGCCGCTCCTCCGGCGGGCGGGAGGAGGTGAGCGGGGCCGACGCGGGAGGGGGCCGCCACCCCGCCGGACGCCTCCGCAGGCCGGCCGCCCCAGCGCCGCCCCGCCGGGGCTCCTGTGTGCCCGCGCCTCTGGGCGGGCTCCCGCGGGCCTGGCGGTCACGGGCTCCCCGGAGCCGGTGCGGGGGCCGAGGGTCGGCCCGGCGGCGGCTGGGCCTACCTGCCGCGCCCCGGGATGCCCGGGTTTGGAGGCGGCCGGGGCGGAGGTTTGGGAGCGAGGGGCTTCGGGGTCGCCGCTCTCGTCACGGGCGGCGCTGTGGTTACAGCTGGCCGGGCCCCGCCGTGCGCCCCGCGCTGCGATGCTCTCACCTGAGGCTGCGTAAGCGTCCGCAGCTGTGCCCGAGCTCCGCGATGCGCCGCTGTCCCGAGAGCGGTGCAGAACGCACTTAATCACATCCACAACTCGTTCAGGTTTTCCCTTGGTTCGGTTTTCTCCTTTAAGGGATTACGCTTCTTAGAGCGGTTCTTCACAGCTGTCCCCTTCTGGCTGGCGTAGCTCTGTCGTGTTTTCTTAGGCTTATCTAAGTACAAACGTCAAATTTATATCACTGCTGCTGTTTCTTGTATCCACGAAGGCAGTCGTTTTGTAAAAGATGGGTTTTCTTGCATTCCTTTCCTGAACAACCCAGATTAGCTACTTCTTATCAGCTTCCTGTCTGTTTACAAGTCGATTGCTCAACAGCTTGCTGTAAAATCTTTCCAGAGACTGAAGTTAAGCTAACAAGTTTTTGCTTCCCTCAGTTCTCCTCTTTTCCTCTTCTAAGGTATGTACATGTCCCTTCTGCATTCTGAAGACATTGCTTCTGTCAGCTCTTCAGGCATCAAAGTTGGATTTCACAAGTGTCTGCTGACTTGAAAATCTTTATCTTATCTTTATCTTTTAAATTACCTCACCTTCTGCCTTCCTGCAAGATTAATTTCAGCCTTACACACTCTTACCTCTGCACTGCTATCGTGCACTGAGTATAGTCCCTTCCCATGACTTCCAGCTCTGGTTTCTATCATCTCTCAGAGCCCAAGAGTCGAACCTGTCTGTTCCCTAGGGTTATTTTCATGAAAACATAAGTTCTGTTAGTTTATTCCATTCCTCACATTCTGTTTTCCTTAGAACAGGTGATAAGAAACTGTGGATGGTGCACCAAATCCAGTTCAGCAGAGCAATTCTTCGTGTCCTAATCCTTGATATCCCCTCTCATGGATTTTTAGACAAAAACTGGAAGTGGGCTGCAGTATGGCTGACTAGTACTCATTGCCCATTTTCTCATGGCAGTTCCATTTCTTTTCCTTTCTATTCCTTTTCACAGTATATATTCTCTAAGTTTTGTAGTTACCTTCACATCATATGGCATGAGTTGATATGGACCTCTGTAATCATACAGTGAATGCATACGTATTTTGTCATAACTAGTTGATGTGCATCTCTCAGCTGATCAGAGTACAACTCTTCTCATTATTTTCCTGGATGTGAACCCAGCAGGATACAGGAAATGCTGGTATTTTGGTCATGCGTTGGATAGAGTTCAGTTTGAGCAGCAAGATAGATATTAATGGTTTTTCTGTACGTAAAAGTTAATGAGCTCTAGCAGAAAGTTTCACTACTAGAATCTTTCTGTAGAATATGGATTTTGTGGACACTTTAACTTATTTTTTATCTTTAGAGTCTCAGTACAATTTCAGTGAGTTTCTCCCCTTAGTCAAAAACTGAGAAGTACCTTCTAAAGTATGTTCTCCTAATAGCTTCTTCTAGACCTGTGAAGAACAGGTTTTTTTAGTTGTAGGACATCATTGTGTTCCTAGCAGATGGGTGGGTGAAGTCCCTCACTGGTTACTGGCTTCTTGTATGGTTGCTCAGAAAGAGCTTCATTCTCCTTTATATGTGGTCTGTTGTTGATAGCTCCCAGGAGAGAAGCAACCTGATGTTTTCCCTTTACTCCTTCTTAATGTGCCTTTCCTTATTGCTTCATTAATTCTCAGAGCTTATTCCTATTCTAGAATTCAGAAACCACTTAAGTCAGAACTGTGGTTTCATGTGAATGTTACTTTCCTGAGGGTTGTTTTGTGGTTTTCTTACATCTTTTTTTTTTTCTTTTTTGGCGTTTGTTACAGCCTTACTGCACCTTTTAACCTTTTTTCTCCAAAATTATAGCAGTCTTCCTTTTAATTTTCTGTGAGCCCTTGCCTCTGTTCCTCTGCAAAGCCTCTCTTACTGCAATGATAAACTTAAGACTTTCTAATCTTTTGCTATTGTGTGAAATCTATTTCTCTTTGCCATTAACTTTGTGTAGACTACATCTCATTTGCTTTTCTCCAGACTTTATATTCTCTGTCCAGTCAGAAAATTCAGTTAGGCATATTCCTGACCCGTGTCCTTGAATCCCTCAACCTTGCACCAGTTGTGGTTAAACTAGATCTGGTAGCCTGACCTAGCTGTGTCATTAGTGATCTCATGAATAGGCCTTGGGAAATTTCTCTTGTTTTTCTTGCCACTGGATACATGTGGGCAGCTTGTTCCCCAGACTGAAAAGTGAGTAAGTCAGACATCATGGTTGTTGTAACATTCTGCAGCCTTCAGAGTTTTGCGTTCGTTACTGACCAGAATTGAATACCACTATAAAATACAGCATAATCTTTTAATCAAGTCCAGCTTTTGTGGACTCATTGTCCTTATGCCAGTCTCAATCCAGCTATCTCCACCTCGTAATATTTTATATAGTTCCCCAATTTTATTTATATGCTTATTCTCAGTATTTCATTGACCATTCACTTGGAAGCACAAGGCGGTTTTGTGGTTCAATAATTTGAGGCAGCTGAAGCTGGAAAAATATTATTTAGATCCATCTTTATCTATGTATTCACTGATCCAGTTTCATTATTACATAAAGAAGTGGAAGAATGGGAAAGCAGTCATTACAAATGTTAGTCAACAAATCAGAGTGCTGTGCTTGATAGTATAAAAAAATATTTCTTGCCTCCATAAATGTAACTTCGATAATTTCCTATATCTGGATGGAAATATACACAATATGTATTATTCTTATGAGAAGGATGTACTTCTAGTTTCCTTATGTCTGTAGCAGCCAGGAATAAAAAGGCTTTGGAAGGTCCTTATTCCTAATTAATATATATACTGAATGGGCAAAGGAGAAACAAGCTTTGTTTCTGAATAGGAAGGGAACTGTTAAGATATATATATTTTTTTTTCATGTGGTTGTGTAATGCTCAAAACTCAGTCAGGATGTAATGCGATGCAGAGCTGGCAGATTGAGCTGAATGTTGTGCAAAGGAGCTCAGAGACATTTAGTACTGAATCCAGTGGTCAGCCTTGGAAGGTGTTACTCTCCTCTGCCTGAGAGTTCCTCTTTTTTCCTCCATCTGAAGTTGAAGGTCATAGATGACGCAGTATTATATCTGGACCTCACAACAGTACTTTCTGATTGAAACATGTGCCATGTGAGGTCACTCCATCTGTAACCTGAAATGTACCCTGGATCAGAAATGGGCATGTAGATACTTCCCTCTTCAAAGGCTTTTGATTCAAGTAGTAAAACCGGCCTAAATTAAACTCTTGCTTTTAGATTAGTAAGTGTTATTCTCTTTGTGAATATATACATGCTTTCATTCAAAGCTGAATTACTGATCTTTGTAGATGACACAATTATTTCACCCTCTTGTCTTTCACGTAACCTTTATTGGGTTCCCGCCAAAAAGGAGTTGAGATACAGTTTTGAAAAGTGTTGTGAGATTCATTGTGACAAACTAAGAAAAATTATAGAATCATAGAATCACAGAATGGCCTGGGTTGAAAAGGACCACAAAGATCATCTAGTTTCAACCCCCCTGCTATGTGCAGGGTCGCCAACCACCAGACCAGGCTGCCCAGAGCCACATCCAGCCTGGCCTTGAATGCCTCCAGGGATGGGGCTTCCACAGCCTCCTTGGGCAACCTGTTCCGTGTGTCACCTCCCTCTGTGTGAAAAAGTTCCTCCTAATATATAACCTAAACCTCCCCTGTCTCAGTTTAAAACCATTCCCCCTTATCCTATCACTGTCCACTCATATAAGCAGTCATTTACCACAAGAATAGCATATGCTATATGCAGTTTGGGTTTTTTTAATGTGTAGCTCTCGTTGCAGTCCTTTTTTAAAACTGTACACAAACATTACTGCAGTATTTTTATCCTCTTTCAGAATAGATCTGCACTGTAAGTAATAGACATGTCAAAACTGATCATGTTTGCAGTAATGCAGATGACCAGAATATGTACTTCTCATCACAATTCCCTTTCAATACTAAAAGAATTATCTTAGATTTATAGACAGCAGAACTAAGGTACAGTATATCTAAGATCAGGATTCCCACACCAAAGTCCCTCTAAACCAGGTTTTTATCTTTGGACAGATTGTGGTACATGTGTGTAATGTGGGTTTTGGAATGGAAGCCAAGAGTTATACACTGTTGAATAGATCGCATTCTATAATGAAGAAATCTAACTTGTTGCCCTTGTTTTTGTCTTTGTTCATTAATCTCTGACTTTACTGTCTCTGTACACACATTTGGAGTCACTAAATCCTTCTGCGTTATGCATTCTTTAACCTGGAAAAGCAGTTGTGCATCTCTATGATTCACTGATTTTAATTTGAATGATTTAAAAATGTTTGCACTTCCTTGCATATACTTTTTTTATTTGATTTTTACCCACTTCTGTAACTCTGTTATTAAAACATTTGAAGTTTTTGTGTTCTTCCTTGGATTAGTGACACAGTGCAAGAAAAAAGTTTTCTTTTCGGCATACTTCATGAAAGAAAAGATAGAATCTGAAAATTAGAACCACAGAATTTGCTTCAGAGTTGTTTGTGGATTGTGATGGCTTGTAAAAATGTCTGATGCTGCTTTTTTTTCCTTCTCTTGCTTTCTATGCTTTTTTTCCAGAAAAAGTCATCATAGGTTTGGTGTCTTAGAATTATGGAATCAATCTCTATGATGGGAAGCCCTAAGAACCTCAGTGAAACTTTTCTACCAAATGTGGCCAATGGCATCAAGGATGCCAGTAAGATCACAGTAGGCATCATTGGAAGTGGAGACTTTGCAAAATCATTGACCATTCGGCTGATCAGATGTGGGTACCATGTTGTTGTAGGAAGCAGAAACCCTAAACTTGCTGCAGAGTTCTTTCCCCATGTGGTTGACGTCACTCACCATGAAGATGCAGTAACAAAAACAAACATCATTTTTGTAGCTATTCATAGAGAACACTACACGTCTTTGTGGGACCTCAAGCATTTACTCGTTGGTAAAATTCTGGTTGATGTCAGCAACAATACAAGAGTAGACCAATATCCAGACTCCAACGCAGAGTATTTGGCATCACTTTTCCCAGATTCCCTAGTTGTCAAAGGATTCAATGTTGTCTCAGCTTGGTCACTCCAGTTAGGACCAAAGGATGCCAGCAGACAGGTAAACATTTGTTTGTATTCATTTGACTTGTTTGTAAGATGAAAAGACAATCATGTACAGAATAAATGATCCAAACTGTGCTCTGGGATGCCTGTGTGTCTTTAAGGATTGCAGAGGAATGTAGGTACTAGCTTAGATCAGCTAGCTGACATTTAATTGACTACAATAAGAAGAGTAGGATCCTAAAGTTTTCTGTAGGAAATATGTTAATTTATATTCTAGTGCTTCAAAGGATGTAGACAGTTTTTCCCAGTTTATTTTATTTTAAATGTTGGTTTTTGTGGGGTGAACTGTTGAAAGAGATGCACGGAAATCTGAGGTTCTGACCCCAACACTTGGGAGTCAGCTCTTCTAGAAATGCTTGCATTCAGTGTAACCACAGAGAGAATATAACCCATTATTTGGCTTCTGGAATATCCCAAGATCATAAATATGAGGAAACAGATGGAGGCACATATGTTTCAAAGTAATCAGTCATTTGATTCAGAACTGCTTGGGAACATCATGTTCAATTTACTTCCTGATGTATCCCCCAAATCCATCCTGCATATAGAAGGTACAGCTGTATGTTTTTCATGCTTTGCTGAAGCAATGTAATGACATGCATGAGCCCAGTCCTTCACAGCTTTGTGGGCTACAAGGATTACATGAGAAGTGGTGAGTGCAACGTGACTTCTGGAGACTACTGAGTTCTCTGGCACTTCAGGCAAATTTTAAGTAGCATGCAATAAATACTGAATTAGCATAATTTTAAAAATAATCTCTTTGCACTATTTTTGTTCCGTTTTGAGCTGCACACCACTATAAGTCATTGACTTCTGTCAAACCTCATCATGTTTTCTGTAATACAGATGATTGGAAACATTCTTACATAGAGATTACAGTTTTCTGCTTTGCATTGTGTTTGTGCTACAGCTGTTTTGGAGCCATAATTTAAGATAATTGTACATTTGAGAGACTCGAGGTCTGGAAATGATTTTAGCCATTGGTTCAGGTTCAGCCCATTCCCATAGGTGTTTCAGTATGGGGAATATGAGACATTTCAGTGTGTGGATTATCTGCATGTGCCACAATTACCTCACTGTCAACTTCAGGAAAATGCCAATTTTATTTTGGTTGCTTTGTGGTTAAATAAGCATGCATATTTTTACCTTTGCTGGTTTTGTGTATAGTGTTGTTTTTATTCAGTATTTCTTATATTGGTGATAAATCTGTCCAAGTGATGTACAATTAGCAGTAGTGCTGCAGTTTTGCCCAGGAGGCTCTTCAGTTGGGGCAGGGGTGAGGGGGTTGTAGCTGTTTAGTTGAGGTTTTTTTGTTTTGTTGAGTTAGTTTGTTTTTAACCTGTAAGTCTTTCTGTGTCTAGAATTCACCTGACTTTTCCTACAGGTCTATATATGCAGTAACAATGTTCAGGCTCGCCATCAAGTTACTGAGCTTGCTCGTCAGCTCGGTTTTATTCCTATTGATTTGGGGGCACTGTCATCTTCAAGAGAGATTGAAAACTTACCTCTGCGACTCTTCACACTGTGGAAGGGGCCTGTAGTGATTGCCATTAGTCTGGCAACATTTTTCTTCATCTATTCCTTCATCAGAGACGTAATCCATCCGTATGTGAGAAATCAACAGAGTGACTTTTACAAGATCCCCATTGAGATTGTCAATAAGACTCTACCAGTTGTTGCCATCACATTACTCTCTCTAGTGTATTTGTCAGGACTTATTGCAGCTGCTTATCAGCTTTACTACGGCACTAAGTACAGGCGGTTTCCTCCTTGGCTGGACAACTGGCTGCAGTGTCGAAAGCAGCTTGGACTGCTCAGTTTTTTCTTTGCAGTGGTGCATGTGGCATACAGCCTTTGCTTACCTATGAGGAGATCAGAGCGATACTTGTTCCTCAATATGGCGTATCAACAAGTAAGTTGATTTTTTAGCTAAGTAAGCCAAAAGTACCTTGGTTGTATATGTGATACATTAACACAAAATGCATGTTTTCTGCATCTTTTCCATTGTTTTCAGTAAAAAAATCTTTAGGATTATTTTATGCATAGGTAATGCTTAGTAAGAAGGGAGAGTAAAAGAAACCTGTGTACCTTATGTCAAGTTACATTCACATTTATATAATAGGTTGAATCAAGGATATATTCTGCTGAAGTCTTTGGCAGCAGTATGCACAATGAGGATGTAGGTTAGACAGGATAAGAGCAACACCAAAGGAAACTTCTGAGGTAAGTTTCTCTTTATGTGTTTTTGAGATGCAGGAGATGTATGTATATGGTAAGTGCATTTACAAATGTGGAAAAGTACTTAGAGTAGATATTATTATGATAATATTCATAAATACATTTTTGCAATGAAATTTCTGATACTTTGTAACTTTTAGGACCAGTGATAAAAATATTATGGTCATTAGAAATTGTGTGAATGTCATCTATTACGGGCAAGAGATTGACTCACAGTTCCTAGGAGCAATAACTGGTCTTGCATAACCTTGAAACAGTCTCTGACAAACCTATAATCTGCTGCTTTGTCTGTCAGCTTATTGCCACCTTTAAAGTGCCAGAAGAGCAGCATTGCCATTCAGCATTTAAAATCTGCAGGAAAGACAGATGAAATTGAACAGAAAGAAAAATTAAAGAAATTAAATCCTAGTAACAGTACAAAAGCAAATTGGGTCCACAGATTCTAAAAGAAGTGAGAAATTGAACTTAGAGAAAGGCAGAAAGAATAAAACTATGAAAAACAGCAAGGAGTTATAGTTGTTCATATGTAGTAAAGGATCTACTGATATTTTTACTAACAGTTTGTCTCATTTCTAATAGTTCTGTAAAAATCTCACTTGCTACTGAGATTTTATGAGGTCATAATGGACCTCAAATCAATCACTGTAGAAAAATCAAATCATTATAGTTATCTTAAAATTGAAAAAATATCTAGGCATCTTAACTTTTAAGGACCTGAGCTGTTTCTTTTTTCAGGTAAAGCTCTCCAACTAGAACATTTTCAAATGTATTTAATATCAACAGTGAAAGTGGCAAAACAGTTTGGCTTTTGTATAAGGAGCTAAAACACTAAGAGAAAATGATGCTAAATTGTTTCCAAGTGTAAAGAACTAAAACACTGTGGATTCATCCAGTTTATGCTATAGAAGATATGTTTCCAAGGTCTGAAGACTATGATTACTTTTCTGCAGTATAGAGTATGTTTATACACTATAGAGAAATGTAGAACTGCTTGTATTTATAAGATAATTATTGTAATGTTATGTTTTCTTATACCAACTCATCTAGTATTCCTGTGTAACATATTTTTAATCTATCAAGAGCCAATACCAACAGGAAGGAAACTGTTGTTTTTTTCTCCAAGGCATAAGGAAACCTCTGAAATATTTGACCCCGATTTATAATTGTTCTATTACTGTAGACATCTATTCAGCAAAATAATTTCTGTTGATGCTTTTAATATTCTGAAGAATCAAATGCTTCCTTTCTGCTCCTTCATCAGGTTCATGCAAATGTTGAAAATTCTTGGAATGAAGAAGAAGTGTGGCGAATTGAAATGTATATCTCCTTTGGAATAATGAGTCTTGGGTTGCTTTCTTTGCTGGCAGTAACTTCTATCCCTTCAGTCAACAATGCCTTAAACTGGAGGGAGTTCAGTTTTATTCAGGTTTGTTACTCTCAAAATAATAGATTTTTGTTGTTAACATGAATTTCTTTCTAATGATAATTAGTTATGAAAAGCACTTTGCAACATGGTCAGACTGTTGTTTTTTCTATCTCGTAAGTTAATAAGAGCAACATATCCTTAATCAGCAAATAGATAAGCATGTAGGCAAATTCAGCACTTTATTGGTATCAAAATAGGAATTTGCCTTTTATTCATGTTGGCATTGAAGGATCAACACAGATAAGACCAAATGAGCATAAATCTATAAATTCCTTTTCTACTGTTAGAATTTATTTCTAAGTTCTAATTAGATAAAGTTGCACAGACTGACTAAAAGCAGTCATAACGATGGGATGAGATGATGAACATAGATGAACTCAACTGTAAAACTGAAGTCTTGTCATGAAGAATTGTTTTTACATAGCCCTCTGACAGCCATAGTGCTATTAATTCAGTTTTTCTTCCTCTACGCTGTGTGGTTATGAATACTCTCAACTGTATTATTCTCATTAGGTAAAAATTCCCATTAGGAAAATATGCTGTTTTGGTTATTAAAAACAATAGCTTTTTCAGGTCCTAACATCCCTTCTCCTACCTATATCCTTAAGTTTATTTTTTTATCAGTTTGGAGTTTTGATTTGTTTTATGATTTAGGGTTCAGTACTGTAGTCTTAACTCTGTCTTATCTGATTAAGAGTTTTTGGACATACCCGCTTGTATGGGAACTCCTGAATCACAGTTTGAACCTCTGATTGACCACCTGAGTCAGCCCTGGGAGCACAGGTGAAGGCAATTCTCCTGTGCTACCGAAAGGGGTGGAGCCTTGCTCCACCTCTCCTAGACCCCATTTAAGAACTGACTACCAGGGGTGAATGATCTCTTTTAGAGATCATTCCTCTTGGAGTCTTCTCAGCAAGCTCAGGATAGGGGTAAGCTTTCCATCCATTCTTTTTTAGTGTGATGACTTGTTTAGCCTAACTTTCTTGTATATTTCTTAATTACAACATCTGTATATTCATTGTTTGTACACCACTGCAATGAAATTGTTGACTAATTCCTACTTACACTTGCATCTGCTTTACTGTTCTGGTATGGAGTTGCATTTCATAATTTACAGACATCTTAAAAGGAGTGCTGAGGAATGCTTTTTTGACTGTAGTTATAAGCGATCTTCTATATGTAGTAAAGCACACAAATTTTGCTAAAAGATTTGTTCAAATATTATTCCCCAGACAGAACTGTTCATTCTCACCGTTTTGAGCCTTCACAGGAAGTGAATACATATTTTTCTACTGTTGGAATATTCCTGCCATACGGAGTTCTCTGTGTGCAGATAACAGTACTGTATATTTGGTCACGAGGCCATGACTTCCAGCCACAGACCCAGAATTTATTTATTTTTTTTACACAGACTTCCAGATCTCAGGCTTGTGTGATTTAGTCAGAACTCAAACAATAAATACATAATTATATGCCTACAAAGGCATTTTTCTTTGTATTGTATTTTCTGTAGTTATTTGCACTTTAATTAAAGACAAAATAATTCAAATTTTAATTATGAACTTTAGCAAATTATCTCTAAGTGTTTTGACAAATTGGAAACAAGTTGTTCTCTCTAGAGGGTTGTTATAGTTAGCTTTGTATTGCATGCTAAAGAGAATTAGTATAGATGATTATTTATGATCATCTGCCACTTTTAATTGCACGTGAGAAACTGAAAAAGTAAAGTTTCCTTAAAGTTCATGACCATTATGTGGTACTTCAATTTTTCAGTAATCTCAAGATATAAGTTAGTCTTCAGGTAGTTACTATTCCTTTGAAAAAGTCACTTACTTTAACCCATCAGAAAAGAGGCTTTCAGTGATCCCCCACTAAAGTAAAAGGAGTTTACAAGCTTGTATTTCTCTAAGTTAGCGGAACGAGAACTACAGCCTATCATCTCAGCGTTGCTTTTCTTTTAACTGGGGAATTCAGTATGTCTTTACCTCTAGTCCTGATTCCTGAGATAATCTGCCAAAATAATTGCTCGGTCTGTTTTGTATCTCACAGATGAAGAGTCAGGCAGTTAGCACAGCCAGTCAGTTTCTCACCTCAGCATTTCTCAAAGAACAACAATATGGCTTGCTTATCTCAGTAGGTACAGTTTGATCAAAATAAGAGCATGACCTCCTCTAGGGAGCATTGCCACTAAAATACACTCAGTCCTAATGTCTACTGGCAAAATCTGAGCTTAGACTTAACAAGTTATTTACATACACAAGCACAGTTAATTTTCTAACCCTGCTGCGGTAGAACAAGCTCTGAATAGCATCATTCTTATGTACAGTGGTGCAGACCTCTATTGCAGCATTTCTAATACCACACAATCTCCAGTAGTGAATGTTGTTGCCCAGAAATCATGGTTGTCTTTGATATCCCAAATTATTTTAGAGATACTTCTATCTTACGTCATCTGATTTCACAACAGAAATGACAGCAGCTCCAAAAATTCCAGCCTTAGGAAACAAAGCAACTCCCAGCAGCCATCCTAGAACCTGGGAGGAACACTTCCAGCATTTTCAACTGGTATTTCTACTACTCACCACTGTGATTCCAGGCAAGGAAAAGTATCTCTTTCTGCTGCTTTCAAATGTCTTCTGCTCTTAAAGATTTAGCATCCTGTATCTCCCAGCCAAGAGCAACCTCTTATAGTGAACTTTTACTCAATTTGCAAAGGCAGCTGCTTTTGCCTGTTGTTTGGGAGCTGTTGAGTCCTGGCCTGAACCACTGATTGATCACCTGGAGAAAGCACTGAGTCAGCCATGGGAGCACAGGTGAAGGCAATTCAGCTATGTGGCTAGAATGGGTGGAGCCTGGCTGCACCTCTCCTAGACCCCATTTAAGGGCTGACTGCCAGTCAGGAAAGGTCTTTTTCTGGAGATCACTCTCTTTGGAGTTTTCTTCTGTAAGCCTAGGACATGGGTAAGCATTTCATTTTTGATTGCCTCTTTCGACCACAATTTTTCAAACTATAGACCTGAAAAATATCATCTGAACCATACCATTCTAACTGCACATTTCTTAATTGTACACCTGGAAGAGTTATCGTTAATAACTGCGAACTAGGGTAAGTGCTCTTGATGGAACTTTGTATGATGGTCTGCCATAGCTAAAGAAAAGAGCCTGCAGAATGCTAGGTTGTACAAGGAACATCTTCTTTCTATTTAAGTGCTGTAATACAATGACAGAGGCAATTAGGAGTCTAATGGAAGAAACACTGTTAATAGCTGACAAACCCCTCTGGAATTGTCTTTGGAATCAGATTATTAGATGAGTGATTCTGATGGACCAATATATACTACTAGTGTATGCCCGAGCAACACCTACGAAGCATACAGAAACTCTCCTCAGGTTAAAAAAATATATATATCTGAATAGAGATGCATCACATTTTTCTTGTACTATTTTTAACATTTATACCACTATTTACTAGCTTCTCTTTTGACTGTTAGATAGAGGTACATACATATTAGCAAGCTAAAAACATGGTAATGATCTGCAGTGTTTCCCTTTCTATAGGAGTTAATCCTTTTAAGTGTTACTAATTAGTTCAGACCTTCTTCTGTCCCTAGAAACTAGTTAATCTTGAAGCAGAAAGCTTTCTGCTGTAGGAAAGCTGGAGAGGGACTTCCTATGAGGATGTGCAGTAACAGAGCAAGGGGAAATGGTTTTAAACTAGAAGAGGGTAGATTTAGAGTAGGTATTCAAAAGCAATTATTTACTGTGAGGGTGGTGAGACACTGGAACAGGTTGCCCAGGGAGATTGTGAGTACCCCTGCCCTGGAAGCACTCAAGACCAGACTGGATGGGACTTTAAGCAACCTGATCTAGAGGGATATGTCCCTGCATGTAGTGGGGGGTTGGGACTGTATGATCTTAAAGATCCCTTCCAACCCAAGCCTTTCTAAATTTCTATGATTCAATGGTTCTTTCACTGTTACAGACCCTTAGGCTACTTTTTTCTTAGGACAGAAAGATTGTCTTTGCTTCTTTTTACTGAAGTTAAAGCAAAGCCCACTATCCAGTTAATACACATTCTTTGTTGTAGCGACTTTCTACAAATGTTTCTCAACCAAATTAGTCATTACAGTAGTTTAGAAGAAAAAAGCTTTTCGTCAGTTGTCCACACCCAGAAGTCAAAGAGTAGAAATCCTTTAGTAATGTTTTGGGAAAGGCAAACTTAATACCTTTAACTCAAGCCTGCAGAGCAGTACTAATACCCGTCACTTAAAAGAACATCAAATCAGAAGAATAACAATATCCAAGTTGGAAGGGACCTAATAGGATCATCAGGTCCAACTGTGGGTATAGTATCTTCTGCAGCTTGCTGTAGATTACATGATAAAGTTCTTTACAGGTTATTGTGGGAACCTTATTATTAACATTAAATCCAGCACTACTTGTTTATGAACTGCGTTGTTACTTTGTGCCACTCTACACAAATCCTGTAGTCTTGATATTCCTTCTCATTAACCAGTGGACAAAGGAGGGTAAGGAATGGTTTGAGGTTAGCATAAACAAGTGCATGTAGGTTGTTGCAGTGAAAATCATCAGGAAGAAGCAAACTACACCTCCTGAAGCAATAAAAATTTCAATTGATAAACTCAGATCTGTTCCATAACAAGTATGACTCTTTATACAACCTACCTTTATAGCTGAGAAAACAGTTTAGAAATTAATTGTAAAGCCAGCTGATGTTCCAGTAATTTTGCTGGGATTGTTCCTTAAGTTTGTATCTTGTGGTTTGATTACATTACTTATAGCTTGTAGAAACATTATTTTCATTTTGGTTTTGGCTATAGCCTATAGATACTAGTGCTTTAAATCAGTGTTTAATTCTGTCTGTAGTTTTCAGAATGTGAACTTAAAACCACATAATGGTATTTTGAAGTAATTTGTAGGTATGACATCTTAATGCAATGTCTGAAAGAAATATTAAAACAATGGTTTAGACTTAATCGGATTAAGGACCAAGTACTATTTTCTCATCTTTTTTCCTTGATTTCTCTTTTTTTTTTTTAAAGTCTACGCTTGGATATGTTGCTCTGCTCATAAGTACTTTCCATGTACTGATTTATGGATGGAGAAGAGCTTTTGAAGAAGAATATTACAGATTTTACACACCACCAAATTTTGTTCTTGCCCTTGTTCTGCCTTCCATTGTAATTCTAGGTAAGATCATTTTACTTCTGCCATGTGTAAGTAGGAAACTAAGGAGAATTAGAAGAGGATGGGAGAAAAGCCATGCAGTAGAAGAAACAAGTGGGTCCATTCCACACTTCTCTCCAGAAAGAATAACTGTGATGTGATGGAAGACTAGAATTTGTTAGTGCTATTGCAGATGTTTGGGTTTTTCTTTGTTGTGTTGTTTGTCAAGAACTTGTATTTTCAGGAGTTCATGTAATGTATGTGTAAAGTTAGTGTGGATTTGCTTGGCATATGTACAAGCCCTCAATGGATTTATGAGAAATTTATAACTAGGAAATCGCTATTTTGGATAACTACAAAAATACTTTGTTTTGAGTTACAGAAGGCAGATAATCATGAAATAAAGTTTTTTTTATGCTCCTTTGATCAGTTGTATCAACAATATTTTCTTATAACAATGCTTTTGAGATATTTCTTTGACTCAGTGAGTATGTCAGAGTGCTATGTCTTAATGCCATACTTTACTGCATCTGTCACTTTAAACCACACTTCTGAGTTACTGAGTTCAGAATATTGACTAATAGAGTTAATAATTTAGGAAGCATTCAGATTTTGAAGCAACTGAAATTAATTTGTAACATGTGTTGCACATAGACAGTGTATTTTTGTGGTTTTCAAATATTCCATGATTTAAATATGCAAAACCAATTTCAGATGTGGCCTATTTATGCATCTTGTAAGCAGACAGTATTGTACCTTATGGGACTCTCTTAAAAAGAATCATATGGAGCTTTAGACCTTAGCATCTCTTATTTCTGTATGTCATATAATGAGTAATCAAAGCATTACCATGCATGAGTAGGAAGACTTGCAGATACATATGCAAGCAACTAATTTTTAATGGAGTACTTATTTTAAAATATCACACAACATTTTAAAACAAAAGTACTGATAAATCTGCAACAATAAAAATCCGCTTTCACTGTGAAACTTCCAACATGTTGGTACAACAGGGAAGCATTACAATACTCACGTTCTGTATGTTTTTACATTGGAGTTTCAGTTATGAGTGTCCCACAATCTATCTTACAGTCTTAGTATCATTTTGTGTAAATACAATCTTCTATTTTTATATAGTCTTTTACAACAGATGTTTCTGGGATATGTCTGAATTTTTGAAAAACAAAATGATTATTCTCAAACTTAAAAATGAAATTTTACCTGTAAGACTTGATAGTTGTGTTTCCTGTGGGATTCAGAAGAACATTCAAAACTTATTTATTACTATTACTTTGTCAGGTTTTACTCTAACAAAATAGCTAAACCCCATGTATGTACCTTTAGTCTACTCTTAATTAGCAAAACCTTTATTTTGATGAATGAGAATTGGTCCAAATTTTCCTTGGATATATGAAATTATATTTTTCTTAACTATTTTTGCACTGGATCTCTAAGTTTCTTAGCTGAGTCTTCACTTACTATTTCTTTGCAAGCATTTGTCATCAGTATGATACCTGTCAGAAATAAGTTGAATTTATTAAGTATCATCAATCCTTTGAATCTCAGTACGTCTACAATGAAACCAACAGCTCCACAGAAATAGAATCTAGAATCCAATTCTACTCCTGGCTACACTAGCCTAAATCTAAAGAGTTTCTTAGCTGTTCATAATTTCATTTCAAACTCAAAAACGTACTACAGTTTTATTTTGATTGTAGTACCTGTGTTCTCCAGACATCAAGTCTGTGTATGTTCAGGGTTTGTTGCAAATCAAGAGAGCTGGATCATTTTAATTCCAAGTGTGTTCACCAAGGTAATAATGTTACTGTTCCATTTCCAGCATGCAGCTATTTTAGTGACATGTGATACGTGAGCCCAATACTGTTTTATCAAACTAGATATTAAGCAAAAAAAAAAAACCTGTTATTACATATAGACAGGAGCCTAAGCTAATAGGAATCCAATTTTCTCATAAAAATGGAGAACAAACATCATTTACAACTGTTAACTTTGCCTGTGTGTAAATGTATTTCAGTTACAGAAAGCTGTGTATTTTTGGAAGGCTTGCAGAGTAACCTGTAACTGAATTTCCTAGCCAATGTTTTTTATTCCATGATTACAGACAAACTGAAGAAAGCTTAGGCAGTTTTGCTCTATTGCTTTGAATAAGTTTAATTACAGAATTAGCACGAAAAGTTCAACTGATACAACTATCTCTTGGTTCTGATTACTCACATACACAGGTGTTTGCAGGAATATTTGCTTGTGAGTTGTCTGAAAGGCAGCTAATCTTCACAAAACCATGGCATTATTTGTGTAGAGCTATTTCAACTCTTTGTTATTAATTTCATGCTAGAGAAAACAACTTATATGATTGATATTCTTCTCCAAGACTTCTCTTATTTCAATGAGATAAATATTATGCTATGTTCTGTCCCAGTTCTGTGCATGAAACCTAATTAAAGTCACCAGAATTGAACAGTATAACTGAAAGTAGATTTTCTACCTTTGAACAAATTTAGGGTAGAAACCATTATTGTTGACAATTTCCAAATTAAATATGCTAATGTTATTTTTATAGTGATTATACACTTCTGCATGATATATAATTATCATTCATATCTAATTCTTGTCTGATGCAGTAGTGATAATGACGCAGAACTAAGATACTGTACTAGTTGAACATCACATCAAAGTCAATATATGTTGTAATATATCATGTAGCCGCTCACAGTGTATACAGAAATGTATTTGCCCTTTATACTATGCAGTTATTTCATCATTAGACTTCTTCAGGAATGTGAAAACTGTTAAATTTTGAACTGATGGAAGTGTCTGGAGGAAATAGTAATGCTGTTCCTTTCTTCAAACTACATGTGTTGAAAATCAAACGTGGTTTAATGTTATTTGAAAGGTTGAAAAACTGCAGTATTAATAAATAGATGATATTTTAAAATAAAACATGTGAAGACACTTTAAGTATTTGTGCTAAATTTGTAGTACGGTTTCCAGTTAGGCCATGTATTTATTTCTAACTGGAATAAGATGATGACTTGTTATTTAATCTTGTGTAGTGTTCTTTATTGTAAGGACCAATTAATAAGACACTGTAAATCTGAAAATAAAATGACACTCATGCATTTATTACATATGCATATGTTCAGTCACATCAGGAAACTATTCATATGATTAATTGCATTGGCTTCTGTGGGAGGACTTGCATAAGAGGTTACTGGAAAGACACCCGAGGCTAAAAGTTCAGTTTCAGTTGCCTAAATGTACTCAAAGTCATTTAGACTCATTAGTTATTTAGGAGAATATAATGTATTTTGAGGAATAGGCTGCTATAAAAATATTTTCTCTGTAACATTATATAAATTGTTTACTGCTGGTAAGGATGCCCTGCCAAATGTGAAAATAACCTTCATTCTCCTAATTACAGTTAAATAAAAACAATATATTGCTTAACATATGATGCAGAGCTTTCTGTATAATGCTAGAAAATAGAAACCTCTATGTATTTAGCAACAGGATGTTTGTTTTCTATGGATGTTAAGGTATTTCTTATTGTTGTTTAAAATGCAGTTCTATTCCAGATTCCATATTTGTCTTTAATTTTATATTACAACTCCATTTACTGTGGCAACTATGTATAAATTAAGTCCTCGTTCTTGAATTATTTAGAGATCAATTATTTTGAAATTCAGTTTTGCAAGTTGTTTGCATACGTAGCTTGCGGTAACAGTTGTTGTAAATTGGTGCCACTTTTAACATTCTGTTCCAGCATTGTGCATAATGTGGTGTGCCAACATAGAAAGTACATTTGTATTTTTATCTGTCATTAATTGGCTATAAAATATTGTGTGTATATACAATTAGCTATACATGCTGTCCAACTAGTACTAAGGGAGATTACTGATTAATATAAGGCAAAATTCCCAAGTGAATATAGATGTCACAAGTATGACTGTAGTTAGGAAACAGTCTTCCTCTGAATATTACAAAATCGAAGTTAGATATATCAGCTGCATAAAGATTAGATTGAGATTTAAGTGTGATATTTTCAGCTGTAGCAATGAATTTATGCAGTGATAGTAGATGCATATGCATAGTTCCTTTCAGATAGTACATTTCTTAATGCACAAGGTGTGGATTTCTTGGGTGTTCATTTGGTAATATTTTCTACAAATAAGTTAAGTTGCAGTACTGATACTGTATCATATGATACTGCTTGAATTAATTAGATTGTTGCCTGTATAACAAGTGACACAGAACTGACCTGAATGGTTATCTTTATTACGTATTGTTTTTCATGCCTCACTGGCAGTGTCTTACAGTGAACATAGTTTGTCTCCCATATGCAATGTTCTCCTGGTATTCTCTTTGTAGTTGTTTGTCAGGTTTTTTGTGCTGTCTCTCTGAACAGGGCTATTATAAAATGCTAGTAAAATGCTCTTACCTACTTTTCCATAGACTCTGATTTACACAAAAATCAATAAAAAGTTAATGTCAGGTATTTGGCTTTCTCTTCTGTGTTTATGTATAATAAAACTCATTTTACTTTCCTTTATTATACATGTGTACTCTAATTAACAGTTTTTCTAAGAGGTAGAACTTGAATGGAAATTCATAGTAAAATTCTAAAGAGCAATTTCTTTCTTCTACAACACAGTTACAGAACCATTTTCCTTATCTGACTGTAATGTACTCTTCACCTTTTCAGGTCACAAAAAGAAATTACAGTACTATCAATATTTATTCAATCAAGTTCAAAAAATGTGTCAAAATTGAGACTGCTGGGCACAAGAAATTTGGCAGGGGGAGACATTCTTCATGTTTGGCTGTCCTCATGAGAAAGTGTTACTGTTTAAATGAGAAAAACAGGTGAACCACTTTGCAGTTCTTTGCTTTCAAAGTGTACACAATTTTCCCCTAGGAGGCCTATGCCAATATAAGAGGAAAGAGGAAGATAATACATATAAGGTGAAACCCTGCTTAAGTAAAGGTCAGCAGCGTAAACAGTTCTGAATTCAGAGAAATCAAGATGCACAAGTCAGTGAAGCCATCACAGTTCACATTATTTTCATATTAAGTTGCGTAGCTTTTCTTTACTCTCAAAGCCATTCCCTAGAAGCAACAGAATATAGATATGTTTAAAAATCAAAATATTTTGTATCTGTGTCCTGCCTGTCACAAAAATCTCTTTTTGGTCCTAGAGATTTGTCACTTCTGAGCTGCTTTAAAATTTTGCTTTGTTTCTGTACATCACAGTACTTGCTTTTTCTGAGTGTTGATACTATATTAGCAGCTGGGAACCCTGAATTATACTTTGTCCAAGTAAAACTGGAAAAATTTAAGTTCTGTCTATTGTGTCTTCATTTGCTGTTAATAACAGATCAGATGGAGGGCCTCATCAAATCCACAGCACATAATGACCTAAACACTGCATTGTGTTAGATAGGCAGGTAAATTCACACGCTTCAAATTTTGTTGACTTTACTGCCAACCATTTTGTTTGTTGTTTTGTTGTTTTTTTCTTCTGTCAGTGTCAAACAGAGGAAGTCTGGCAGTACAATACTGTACTTCCTTGTTGCCCTTCTTTTTCTGCATCCTATTGATCAAAACAAGAAACAAGATTGAAAAAGACAAGAACTCAACTGATTCTTAGTCTCATTTCTGTACTGTAAGGAGCTTGGTGTCATATTTTATATACAGCACAGGTTGCTTTGAAAGAGCCTACAGGTTCTGTACAGCCAAGAAAAGGACATCACTTGGCTATGGCAGAAGACCCTCTGATGCAGTGAGATATATTCCTTTGCAGAATATATTGTTTTAAAAACTTAGTACTTAATTTGTAAAGGAGCAAATAAAGATTGAGTGAAAATAATTCACTCAAAGTCAGTGGGAGGCTGATGGCAGACCTAGGTACTCTAATTTTCTAGTGCACAGCTATCCCACACATAAAACCATATAACTGTGTATTCAAATGTAGTTGAAGTCTACCTCAACAAACAAAATTTCCGAAATTTTCCAACAAAATAATGTCTTCAATTAAAACAAGTATAAATGTTTACTTTTAAAATATATTTTTTTCTAGCATTTGTAGGGTTCAGTTGTTAACAATTGGGAAATAATACTCTCAGGAGTAAGGTACTAAGGTCTTTATGTCTCAAATATTATTTGTTCCCAAGGGAAACAGTAGGTGTGATGAAAAACAATGGAAGCCTGTTGTTTGAGGTAGAAAACTGTTAAGTAAATATTTTCACAGTTGAGTGCAGGCATTTTAGAGTGGACATCTGCCAGTTTGTAGAGAGCAGAAGAATCCCTGTAAGTCAAACTTGCATAGTGTAGCTTCTATCAAAGTTCTTCATTTATGTGGAAGATTTACAGTGAGCAAATTTGTAGTATGATCTTTGAAACGCTCAGCCAATAAATGGCACATGACCAAAGCTTATAATTTACAGACTATGTTGCTCACTTTAGTCACATTCTCATTATGTTTGTCATTCAAAGCAACAGAGCTTAAAATCATTTAAGCCACAATAAATGTAAATTTTAGCTTTATTTTTTTTTTCATGAGCCTTAGAATCGGTTATGTGCACTGTCAGTGAGTATAGGGGCATGATAAAAAAAAAAAAAAGTATAATTGCAGATCTGTAGGCACTATCATTATGATTAATTTCAAATAGTGAATAAATCTTGTTTCATCCCTTGTAGGCCTAGATACTAAGACCTCAGCTGACAGTCATTCAAAATAGCAAGTAAAACTGGGAGGGGCTAGTAAAATGGATAAAGAGAAGTGTGTAAATAGATGGAGGAAAAGCATCAACCAGTAGCTGCAGGACTGGTTGCTGTGTTGTCATTTTAGGTGAATACACTGCTGTGTCCTACAGAGCCTGTCACCATGTATTACCTGTGTTGCTATGGGTGCAGCTTGTGTGATTTGGGATGTCAAAGTGGTCACTGCATTTTCCAAATTTAATTATCATTCTAAACTATGTTGTGTTTTTGCTGTCATTTTGAAGTTGTATTTAGGACAAACAGTTACAGAATATAGAGTGTGGATGGGTACATGGGGTATTTACTGGATCATAAAATATAGCTAGTTAGAAGAGGACCCACAAGAATCACTGAGTCCAACTCCTGGCTCCACACAGCATTACTTAAAATCCAAACTCTATGTTCTAATGCTTCTTGAACTCTGATGGCTTGGGGCTATGCCCACTGCCCTGTGCAGCCCATTCCATGCCCCCCACCCTCTGGTGCAGACCCTTTCCCTGACCCCCAGCTGCCCTTCCCCTGACACAGCTCCATGCCATTCCCTCGGGCCCTGTTGCTCAGCATTACCCCTCCACCTCCTGTGCAGAGCTGCAGCTGCCATGAGGTCTCCTCTCAGCTCATCTACTCTGGGCTGAGATAACTCAGGGACCTCAGCTGCTCCTGTTGTATCTTGCCCTCTAGAACTTTCAGTATCTTTGTAGCCCACCTTTGGATACTTTGGAACAGTTTTATGTCCTTATATTGTAGCAGGCAAATTGCACCCAGTGCTGGAGGTGAGACTGAGCAGAGCAGTGGGACCACCCCTCCCCTCACCCACTTGCAGTGCTGGGCCTTCTGGCTGCCAGGGCACGCTGCTGCCTCATGTTTTCCCCCAGAACTCCCCCAGATCCCTTTCTGTGGGGCTGCTCTCCACCCTCTTGTCCCTCAGTCTGTATATACACTCAGAGTTGCCCCATCCCAGCAGCACAACAACTTGCTCTTGTTAGACTTCATGCAGTTGGTGATTGTGCAGCTCTCCAGTTTGCCAGTATCTCTTTGCAAGACCTCTCCTACCCTCAAAGGAGTCAACAACACCTCCCATTATCACAGAACCATAGGGATTGAAATGGACCTCTAGAAATAACCAAATCCAACCCCTTGCTGAAACAGGTGCCCTACATTAGGTCACATGGGTAGGCATCCAGGTGGGCCTTGAATATCTCCAGAGAAGAGACTCCACAACCTCTCTGGGCAGCCTGCTCCAGTGCTCTGTCTCTCTGGAAGTAAAGTTTTCCCTTGCATTTCTGTGGAACTTCCTGTGTTGCAGTTTTTACCCGTTACCCCACATTCTGTTGAACACCGCTGCAAAAAGTTTAGCTTCATCTACTTGACTCCCGCACTTCCAATATGTATAAACAGCGATGAGATATTTATAAACACTGGTGACAATTAGTGTCGCCCACAGACTTACTTAGCTTTCCTTTAAGTTCTTCATCCAAGTCATTAATGAAAACATAAAAGAGAACTGGCCCCAAAATGGAGGTGTATGGAACCCCACTAGTGAGCAGCCGCCAGCCTGATGTCACTGAGTTTCCTGTAGCCATTTGAGCTTGGTCTGTAAGACAGATCTCACCTACTGCACTGAGTATTTTCACCATGATGGAAGAAGGGCTGTATAGCATACGTGAGGAGTAAGCACAATGTATATTACGTATTTCTGAAGAGGGCAGGTATTACACGTGTGGTGCAGCACGCAGGCTGGGAAGAGAGAGCAAGAAGTGCTTTGGTTGTAGTTGGAGTCATCGAGGTTTCTTTCTTGTTTCTCTTCTTATCTTCCATTTCTTTTCCTATAAAAGCCATCAGGAGATTCGAACAGCTACCACAGCTTTTAATAAACCTACTGCCATACTCAAATATTTCGTTGTTGCCTCAGGAGTTAAAAATTACTTGTTAATGAAAACCGAGGCTAATGTCAGCCACACCTGCAGCCAAACACTTTCGATATGTCCGTATATCACGTGTTTCGATAGGCGCAGGGCCGGGCCGGGCCGGGCCCTACCCTGGGCGCCGGGAGGCGGTGCCGCTCCGCTTCCATGGCAACAGCGGAGGCCGCGCTGCGGCGGACGGGTGGCAGCTGACAACATGGCCTCCCTGGCCGAGCCCCCCGGCTCACGGGCGCGCTCCCGCTCCCCCGCCCGCTCCCCGGGGTTGTCCCCGGCCCTCGGTCCCTCCCGCAGCGGCGGGGAGCGGCGCAGGGCCGCCTCAGATGCCGTACAGGTGAGCTCCCCAGCGCCCGGCTCCGCACGACGTTTCCTGTTGGAATAACGTGCATGTTTCGGGTCTAAGCACCTTGCAAGCATGGTCTGACAGCCGTGCCTAAGAAGTGTAACTTTTCCAGGAGGCACAGGTGCGGCCGGTGGATCTGAACCACGCCATCAAGCTGCTGGAAGATACAGGCTCCGTAAGTAAGGCTGAGAAAACGTTTCTGCTGCACTGGCAATAATGAGGTGTGGAAAAGCATTTGACACGACCGCGTTTGTACCTGCCTCAGGAAGCTTTGGTGGTTGGGGCTCCAAAGCACGAAGCTGAGCTAATTGTGCAGTAACACTTCTTTTAAAGATAGTCATTTTAATGGAAAATGGCACCTATGAGTTTTTTGCCTGTTAAATATTCCTGTGTATCTTTACATGGACACTTTCCCAAAAGAGACAAATGCTCACTCAAAAACTAGGTGCACGCTTACTGGTTTGTCTGGAGTTTTAGAATGCTGAAGCCCTTACCTGAAAAGTGGAAGTCCATACAGACTTACTGAAAGTATGTCAGAAACTTATCCAAACCCCCAAGTCAACTGCTAGCATTTTTCTAAGGAACTGATGCTAATGAAAGAATCACTATTCAAAGTTCAGTGTTCAGCAGCAAATATGGCCTCCTGGGCACACAGGAGAGCAGTATCTCGTAGTCTTCCAGACTGTCTCTGGTGTTTGCAGAAAGATTTGACAGGTTAAATTCACTACGCCATTAGTCACTTTGATCTGAAAACTTAATAATTTATATTCTTCAAATAAGAACCTGATTGGTGTTTTTACAGCACTTTTTAAGTTGAACTAGTCCATGTCTTTTTTTTTTTTCTTCTTTTTTTCTTTTGACACAGATAGAATAAACTTACAGACTGAATAATATTCTGGATGATACAGTTTGTTGCTTCTCTACACAATATGGAGGATCTGATGAAATGTCCTCAGGTTTCTGGGCTTGTAGATATATAACATAACTTTCTGGCCTGCTTCAATTTGCAGTGTTCTTGCTCAGTGTGGAGGAGCTCAGGAGAGCTGGAATGATTACTGCGTGCCCTGGCAAACTAACATAGCCATTTCTAACTTTGTATTTGCAGGGGGTTTCCTAATGAGTGTAGAGCTCCATTCCAAGCAACTGATAGCTACTTACGCACATTTATGTCATTGGAAATATAGGTTTGGGTTTTGTAGTATGCACTCACAAGATCCCGAAGAATGTAGTAGGAAGAGCTCACAAATTTGAACAAAAGATTCAGTTTTAAGGTCTCTTTAGTTACAAGAGTGCAGGCTCTGTATTTAGAGCTTGTGGCTTGATCAAGGATTTAATCCTCTTGCAAAGCTCTATTCATTGTGTCTTGTGACTTTTTAATCTGGTTTCCACTTTCATTTAAAATTAAAGGGGAGAAATGTTCTGAGGCAAACTGCAATTAAAAGCTACTTTCCATTCTTATATTTAAGAACGATTTGGAAGACGAGCAGCTTAAAGTTCTCAAGACGGTAGTCAAGTCTTTTGAAAATGGGCTTGTATCCTTTTTGCCACTCTGTAGAATACTAAAGTTGTGGTGTGTTATGTATGGTAACATTCTGTCTATTCAGCAAACCATTCTTGTTTCGACACGAAGAGCAGTGGTAGCCCAAGTGTGTTCTCATCAATGATCTTCTTACTCACATACAGCTGGATAGCAAGATTCCTGGGTGCCTGATTCATTTGCTACAATATTAAATAGAGGAATCTCAGCTTTACAGTCTTTGAAGAAAAATGAAGACTGTTCATCTGAAACTTTTGTATGTTTTCAGTGAAAATGAAGGAAGTAATTGGAAGTACTAGGGAAAATGTGGGCATTTGGAAAAATGTGATTAATTCAGTTAATTGCCACAATGATTTTAGCTTTCAGATTACTTCATAATTGAGTTGTGGCTAAGCACTTACAGTTGGTATTCATGAGTAAGTTGATTTGCAGTAACTTCTAAGTTCCAGTGACTGGTTCTGTTTTGATTTTGTGCCTCTAAATTTGATAATATATGTTTAGGTTCAAATTCTCAAGCTTTAGTACTCCGTGTAAGCCATCTGGGACTAGAATAGGAAAGGATTTAAATACCACAATGCTGTTTCAGACAGAATTTAGGTAGATAAATCTACCTAAATGATTTTTAAATCTACCTAAATTATGTTTCTGTTCTATATTTTTAGATACTCAGTTCTGAACTTCCAGTGAGTTCAGCTGAGAAGAAAGCTAAATGAGACCTGCAGGAGTTTCACTTCTGTAAAAGGAAGGCTGCTTCCAAAGATTGAAGTATAGACTCATGAGCTTCATTTTACTCTTCTGACTTTAAAAGCACTGGCCTTAGTTGTTCTTTTTTGTGTCTTTGAAATACAATACAGTTTCCAAACTCTTCATTTAACTCATAGCAAAACAAACATTTAGATTTCCTTAGCTTTAAATTAAAAGCCCCTTAAGGATTTATCACAAATAATGGACATTCTTAACCTGTGTGCAGAAAAAGTGAATGAACAAGAAGCTTTTGTTGAGCCCATATGTGAACTTATTCAGTTATGTGGGTAAGTATCTAAGCCCTTTTATAGATTTCAAACTCTACTTACTAACACATTTATACAGTTTCTAACAGAACTCCTGTATTCCTATGGCACCTGCAATAGAAGATACCTACTTCTACAAGGTATCTATTATGTCACCCTTCCTTTTCATGAGCAGTTTTTACCTTGAGTCCATTTTCTACTGGCATGAGAAACACAATTTAAGAGCTGAGTATCAGTGGAGCCACATATTACATCATGCAAAACTGTACTATAGTTAGCCCCAGCTTGCTTGGAAGTAAGATTCCCCAGGGTGCTTCATTGTCTAGAGTTAAGTTATTCCAGGGCTACTGCCCTCAAGAGATTCAGCTGTTAAGTCTTGCTGAAGTGTGTTTTGATGTTTCAAATGAGCTTTCTCAGTGAGTTTAAAAAACTGACACTTAAATACCCAGCGGTAAGCTTTGGGAAATGACAAGCCATATTGCAAAAGAGGAAGTGTTATGGCAATTGGAGGATTTCAAATTGCTTTACGAACATGTTTCATAAAGTTTTTGGCATCTTCATTGTCATACTGTGCTGCAAATTACTGGTAGAATAGAATTCAGGTGTTACCATACTTGTCCATACCTGTCTCCTTCTTCTGAAGAACTTATTATAAATTATAAGTTGCTTGTGGACTTTTTGTAACTAGTTAGTCAGCTACTGCAATTGGTGAGAACAAGGAAGAGAAAAATTATGCCACGCAGTAAATGAGTAAGCTGGGTATTCAAAAAGGATTTCGCATAGCTTTCTTTCAGCTGTTGGCTTTAGTAAACATGACATTTTTGAGCCGAATCCTTTACTTCAAAAAGCAGTTATACTGCTTTACTTTGCTGCCACGCAGTGGAGAATGAGAAAATACATAATGAAGGTTCATTTCCTTGTGTGTGTGGCAAAAACATGGCAAAACTGAGAATGAGGACATATAGTCAGTGAAATGTAGTTGAGAGTAGTGGCTTTCATTTTTTGTAGTACTTCAGCAACTTTAGTTATGTATATATATTTTGATGATTGTTCCATTGGGTTTTACTTTAATTTTTATATTATGGAAATTCCCCCACAATTCATTACTTAACATGATGAAGAGAAGCCTGTAACTAGAGGAGGAGCTGCAATTTAACAATTCCTTTTTGGTACTAGGACTCTCATAGCAGAATTTTCCACACTTTCGTAGCTGCAGCTGTTTGCCCATCTTCCCACTTGTTTCAGTGTCTGTGTCTTTTTCTTCCCCCAGCCTTCCCCACCCCACACATTTATTCTATTATTCAATCTCTCCTTTTCTCTGGCTGTGTTTACAGAGGTAAACCTACCGGAAAGCTGTTTCTGCACTGTGAGCTGCACAGACCTCAGGATAGTATTGTAATGTGTACTCTTAGAGAATTTTTAGCTCTTACATGTTTATGTCATATTTGAGTATCTTGCAAATGTTGTTGGATATTTCTTAATATCCTGTTTTTAAAAACGAATATGTAATGAGTCAATTTATTGGTTTTATTTTCATCCATTTCTAGAGGTCTTGCCCACGGATATGATCTTGTTTTCCATCTTTGCTTATATCTCTTCATAGCGAGACTCTGCAATAGCTTGATAGTACCCCTGTTCGAGGACTCCATCTTCCACATTTAAATGACATTTGTTTGTTCAAAGAATTTCTGATTGTACCAAATATGAATTATGGAAATGTTCTCTATGACATACATACTACTGTTTGCCAAAATGAAGTTGCCAAATTATGGAACTGGAGCTCTCAGTGTAGAAACAGCATGACAGAGATGTCTTGCAAAAAATGTCCATGTTTGCAAAAAAAACGTTTGAAGGAAGGAGAGAAAAAACTGTTGAGCTCTTCTGGTGGTATATTATTCTTTTGCAGTATTTTAAACATGCTTGTAATATTTCTTTATTTCATTTTGTAGTCTGCCATTTCAAAAAAAGAAATTATCAGATGAAGTAAACTATTCTGTGGCAGTTTCAAAATCCATTGCACAACTTGGTGAGTGTAGACTGAGATGCCATTATGCCATCAATATAAAAAATGAACCGTATTATCATAATTTCAATTGCTTGTTACTTCTGTAGTAAGTGCACTTCATTTATTTTGATTATTCAGCCAGTTCTCTGTGCTTTTTAGCAGTTAGATACCACTCTTATTTTGCTGTGCAGCTAACCCAGGGATTAGCTAACAGTTACCTGTTTGCCAGTGTCAGAAGCTATGTGAGATAACTTTATCAATACAGTTGAAGAACTAAACTTGTTTGAATCAAACTTGTTTGATTGCCATTCGCTCTGAGAAATGTGTGTATCATTACACTGAAATCTGGGATAAGGGGAATATGTTCCTTTTAGTCTTTGAAACCATATGGAATAAAGAAGTTAGGAACAGTAACTCTTAAAATTTCAGTTTCTGCCTTCAAAACCTGAAAACCTGAGTTTTATCACCTACAAAGGCAAAGTACAGCAAGTCAGTGTAATGCTGTGCATTACTACGGGCAGCAGTTCCTGACCTTGGCCTTTGTCTTGCATCTGAGCTTTAAGCTTCTATCCATTTTGAGAGACATTTAGAGGAAAAGGTGTCAAACTCATCTATCACTGTCCCTGGACGTCTAAGTACCAAAGTATCTTATTAAATGATCTTGCATGTGATATTTGTGATTTTCAAAGAAAGTATTGCAAGTTTTGTAGATCAAAAGCAGTATGTGAAGCAATAGTGACTTATCAGCTCACCTGATGGAAAAGATTCCATCAGTAGTACGGATGGCATTGTATCCACCAATAGTTCTAATTGTACAGGGTAGCACAATCGGCCTGTCACAAATGAGAGAAAGATTGTCCTTCAAAACAGTGACAAAGAAATCATTCTTAAGTCTTCATTTTCATATTCCCTGATAGATAAAAGAATGGGCTGTGGGCTTCAGGTAATTCCAGATTCTCCTTAGAGTAGCCTGTCCAAAAAGAGATACTAAAATCTGAAATTTTATTTATATTATCTATGCTAGGCACTGGTAGGTCTCAAAGGGTTTCTTTTTGTCTTGTGGAAAAGGAATGCTTTTCATGCTCCCATTGTGTCATATCATGTCTGCTTGAAGAGTGTCTGACATGATGACAGCAGCCTGGTGTAGTAGCTTTCTCCTGAGTACCTTTTCGAATCACATCCTGTCTCATAAGGATCTGTAGCCATAAAGCAGAGGAGGTCACTTTTGGATAAAACTTATGTTACTCCTCCAAGGCTACTTTGTCTTATTCGGTGTTGGAGTCCTGGTTCCCTGAGTATTTTATAAAAAAAACTGCTTGCAACATAGAAACATTTGTAAGGGGTACGGCCAGAGGAAACACAAAGTACTGAAAACAGAATGATGGTGAATTTGTACAACAATTATTAACTTTGTACATTATTTTGTTTTTCTGTTTCTGGCAGGTTGTTTGATGAGGGTGCCAAGTTCTCAAGTCAGAATACAAATCTGTAAGTGTATAATTAGCTTTTATAAGATGGAGCTACCAAAAAAACTACTTCCAGGTAAAGCATGGTGTTTTTAAGAAGAAATGTCAGAAGAAATCTCTGTTTGTAGCCAGCTAGTTTGAAATAGGGTCTTTAATTAGGTGATCTTTTTTCTGTATAACCGTAGTCACTCTTATATTAAGTATGTAGCATTGCTGAGTATGCAATTAATATATTTTTACAGACATACATACTCAAAGTATTAAATTATTTCTTCAGTGTGCAATGAATTATTTATTACATTTATAACACTAGGATTAAATAGCATCCAAAAAATGTGAAGCAGTCACAAGCTCTCTGAAAGAATGGGTAATAGAGGAAAAAAGACCAATTAGGACCAGATTTATAAGAAAAGAAACATAATTTTCAGCTATGTATATGCAACCTGGAGAGAAGCAACTCTAGTTTCTCTTGTGTTGTAAGGGAGCAACATCTGAACCTGTCTAATTTTAATCGTGTCCTTATGGAAACATTTCAGCATAGGCTCTGAATAGATTATGGAACTTATCTGCAGAAAGAGGCTGGTTATGGCTGCAGATGAGCTCAGTCATGATCCTGTGGTGGTATGGATATGTATGCAAACTGTAATCAGAATGCTCTACTATTGACTATGATGATGTCAGAGCCTGTTACCAGAAAGTCAGTCATGGATCCCCTCTTAGAGGGGAACATGATCAGTGCTGGAAGACAATACTAGGTTGTAATATGGCCAAGCTACAGATGAGAACTGGTGCAGTGTGGATCCAGAGCGCAGTTGAGGTAGAGTGTTGGACTTCAGTATGCCCCCCTGCTGTGTTCCCATGGTGTAGCATTAGCTCCTGGGCCCTCTGGCTATTTGTCATTTATTTCTGGAGGCCTAAAGAAACTGTCACTGCAACAGCCCTCACAAGGTTCTGGAAGAATGGAAGCATTTAAATCTGTTCTTAACTTACAAGTGAGATTCCAAGTCCTACAAGCATGTAGGCGTGTATGCACGTATGTGTGCATATGTATGCATTTAGTTGTATATCTATGAATAGTTCAATCAACATAATTGAATGTTAAAATACAGAAAGATTTTATTTTTCTTCTCCAGATTTAGAAACTAGATGTGCTATCTCATTTAAAAAAAAAAAAAAAAAGTATTTCAGTCCGACTTTGTGAATCAAATTCTTCATCTCTAAGCATTCTTCATTTTTTGTGTCTGTGCTATCCTGTCTTATTCACATATTTACCAGGTCGGGATGCCAAATCTGTTTGAACTTGTTAGTATGTAAGCTTTTTAATGCCTTTAATAATACTTGTTACCTTGCCGCCTGTAATTTTTGGGTCTGCTCTGTTTTTGAGATGTGGGAGGCTGCTATTGCTGAATGCGCTGGATGCTGGCATGCCACACAGCGTTGCAGTGATATTCTGTTTTATGTACTGTACTTGTTAACAATTGCTAATATTTCCTTGGATCTTTTGAAATTGTCCTTGAGAAATTGAGCTGATATTTTCCTAGAGCAGTCCATAAGGATCTCTTACTTATGATACCAATTTAGAACTTCTAAGATTTTGTACTTAACTAAAACAGCCTTTCACTGTGTGTGTTATTTGCATTGCATGTTATTTTATATATATATATGTAAGCTATTTGTGATACACTTTACATTCACAAGTTAATATATATAAATGTAAATTTTCTGTACTTCCCCTTCCACTGTAATTCAGTGATAAAATATGGATTCCCATGTTCATGGGCAAAAGTAAAACCAGGGATACATTAGAAATTTAGGCATGTAAATCAAAGTTTGGATTCACATGCTTTAAGTAATATGATAGTGGAAGGCATTAATTCTAGCAAAGAGACTAAAGAAAAGAACTAGATCCTGCACCAGCACATACTGCATGAACTGAAGAAGGAAGACCTCTCCCTGCACAACGTTTCACTCTTCTTATCCTAGAAAGCAATTAATGTGTTTATATAGCATTTTAGTCTTCTAGAAGGTAAGTCTATTGAGTATGCTTTAGGCACTGTTAATGCTCAGATATAATCAGCTCCCATTGTTTTATTAGATTTTTTTCCATTGATTTAAATCTAGAGAAATATGCCACTCCCATCTCAATCTTTTTTTTTTTGATAAAGGATGAATGATTCATGAAGTAACCAAAAATCTGAATTTACTGTGTTATAATAAAACCTATTCTATGTGCAGGTTACCAGCCAACAAGTGCAAACTATAAGATTCAGATGGCTGAATTAGGAGGATTAGCAGAAACTCTTGTTTTATCTCTAGCATTAGTTGAAAATCAACTTACTGAGAAGTTGTGGGTTCTTAAAGCTCTTGAGCACCTCTCCAGCTCTGGTTAGTACAGATTGTTCCTTCAACAGTCTTACTATCCTTGATCATTTGTTCTCTAGAATAATGACTGACCTACTTAGAATTAATTATTCAGATTTTCATAATTTCAGGAGTAAATTGCAGACATATGATGAAGGCGCAAGCAGCCAGCAGACTCTGTTTGTGTCTAAATGGCGCTGATCCCTCAGGACAGCTGGTGTTCTGCTCATCAGAAATCTTGTGGAATCTACTAGAAAATACCTCAAAAGGAGAAGTTGTTAATCAACTCAGTAGCTTGGAATGTATACAGTAAGTATAGTGAAGGATTTTATGAATTACTGTTGTAATTTTGGAGAAAGCTAAAGCACTGTTATTGTGTTGCATAATTATAAGTGGTGGTGGGGTGATGGAACAGGTTGCCCTGTGAAGGTGTGGCTGCCTCATCTCTGGAGGTATTCAAGGCCAAGTAGAATGGGATCCTGGACAGCCTGATTTAGTGGCTGGCAACCCTGCCCATAGCAGGGGGCTGGAACTAGATGATCTTTAAGGTCCTCTCCAACCTAAGCCATTCCATGATTCTGTGGTAAAATTCATAAGAAAGTCTATATTATGGCATCTGAGGCTTTGTTTTAAATCTTCTGCTGTGGTAGGTAACAAGTTCTCTCTTAGTGAGTTACACTGTTTTTGCTATTTGTATTTGCTATCATCTCAATAACCATTCAACAACATCCACAATTGAGTAAGCTGTATGTTTTTCAATTAAGTAAGTCATTATAGCACATACAGTAGAAGATGCAATTTGAAATACAAATTATATGCAAGGTACATATATGCTTGTGTTGTGTTTCTAGCGGTACACGTAAGAATTCATTTCGTATTTTGTTGTTGTTGAACAGTAAGACTTTGAAAAGTATGATGCTGAATGAGGATCCTTTTACCTAGAGCTCTCTAGAATTAGAATATGGAGAGAGTAAAATGTTTTTCACTTTGTTTTGAGTGCATTGAAGGATGTATTTGTGGACCGGCTCATAAATGGTTTCCGCCATTATGATCGTCAGCTAAGGAATGACCTCCTGGTGATTGCCACGTTAGTAGCTGAAAACTCTGCAGCATCTATGATTGTAAGTATTCATAATTATATTGTTAAGGCTAGTAACTTTTCCTTTTCTATTGTATACATAGTAGTTTTCATTGTTAAGCTTCTGTTTGTTAAAATCTGTCTTCAGTGCTTAGCTCTTAGGTCTGCTAAGCCAGAAATCTTTTTTCTTTCCGCCCTTCCTTCTATCTCAGAGAAGGATATAGTAATCTCAGAGAGATTACTATATGTCATATAGTAATGTTCCTTCTATCTCAGAGAATCTATGTCATTAATCTGATATGCTACCACCAACTTTATTTGGTACTTAGCTAACACTTTTAATGTGCCAAAGTTAGCTCCTGTACATGGTCTCAGATGTGCCATTCTGTGGCAGTGAGTTTTGCACTGTTTCATTTGTTGTCCAAAGATGCAAAAGTAACTGTATTCAGATAGCCCAAATTCAACCCAAGTACCTTTGCCTCGTAAGAAGAGTCCTCCAAAAATGACTTCAGAAGATTTAAATAAGGTGCTGAAAAGAAAATTGACTAGATCCAGTTAATGAGGCAGATAAATTCCTTCTAAAACTCGATCACCTAAATGTAGCCCTAAATGCATTATCATGACTTGTCTAAAAAGTCTATGCGTCATTCTTTTGCTCCAGAATGTTTTCATGCCTGAGTTTTCATGAGGAATTTGATAGAAGGCAACTTTTTATGGCTGTTGATATTCTTTTACTTTGCTCATGCTGTGTGCTGGTGGAAAGACCTGTGATGAGTTTGCCTGAGTGCTGAGGCCAAGTCAATGTGTTTTTTGTTCAAGAGCAGTGTCCTACTAACTGCATTTACATGGCTTCCAATCATCTCAGAAACATCTCTTTTGTCTGTAGTGTGCTCTGTGGACAACCCCTGTTGTCCATAGTAATATTGGACATGATTATCCTTCTGGTTGTCTAGTAGCAGTATCATATTTGTAAATGCAAGTTGCTCATACATGCAGTTTTCGTCAGCTTCGGAGCTTTACAAGTAAGCTTAAATTGTATGTTGTGGTGACCTTGATGTGCAAAGTTCTGTGTGCACAAATGCATTTTGAAAAGAAACCCTCAACTCTCACAGTACTGAGAATGCTGTTCTTTTGTGTGGTAGATTACAGTAGTGAGTACATGTGTTTGGGAATTCCCCATACAAGTTTAGATTTGCTGGGGGAGACATGGGCTTAAAGAATTGTACACTTAGCCCTATAGTTAATGAGTATTGTACAGTGTCCAAACTGAAATCTGCAATAAAATTCTGTATCTTGCTATAGAATACGTTACATTCTATGTTCTGAAGAAAAAACGAAAACAAAATTAAATCAATTTTGATTTTACAGCAATTTATTTCAATTAATGTATTTATTTTGAATGCCTACTAGGAAAGTGGATTTACAGTGCTGTTAATAGTACTTGCAACGTTTACAGAAGGTAAGAAGTTTCATACTACATAATTATAGTATTTTTTCTTTTAATTGAAATATTGTCATAATGTATCTATTAACATATTTATTTCCTTCGCAGCTAAAATTTCCAATCCTTTGTTAAAAGGTCTTAAATTTACCTACTCTTATGAAGACTTTGAGATGAAGAAGTTGTTGTTTAACGTTATAGGGATCTTTTCTAAAGACCCACATGCTGTACAGGTAAGTTCTAAGATAACAGAAGTATTAAAAAAAAAAAAAAGTAAAAAAAGAAAATAAGTCAAAAAATTCTCGATTCCTGTTTATCTGTTCATCTGCCATAGTCCAGTAAACTGAAATTAACTGTTCTCTAAATCAAGAATTTGAAACTACACACCATATGTAACTCCAAACCAAGTTTGCTGTTTGAAAGCAGAGTGTGGCTTGTTTTAGAGACCATGCTAGAAAAATGAACTGACAAGTGGCTACAAAGCATTATTGCGATACAGTTGAAGAGCATATTAAAGTTTTACAAACCACAGACTTTCAAAATGCTACAGAGAATAAATGCAACTTTTCTGTACTTGTACTGTTCCTGACATCCTTTCCCAATTAAAAAAAAAAAATGCTCTAAGTGTAGGACAGATAAAGCAAGCTATAAAGATTTTTCTTATTTGCATGTGAAACCTGTAGGCTACCTCTTTCTCTTTTGAATCTGCAGCTTCTCAGTGAAAATGATGTGATGCCAGCCTTGTTGGATTATGTAAAACCACACAAAAAGCCTGGATTTCATGACTGGTCTGCTGCCCAATATGAGGAATTACAGCTTCATGCAATTGCTGTTTTAGCTTCAGTGGCTCCCTTGTTAGTTGATAAATATCTGTCTTGCCAAGCGAATACACTTCTTCTTGTGTTTCTAGAATGGTGTATAGGTCAAGGTCAGTAGACATTCATGGCTTTTGTACCACTGTAACCTCAGCACACAATTCACCTGGCCTTAATTTCTTTGGCAGAAAGGAAAAATGGAAAACTTGTGAAGTCGAAATGACTCTTTTTTTACATATGTCAAATTTTTAGTTTTGGAAACCCCTTATTAGCCTAATAAAGTTAAAAAAAAAAAAAATCTGTAAGAATTTTCAATGTTAATCAAAATCAAACTTTTCTTTTGCATATAGTATAGCCCTTCACAAAATGGCTTCTTAATAAGCTGTTTCAATCAAGAAGCTTTTTTAGCAGTAAGATATTTGTTTGCTTGTTTTAGCTTACTTGCAATGGCAAGGCCTTTTTATTTATGGAAAATTCTGGGAACATTATTAGTATGAACGTAGATTGTCTGCCAATGAAAATACTCTTTATGTTTGTTCCACAGATCCTTTCTTTGGTCAAGGTAACAGTTTCCATGGAACAGGTGGTCGTGGCAGCAAACTTGCACAAATGCGCTACAGTCTGAGAGTGCTGAAATCTGTTGTATCCCTTTATGATGATGCTGTGAACCTTAATTTGTGTGACCAGGGAGCAATTAGCCAGCTACTGGGTAAGGGGAGGCTTTTATTGCTTACTGTATATTATTGCTTATTGCATATTTCTTTAGACACTGAGAATTTTCATGCCTTTTCTTACAATGTGTTTTTAGTGTGTTACTACTTAGTAACACCCTTAGGTGTGTACACCCTAAATACAAAAAGTAATTTGATTTTCAGTCAAATGAAAGCTGACCCTATTATTTCTCTGTCATTATACCATGTTTGTTGCACATTATTTGCATTGTCTGTAGGAAATCCTGCTGTGTCTGATTCTGTATTATGGCTTTCCCCAACTTCTCTTAAGAATAAAGAAAAATCAAAACCAGTGTATTTTCATGGAAATAACTTTATAACGATTAAAATCAGTATAAAACTTCATAACGACTACTCCTGCTAGTTAGATTTTTTTTTCATTTGTTATCATTGTAATTTTCATTTGTTATCATTTTGTAATTTTCATTTGTTATCATTTGTAATTTTTAAGTTCTGATACTATTTTAAATTCTTACCTTACAATAATCAGTTTTCCAGCTCTGAAAGAATTGCACTGAAAGTAACAAATAGGTGAGATTGTTTGGAATGCAGAGTATGGTCTAATAGAAAGCATGGGAACAATAGATTTTATATCTTCAGCTGAAAATTAAACTCCTCTGAGTTTGTAAAACAAACAAACAAAAACTGTGAAAAAGTTCAGTTTTTAATGAGAGCAAAATTAGCAATATAACTCATGTATCAGATGACTTCCATATAGAACATTCACATGCGTAAAATGCTCTCATTTGTAGATATCCTGAAGTATGCAGCAAACAAAATGGAACAAAAAGATGATGCCATTCTGCTGGAAATCCAGGCTAACATATTATTTATTTTGTCTGCTCTCTGTGAAAATGATGCCCACAGAAAGGTTTGTATCCTACCTTATCATGAACAGAAAATATTTTGTTTGTTTGCTTCTTAAATCAATAGCAGATGCCAGTTGTACTTCATTGCTAGGAGGTCAGAGCTGATAACTGCTATATGTGGCTGTTAAAAATAAAATCACTCAGAAATCCATTAGCAAGTGTCTCACCCATTTAGTTGCTAATTTACATGTTTTTAATAAAAGTATGAAAATGTGAAGAATGGGATTATCAGTTAAGAAGTACTGAATAGTTCTTTTTTCTTATGTTTATTATGTGAAATATATCCCGCTTTAAGCAGGGGGCCAAATTTATTACAATATATACACTTTAAATTTGAAATTTTCTTTGGATTCTCTGATGTGTATCTACTAAGTAAATATTATTTCAGTTGCTTTAATTATTTTTTAACAGGAACTCTTCAGCTATGAAGGAGTGGATTTACTTATCTCATTCATTCAAATGGATCCAAAGAAGCTGCACAGTGGACTGGGTCACAGTCGTCTTCTTTTCAGTGCACTGGACTGCTTATGGTTAGTAAAGAAGTATTTTAGCAGTGGTAGGTGTAAAAAATAGTAGCTCATGGATTTTTCATCTGCAATATTATGGCCTTCCTCTGTACATATAGGTCCTTCTTCCATTTAAAACATGTAAAAATTAGTGTTGACTAATTAAAAAAGAATACAAAAATAACAGATATTTTGCATAAATTACCTGCACAGTGACATGCTGAGACAGTCTAAATCCCTGCCCTACACAGCAGTATAACTCCCTGCGCAGGATGGCCTCATAGAATCATAGAATAGTCTGGGTTGAAAAGATCTAGTTTCAACCCCCCTGCCACAAGCAGGGTCGCCAAGCACCAAACCAGGCTGCACAGAGCCACATCCAGCCTGGCCTTGAGTGCCTTCAGGGACCTCCTGACACTTCAATGCAGAGCTACATTAAACTTTCCAGAAAAGAAGTTTCCAGTTGGAGACTCTAAATTATTTCAAAAGAGTAAACAAAAGTTGATGATAGACCATTGTTAGCAAAAAATTGTGCAGGCATTAGAAGTGTTTGTGAACTGCCTATACTGCCTATATTGGACTAGAATTTTTTCAAAAATTGCAATCAGAGATACAAGAGAATGAACGAAAGTTAATTTGTTTGAAGTCAGAGTTTGATAAATAGACAGAAAACTATAAACTATCATTGTCTGGGAGAGCAGACAGCTCAGTGATGCAGGCAAACCCTTCAGTCTCTGCATTAATCTGGAAGTTATTGAAGATAGCAATAGCATTATGAGTGCTGCCTTTATGATTGGTTTAAGCTGGGAGAAGCCAGACCTGTTGCCCAAAGAAAAGTCTTCATTATCTCATTCTTTTGATTCTACTGCAGGAATATTAACATAACTTTGCAGCGAGCCAGATCAATAATATCATGTAGCTAAATGTTAGCATCTTTTACTGAATTTTAGTTCAAATCTCTATTCTAATCCAGTTTGTAGTGAACCTGCCAAATTTCTTGGCTGCTATGAGGAAGGTGTGCCACCTACAGGAAAAGAAATATTTAATTACATAGTATAAATGAAAATACACAAGGGCAAGTATATGAAAATAATTTCTTCTACTCCCTGAAGGTATTAAGCTTATTGAATACTAAAGATTTCTATGTAATTCAGTAAAATAAATGAAATATTTGTTGAATGCTCTAAAACATAAAAATGTTCCTACATATTGAAATTATTTCTGTTGAAGGTCCTGTGTCATTGGGTGCTACATTGCAGAGGATTATTTTCTAGAACAGCAGGGGATTTTTCTCCTTCTGGATTTTCTGGCAGTAGGTATTCTTATTATTTTTATTACAAAATAAAAGAGTAGTAAAACAACATGGACAATTGTATTTTTAATGTTATCTTCTAAGACTGTTGTAGTGCTGACAAGAAGGCTAGCCCATGTAATTCCCTGAGATAAGAAGATAATCTGCACACCAGGATATCTGCTCAGAAATGACTGGAAAGATATTCCATGTATCTTTTTTTGTTAAATAAGCAGTTGGCAGAGAGTCTTAAATTTACTGAGATACTTTTTTTACAAGGAAACTCAAGCTATGCTTTATTTTGAATGACATATCTGCTTAGAAAAGCACCTCTGTTCTTCATATTGAAGTTAGTAACAGAAGAGATAATATACTCTTCAAGGCTTTAAAAGTTTTGACGTTTAAAGTTATTTTGTACATGCTACGTAACAGCTACAAGTAGTGTAATAGCAACTTTTATGGATCTGTGGCTTGCATCTGGCACTAGCATTTCACTTCCAGCATTTCACAAAGCTGGAGGTCCTTTCCTGCTGATAAAAGGTCTGTCCACAGAAGAAAACAGGTCTTCTATGATACTGCTCAGCCTCTGCCTTCTGAGTCTGTTTCTTATGAATATAAATCTTGATAGTAGCACATCATCAAAAACATTAATTCATCTGCATGTGAGCCGGGAGGCACCTATTAAGTAACTTCACACACAGGCATCTCATATGATCCTACACAAATTCTCCTACACAAGTTCCCCTACACATTCCTTGATTTATGGAACTTTGCATGGCAAGAACCTTGAAAGATTGAAAGTTTAGACACCTTTTTTTTGGGGGGGGGGTGAGGGCAAATATCTGTGATTAAAAGCTTCTAGTTACTCAATTACATATTACAGAATTCCTCTTTTTGTTTTTTAAATCTAATGTAGATTAATTCTGTGCTAAGAAAAATTGAAACTTTTTTTTTTTTTCCTTTTCACCAAGTTAAAACAAAAAAACTTGTGCAATGTAATTCTTGGGATTCTCTGTGAGTTTTGTGACAATCCCAAAACTATTATTCACATCAGTACCTGGCGGGGGGAGAAAGATCAAACAGCAGCTAAACTGCTAATACAGCTATGGAGACAGGAAGAAATGGACTTGGGAGTCCAACGTGATCGATATGGAAGGATTGCTGGTAAGTTTTGTGATACATATCAAACTGTTAGTGAAATTTCTCACATAATAAATAAATAATATATATTTGCTTTTGATGCCAGAATCACAGTGAGAGTAAACTGTAATATATATAAGTTTATGCTCTCAGCAAAGTTAGAATACTTTGTTTTATTGGAGTCTGGCCACAAGATGGCATTTCCTACATTAGCTAGGAAAAATGAACCATTATAAGTACCTTAAACTGGTTTTCTAATGCTGGAAAATTACTTAATTTCTTCCAAAAACGACATCCAGTTTCTTCATATATTGTAAAAATAGGAGTGTGCTGTGATACCACAGATCTCTAATCATGCTAATAAATATTTCCTGGACCAAATTTCTGGGCAGATTGTTGAAATGATTTATGTGTTGTCCACAACCTAAGACAGAACCACCTTCTTTTGGAGGAGGCACCACAGAAAAGATAATGTCAGTAGCTGCATGCCAAAGATGAGTGCAGCTGGGTTTTTTTTTGTTTTTTTTTTTTTTTTTTTTTTCTTCCATGATTAAGATAGCATTTCCTCTAATCTTAATGGTTTTGGGAACATACTGTCCATACTGCCTCTTCAACTGTTTTTATATTTTGAAATATTTAGATGTGAAGAGACCTATTGCTGGCAGCTTCCAGAAAGAGCAAGAGGTCATCCCCATGCCTTCCAGCTGTCCCAGCTTTGCCATTGTGGAAATTTCAGAAAACATACGGGCAAAACTTTATTCATTATTGTGCAAGCTAGGTAAGAAAATTGAATTGCCTTCTCAGTGTCATATTTGTCATTAAACAAAATTTGTTCACTGGCAGTTGATCAAGTCTCTAATACAAAAAAAAAAAAAAGGAAACTTGAGATCATCAATAGTCTGTTATTATTAGATGCTTGCTCATCCTCTTCTAAGAAGCCTTTTTTGATGGAGATTGCAAGACTTCACCAATGTTTTGCTGTCCTTACCATTAGTAAGCTTTCCTAGAATCAAATCTAAAGTTTCATCGAAATGTTCTGTCATTTATTTTCCTGCACGTAGCATCTTTCACGTATATTATCTCTTGTCATTAGAAGTACTACATTCTGCATTCTTTACCCATAGTACTCATTCTAGAATAGCCTCTAATTATTTTCATCATTTTTTTCTTGAATCTTTTCAATTGGTTCACATTCTTCTTGATCTGTCGTGTCCCCAAACTGAACACACTCCAGCAGATGCCTCACAGCCTAATAGAACTATATTTCTCATCTTGTAAATAACCTTATTAGCAATAATATAACAATTGCTATTGTCATAATGGCATTTCCTTACTTGATATGTATAATCTTGTACAGCCTCCAGTTATCTAACATCTGGATCTGAATAGTTGACTATTTCTACAAATTTTGCATTTGTCCTCACTGAATTACGTTCTGTGTTTTTAAAATAATTTTTCAAACTGGTATTTTAATTTGCATTCTTATCTTTGGCTTCAATTTGCTGCACTCTCTTCTAATTATTTGTTCTTTGCCCATTGAATATGAATAGTTATTACACCTTTGTCTAAATCCTAATCTAAAGTTCAGGTACTTGATAAGCCTTCTTGCTTGGCTGTACAAAATACTAGTCAGAATGACATGGTCTTTTTTTATTACTTCATGATGGATGTTAATGGATGTTAATGTTTCCACTGTTACCATTTAGCTACACAAGTGGATTTAATCACTGTTCCTTGTCTTCTAACTTTTTCTTTTTAAAAATAGACATCATGTTTGTTGTTCTCAAGTTTGTCCTGAGTGGGTTCAAAGATAGTGAGTAATAATTCTGAGACTGCTTTCAACCAGTTCCCTGGCCACCCTAGGAACCAGCTGATTTGAAAACATCTCCTGTTTCTCTAAAAAACTATGGCCAGTTCTTTCTGTTTTAACTCAACTTCTTATTAGCGTTAATTATGTTCATCTTGGATCGTCACAGCTGAATTTTTTATTAAATCAAAAAGGCATGAGATTTTGTTCCAGCTTTCTTTTGTATTTATACATACCTCTCGTGTTACTTATGTACTTTTAATGTCTCCTATGAAGTACTGAAATAATGTGGAAGTGGATAAGACTGAGAATTCTTACAGTCTTTTTCTACTATCTTTTTCTTAGTGTAGTTATATTTCATAATAGCCTGTAACAGAGTGGTCCTAGTGTTAATTGATCTTTATTTATGAAATTTCTTAACTGCAAAACATGATGTAATTATGCTATAATACACAGATGTTATGTTTCCAGCTATCGCACAGATGATATGTTGAAATAGCTTTAATTGGCTATACAGGAATAGTGAGGCATAGTCCCAGCAACCATGCTACTCTTTCTTATTCCTTCACACATACTGTTAAAAATACATTTTTAAGATGGATTAATTTTGGATGGATTAATTGGATGGATTTTAGATGGATTAATTTGGATGGATAAAAATTGATGGATTAATTAATTTTAAGATGGATATGAGGTGGAGATAACCTTCGTTACTCAGCTTTGAAACAAGGTGTTGGAGATCCTGTAATACTGTTCTACTGTTGGATATTTCACAAACTCTATGCTAAAATGCATCTTGAGAAATTGTGATCTCTACACTCAACTGTTGGTCTGCTTTAATGGAAAATCAAACTCTCACAAAAAAAAAAAAAGAAGAAAAAAACATACCAAATGCAGCACTATCCTGGCTTTAAAAGTAATTGGAAGGTCACTGGATCTGCTCAAAAGTGAAGAGTTAGTATAGAGCAAATTTTTTATTAGGAAAAGAGGGATTTTATCACCTAAATCCTGCTCAGGATTGAAAGAGGGACTTACTGATGTACTTGTGATGAAGATTTTGCATATGATTATATATAAATAAGGTGGTGTCTTTTTCAGGCTGTTATATTTTAAGATAAATGGATCAGACTGCCACTACTGAAATGATTAATATTCCTCTAGGTTTTGAAAATTTGCCTGGTTTGTCTGCTAAGGATTTTGTCACACTTGCTATCATACGGCGGTATATTGACTTTAAGGTGAGTGTTGTGGAAGGAAATATTTCTACTGAATATATTTTTACAAGAATAGCAAATTAATTTAGGATATTAAAAAGAAATAACCCTTCACAAGTTGTAATCTATATCACAAGTCACCTGTTGTTTTATAAAAAGTGTAAACTGGTATTTGGTATCGAAGGAAACTATCCCACCTCCATCGTTCCAGCATTTCCTGGAAATATTTTTACAGATATTTGTGCCTGCACAGTGAACCAGACTAGAAAACAATGCTAATTAAGAATAACTCATGAAAAGAAAAAAGTAGTTTTTACTGCTTGACAGCTCAAGAAATAGGAGTGAGCCAGGAGTGGGTAAGGAGGGGAGGGACAGGAGAGCTGGCCTGACTCTTTGTGCAGCAGGGTCAGCATATATACATGTTTTGCTACTGAAGCTCACAACGAACACACATTCTGATGAAGGCTTTTCTGTGCTTCCCCATTCTTGTACCCACACTCAGTATCCATCCATATTGTCAAATGTAAAGTATCAAAGTGGTGTGCCTACAGGAAGCAAGAATCACAGATGCATAGAATGGGCTGGGTTGAAAAGGACCACAATGATCATCTAGTTTCAACCCCCCCTGCTATGTGTAGGGTCACCAGCCACCAGACCAGGCTGCCCAAAGGCCACATCCAGCCTGGCCTTGAATGCCTCCAGGGATGGGGCATCCACAACTCCTTGGGCAACCTGTTCAGTGTATCACCACCCTCTGATTGAAAAAGTTCCTCCTCATATCCAACCTAAACCTCCCTGTCTCAGTTTAAGACCATTCCCCCTTGTCCTATCACTACCCACCCTCATAAACAGCTGTTCCCTCTCCTGTTTATACGCTCCCTTCATAACAAGTTTTGTAGGGGCCGTCCTGCTTAAACGATGCTTTAGTTCATGCCAATTTTCAGCTTAGGAACAAAGTCTGTGAGACCTGAGATGTTCAGAAACTAGTGATACTTGACCTTTAGTTGATAATTCCAATTTTCATTTATGTCTCATGTTACAGTTTACTCTGATAACATGCACAACTTGAGATTTTACAGAGAAAAAAAAAGCCATCAAGAATCAACTCTTTGGTCTTGTAATTTGGTGCCTTGTATTTCTTCTGTAGTTGTCAGCACTCATGGTGCTCAGTTTGTGAAATGAATTTGTTGGTGGGAAGGGCTTGGGGCAGATTAACCTGAATGAATTTGGTATAGCATTACTGAAGTTTAACCTTGCATAACAATTCTGAGAAGGTAAGCAACAATAAAGAAAAGAGAGATAAATATCAGTGTTGTGTGTATTCCATCTACAGGTTGGAGAAGTTTGGAGTGAATTGTGTGCAGAACTAAAAGAAGAATTCAGACCTATTGGTTCAGATGAGGAAATACTGAAAGTTATTTCAGAAGTGTCAGAAAATGTTGGAAAAATGGTCACTGCTTACCAGACTGAAGTGCTTGAAAATTATCATCACCAAGAAATCCAAGAGGAGAAAAAAACATACACAAAGGTAAGGCAAGGAGTAATTATACAAGTGAAATCCATAAAATTTTTTGTCAACTTGTATAATGATTTTTGTATTATAAAATATTCAGAATCCCAAATAATCCCAAATAGATACATTACTTTAAGATACTTCAATATTTCAGCATAAAATTTAAATTAAATGCAATTAACCCTAGTTTCCTCTCTTTGTATAATTTTTTTTCACTGTTTAAAGAGTAACATGAAAAATTAAGCAGTGTTATCAGTGATCTATCAGCAATGGTATAATGAGAAATGCCAATTATGTTACTGCAAGAGTTGCACCTGTCTGTAGCAGATAACAATTTGAAGTACCTATTGTTTCTTAAAATGAAATGTAAGCCTCTGTTTCAAACTCTTCTGGCTGAATGCTCACAAAGTTTCATTACTACATAAAGTGGGGCTTTGTTCTTCCTAGCATCCTGAAAGCAAGCAGCTATAAACATTGTCCAGCTTTGGTTATAAGGCAAGCATTAGGCATTGTCGCTCTTCTACTGTCTCATCCTCTTCTCCCTTCTGAGAAGTAAGACCAGTTGGACCAGATGTCTCAGATCTCATGCTAATGTTTTGGAGGGAATGTCATGCGTGCACTTCTGTCACCAGAAATTATGCCATCTCTGTTATTCATCATTTGAGAGTAAGCATATACAAAAACAGTCATGAAAGATATGGGGCTCGTCCAACATCTGTGTTAGAAAACAAAGGGAAAAATTATCTTGCAGTGCAGAAGGTAAGCTTTGTGGGTTTTCTTGTTTTTAAGGGGATGCATACCTAAAATTTTTAAAGAACAAATATATCACTACAGCACTGTCATTCAAATTCAAGTGAGTGGGATGAGCTAAGGTGACATAAAGGGACATAGATGTACTATCTTAACAGCAAAAGCAAAGAATTCAGGAAAGCTCATGGAAAGAGGTTTGTGTTGTATTTATCTTCTTTATATTACAGATTCGTACTGTCCATAAGCAGAAAGAAATGGTAAATAAATCTTGGGAAAATTTCTTAACTCGGACATCAAACTATGAAGCACTGAAGGTAAAAAGAAAAAAAAATCTGAGTGATGGAAAAAAAATGTGCATTCATGGCATACTTATAATAATTGGGAAGTTCCTAACACTTTTATTAATGAATGATGAGGTTTTTCAAGTGGAAGATGCAGTAAATGTTATGTTCACACAAACATAGAGGAATGAATTATAAGTTGTATTGGCAGGGCAATACAATCTTTGGTACTTCTACTGTTCTGATTATAGACACAGATTGGTTTATGGTAATAGGTATGTGTATATATATATTTATACATACATGTATCTATGTATATATATATATATCTTATATACAGGACAGCAATGTTGTAACATTATGTGCAACATTCTCAACTTGGATATTGGATAAGCATGCGTTCTTCTCACTTTCATGCATAATGTCAAGCTGGATGGAACAATCCACATTCCACTGTGATGGAATTCCAATCCACTACTGCTGTGAGATAGGGTTGCCATTCAGAAAGGTTTTGATAATCTTGAAGGATGGACTGACTCAAACTTCATGACAATCAAGAAAATAAAATGTGATATCTTACATTTGGGATGCATAACAGCTTTTGTGGCTCAGTATAGCCTTAGGTCTGATCAGCTGTGAAAATATGTAGTATATGGGAATCCTGGGAGATGACACACTAAGAAAAGGCAACAGTGTGCTCTTGTGGTGATAAAGACTAACAGCATATCAAGCTGCAGTCAGAAGATTAAAGCCAACAAGTTTCAGGAAACGATTATTTGCTCCTGGTCACTGTGAAGTCATGTCCCTTTTTTCTGTTTTCAGGTCCTCAGTACAAGAGGGGCACGAACCAGAGGGAGAATACTTGAAATGAAAGGCCAATAGATTTTACCTCATTTGTTTTGTCATTTTGTTTGTGTATTTTCTTACAGGAACAAATAATACAATTCATTCTGATTAAAACAATTTTACCTTTTTTTTTTTTTTTTCCTATCTTTAGAAAGCAAAAAGGCTTCAGGAAAAATCAATAGAGGCTTCCAAATCCAAATCAAAGACTCAAAATGGAGCAGTCCATTCTACTGATATTAAAGGCTTGGGCACAACAGTAAGTAATGTAGGATGTAGGATGGAAAAATTATTTAGTTACATGCATATATAAAGATCAGCAATATTTTTCAGAAAGCATCTGGAAGATGTAGATATAAATATGAACGTTCTGAAAATTGTTAGTAGAGAGAAACACATGTTAGGTTTTATTTTGGGCTTCAAGATAAAATAATTCATTTCTTTGAAGGGAGAGAGTTTAACAAGAATATATCTTCATGATTTGGTAGTCATTATTGCAGTAATTGTAGATAAAAGCAAGGAAGCAGATAACCATTTTGCAGGTGTGTTTTAGGAAAATGAATGTATCACCAACACCAGATGTCTGAATGTATCACCAACACCTTGTCTGAATTCCTTAGAAGTATTGAAAATATCAAATATTGCTGGCAATTTATTTTTGTGGAAAAATCTTTTCTTCTCTTTGCCAAACATCTTCAGTAGTGAGAGATGAAAACAAAGGTAAGATGGTTGGTGAAACCAAAGTCAAGTAACCAGACAAGTGCGCCATGCACACTCAAAGAGTGGCATTGTCTGTTTCCTACTGAAACTTGGTTAGAAGATAGAGGTGTGAACAAAGGATTTCTCTTGAAAGACATGAACCTATTCGGTATAAAGAATATTAATGAAACTGGAAACAGTATGTCTCTTTCAGATACAGGCAATTGCGTTCAGAAAAACAGGTTCTACTTTTTTTTAAAAAAAATTAAGTATTAATATATAGCAAAAAACTGTGGCTGATACTATGTACAAATCCAAATAACGCTGCACAACAAACTTCTACTGTAATAAAGACTTGGTGTTCTTTTCTTCTGTTAGTAAGATCAAGCATGAAAGCAGAAAAGCAGAGTATATAAAGTTATAAAACCACCCTATTTTTTCCTTTGTATTGATGGAACAGTTTGTGACTTTAGTATAAATAATTTGAGTAGACCTAGAAAATTTCAGCATGCATCTCCACCTCCTGAATAACATTTTCAAAAGACCAGTTCTTGGTTTAAGTCTCATCTTCTTTTAAATACTAACATGGATGTCAAGTAATGCATTTATTTTGCTTTTCAGGTTGGATCTGGTCGCTTAGTAACAGTTGAAAGTACACCTCAATTAGTCAAAGGACTACCAGCTGATAAAGACCCGCCTCTTAAAAAGATACCTTTTTGTGAAGAAGCCTTAAAAAAGAAGAAAAAGAGTTAAAACATTGGACTCAGTCAAGAAAGATTAGATACTCGTAGGATAAATAGCATTCTGAGCGGTGCTTTTAATATTTAAGTTAACTGTGTGTGTATTTTAGGTACAGATAAAACATTTCGTATAGTTTTGATAAATGGCATAGAACATCTTGAGAGTAAAGTTATATTTTTTATATTTTTAACTAATGTAAACATGGGGATGACATACTAATAAAATATCCTTTATAGAATAGCACAAAGGCATGCTGAGTCTAAAGATTTTGTCTGCTAGTGTCAGGTTGCCTTGATCCACTATCAGCAGTTCTACTGTTAGGGTTTCCATCTTCTGTTGAGGCACACAACACGTTGCAGGTTAAGTGTCTCTTTCTTTGAACAGGGTGATGAACCTTCACTTAAATATACCCTGTGTTTCATTTTCCTGGATGATGTATCTGCACTGGATAAAGTACCCCCATGGTGTTTGTCCAAGTCCATTCTGTTTCCTGAATTACTGCCTTTAGCATCAGGACTTCAGCTAAAGGCTCACTATCAAGCAGATCTGTGCCAGTGGTTTCTCTAAGCCTGTTAGGGAGAAACTAGCTGAAATGCTCTGTACTTTATAGATTTCTTACAATTCTTTAACTGGTCATTCAACTCTATTTATTTCATGGGTTTATTACCCATGTTCCCTCCAATAAGACATCTACCTGTTTCACTGTAGCAATGCTGTGCTCTCTAGATGGTTAATCTCCCTTAATTAGTTTTGCCGGGCTGGATGGTTTCTTATGTTGTGAACTGTACTCAAGCCACTTCACTCATGAGTCTCCTCAGATGTGATGTTTCCTGCCATGACAGTGATGGATTGTATCCCCTCCCTTACCTGTATGAATGTGTAAGTACAGACAGTCTTGTGCAAAGTATCCTTAATGCACTGAAGTTCTGCAAATAACATGCTAATAGGCAAGGAAATGACTATTATACAGACCTTGCTGCATAGAAAAATATTTTAATTAATCCATAGCTTAGACTACATAGTGATTAAAATACATAGCATAGGCTGCACGGGGCACTACAATGAACATAAACCTTCCCTTCAGCTTGACATCACTCTTTGCAATTCTTACAACTAAACTTGATTGTACATACAACACAAGTTTATAAAATATGCATGTGGACATTTTCTCCATTTCTTAATGTATAAAAATATACAGGTTTCCATCAAAATTAACATTAGAAAAAAAAAAAAAAGAGTTGAACCACTCCAACTGATTTGTCTAAACATCTACAGTAAATGCTGTGCTTTTGTCCTTCCTTCATTTTTGACACTGCTTTGCTGAGTTATCTTCGTGCCCTCCCCTTTTGACCTAAAATGAGTTGGTAAAAGCAGACCTTGTGAGATTATGAGAGAAAGGCAATTATTTTCCAAGCATTAAGGCTTGGAGTGCTAGGATTAAATGATCTCCATTTCAGTTTGGAAACATAAAGTATTTGACTGGTTAATTAGGAAAGAAAAAAATATGTCTGTTGCAGAGGAAGAAGGAAGCTAAGAGATCTAGGGCTGGATAATAAGATCTAAGACAATCACCTGCATGATGTCAATTCAGATTCATCCCAAACCAGGATGACTGGAATCTATTGCTTTGGTGACTTAGTGACCATGAGCTCACATTACATGTCAATGGTTTTAAAGAGAAGAGCAGGGTCCAAATTGCTGGGGCTTTGTGCTTCCCTTCTCACAGAGGGATGATTTCCTGAAGTTGAGACTGAACATCTTTCATATGCACACAGTGATAAACAGAGCATGCAGCATCTATTTACACATTGTCCCACGTAGATATCTGTCATTATTTACACTTCATATAGAAATTCAGTGCTCTAACAACTTTTGACTTGTATATTGTAAAAGTAGCTACTGCTAAAGGATGCAAATACATTTGACATGCAGAGACAAAAACTAGGAATTAATATATTGCACTGTTGGAACAGCCAAGGATGAAGATGAGACAGTGGTTTGGTTCAATAGTGGTACGTAACAGACCAACATCATATCCTATAGTTACCTTCTAAAGTTCTATGTGAGTATGTGGAAGAATATCTGGGAGATACTAAATGTCTTCTGCCCATTCCATGGGATCTTGAGAGCACGCAGTCTACATACATATCCCAAAAGTTCTGGGCCAAATCATTGAAAAGTTCATTGTGCTTGGGCTTGGGGGATTCCTTTAGGAATAACATGAAGTCCCAGAGAGCAATGACCGGATCTGCTACCTTGAGTTTCTTCATTTCCACCAGCCCCTGGGATGACACCTCCCAGCACTGGTGGTCAATCTGACCCAGGCTTGCAGGAGCTTCTTTCAGATAGTCTATATTTGCATAAACCAGATTCAGTATCAGTACACAGCCCAGCTGCAGATACCACCTTCTCTTCCATACGAATTCCATACTCCAAGATGATACCTGAAAGAAAGTGTACAAAGTCACAGTGATTCTGCCATCGTGTATTTCATTCTCACCTGACTTTGAAGTTGCAACAGGGGAGGTTCTGGTTGGACACTGGTAAACATTTCTCCTCCAAAAGAGTGGAGAGGCACTGGAACAGGGTGCCCAGGGAGGTGCTGGAGTCACTGTGTAGATGTGGCACCAAAAGATGTGGTCAGTAGGCAAGGTAGGGATGGGCTGATGGTTGGACTGTTATTTTAGTGGTCTTTACCAACTTTAACGATTCTATGATTCTGTAACCCTAGGGATTATTTATGCTTTTTGGTTCTGCATAGTACTCAGTTCTTACAGAGAAATATTCTGTTTCTAACCACCAAAGAGATCCCAGTCAGGTGCCCACCCACCTAACTCCCTTCGAAAACCTCACTTGCTCATTACACCTCAGCAGGCAGTACGACTATCCTACCACTCAGGACAAAACAGAAGAGTTTCACACAGGCAGTAACTAAAAAGCTGTAGTGGCAGTCATACTCACAACGTTCCAGCGGTGAGTTGAAGAACACCAGTGCTGAAACAACGGTAATCAGCCACACGGAGAGAAGGCAAAACAATTCCCGACCGGGCAGCGGACGCCTGGCTGCTGCTGGTCGGCGGGGCTGAGCGCGGCGCGGGCAGAGCGGTGTCGGCGGCAGCAGTCGAACGGCAGGCAGCGCACAGCGGGGCTGCGACCGACACAGCTCTCCTCGCAGTCCCCTGCGGTGTCACCTCGGGGAGGGCACGCGTGTGGGCTGGGCAGGGCTGCGGGGGCACACGGCGCAACAGGGAGCGGCTCTTTCCCCTGATGGGTAATACGAACGCCCTCCTCGTTGACAAACCCACCCGCAGTCCCGCCTGCCCGCCGGGACAGACGCACATCAAAACAGCAAAGCAACGAAGTGGTTCGCGGTACAATATGCACCCAGAACTCCGGTCGACGTTTCGCAGAAGCTCCCTGCTTCGAGGCTGATGTCACACCATTATTACTTTTTTAGATCCCTTGGCTTCCAGAGGAGTTGTCAAAACCATTTTATTGCACTCAGCCCCTCCAGACCCTGAACGCACACCAGCCCTGCACGCTGCAGCTCGCCTCCCTCAGTCCCCAGCCAGGACCTCTGAGCAGGTGCTGAAAACTGAAGAGAAGCCAGATTGTTTACACTATTTAAAATAACTTCTACGTCCTGCCAGCAAAACGAGGTTAAAAACGCTGCTTTAGTTGGCAGGAGCATCAGGGAGCCAAGGGCATTACAGTTTATAAAAGCCTTTGAAATCTTGTGATCTCAGTGCTCTCTTGTGCAAGGCACGTGGGGCAAACTCCCTTCTCTGGGTCCTGCCGTTCCTCACTGGGTAGCTCAGGCACTGCCACTCAGCCAGCTGGGTTTTCGAGCCCAGTTCTGTATGTGTAACCCAGGGCCTAATTCAGCACAGATTGCTCATAACAGTTCTGCAAAAAGGAATGTTATCACAGCTGTTTGGCCTTAATGAGCAGATGATTCGATTTTTGTACAGATTTTTCTGACAAACTTTTCAGTACATATACTGCAGTCCTCCCTTAGATCACCCAGGAATGAATTGGGGTATATTCCGAAATGCAGAGCATGTTTGAGAGGCTGCCTCATATCTTGTACGTGTGTTTTCTATGCTCTGTAAAGAAGGCAATCTCTTTAAGGAAGGATCAGCCTTCTGCCTTGGAAGGCATTGGGGTCTGTTCAAAGTTTGTTAGAGCAAACCCAGCAGATGTAGCTGCTTGCCTTTCTGTCCTAAATTCCTCCTGCTGGGGAAACGCCACAAACTCAGCTATGAGAAGCAGCCATGCCACTGATTGTGGCTCAGCACTGCTCTGGGGTTCCTGTGCCTACTGAGGATGCTGCTAACATTGGTGCCTCAGAGCAGCTCAGAAACGTAGACAAGAAAAAGAGTTCAGAGCCTGAGAACTGCATACAGAATTTCCGGCCCTTTTCATGCTGTATAACACAGAAGGAAGATCTTCCCCCTTCCACTAAGGGCTTGCAGGGGCTCTCAGCATGAGAAGTCTGCTAGAATACTGGTGGCTCAACACCAGTGGTAACATGGGCTTGCAATGTGCTCTGGGGTGAGTTCCTGTAGTTATTTCACTTCATGTTTGGGTCAGGATGCCCACTTATTCACAGTCCTGTAGCTTTTACTAGTGATGAGATTTCCTCATCTGTTTACATAGAACACCATAGAACACACTGTCCTGTGTGATGTGAGGATCTGTGGATGTGAAGTGTTTCAGTGTCCTATGGTGAGAGGAATGGTAAACAAAGCTATTCTGCAGAACCACATTTGGAAGCCAAAGGTAAATATGTGCATGGAAATCTCAGGTAGAAAACCAACTTCTTTCTCACATGCAATCATTCTGTCACAAGATGGGGCAAATACTTTGTACACAACTAGCATTCAAGCCACTGAAGACCAAGCGCTCTGTGTCACCTGTCTGGTGGCTGCCATACAGAACTTGTGTTTTTATAAAGCTGTTTTGTTGCTCACAGCTAATATCGAGGAGCTGAGGCACTGGCAGGATGTGGGCAGCCTCACAGCTTTGCTCCTTCTCTTCAACAGCTCTCTTTCAGCCTGTGAGTGAGGAGAGATCCCTGCTGAGATGTTGCCTGATGGAGCACGGTGCTGTAAACCAGGAGAGGGCTCACGGAGCTGATCTGCACTCAAATTCCTTTCTTGAATTCAAGTGTTACCCAACAGCTCAAGAACACAATTCAAATGTTATTTTTCTATACAGTAAATTACCATCTATGAAAAATAATATGAACAGAATTGTGATGCCTGAAGTACTCAGGCATGTAAAACTGGTAATAAGCTAAGTTCCAGAAGGTCCTTTTGCTATGGGAAGGCATGGCTGATGGGAACATGGACCAACATGCAGTAAAATTGGGTCTATCTCACTTTCATAACATGCTTTGGTGGAACAGAATATGACAGGAACAGCCTGTTCTTGTAATTGAAAATGTTCTGACTTCTGCCATGAAAACAATGTATACAGGACTTAAAGGCGGGTACAAATCTGAATAAGATCCAGGAACATAAATTTGTGACCATCTTCATAGAATCTAACACATCCCAAAGCTACAGAAACTCTCAGATTTTAGATGGAGACCTGGAAGTAGGAGAGCCCGTGTATATGCTTAGGAAAGCAGCTTTTTTTCAGTTGGTGCTTCAATATAAATTAAATTTTGAGAAAATTTGTGCTATATTCCTCACTCTGCAGGGGCTCGAGAGGAATGCAGTAGGTGCAGAGCACAGCAGGTGTAAACACACCAATAAGAGCACAGTGTTTCACACAGTCTTATGAGACTGAAAAAAAGTCAAAGGTAACTTTCTGTGGTTTTAAGCTACCCAACTGACAGCCAAAACATTTCCTTCAAAATACTTCCAATGTCCATAGTTGACTAGCACAAGTTTTGAACTGCTGCACTGCAGCTCAGTCCATTCATTACTGCAGTTGAGGCGTCTCCTTCTAGTGGCACTTCGTAGTACCAAAGAGTCTGTCCTCAGCAGTGATAAAATCTCTTCCTTTATTAAGATAATAGTAATAATAACCACAACGATAGAAATAATACAGCAATTCTGGGGAGCATCTGAACTTTGGATATGCTGATAGAGTTACTTTGTTCAACCTTTATTTCCATTTGTGGCATTATGAGGAAGCATTTTCTGCATGTTGGTAAAAGGCAAGAGAAGCAACCTGCATTTCTTAATTACTTCAATTCTACTTTAAAATAAAGCTGTGACACTACAGTGGTTTCAGTTCACTTTCAAATATTTCCATGTGTGTTTCTTTTTCCTTAGACTGTGAAAAACTGCACATAAAGTACAAATACTAAAAATGGTGGCTGAAAGCTTTAAAATTCTCATGGAAAGAGGTTTTATGGTTTCTTGTTGCTAATGTTGGTGACACTAGTTATTTATATCATGCCAGAAAAGAAATGGGGAACTGTGATTTGATGTAGCAGAACTTTTGTGAGTTTCAAGCTATCATATACAGGTTTTGAAGAACGCAGCAAGAACAGAAATAGCAGGAACTGAAGCTTTATTGAGCATGGAACTCAGAACATGCATTGACTACATATTAAATCAGTTTGGAAACACTAACAGCCTTTTGTATGGCTGATTTACAGATATCTCTGTTCCTACACATCTGCACGCTCTGACACAAACAGGATTCAATGAATATCAAGAATTGAGTCACCCTCTGCAACACTGATTAGCACCATCTGAAGTATCTTGTGTGTGTGCTCGTGTACTTAGCAGTATAAAAGGTTCCAGAAAATGCACAATGGCACATTTCAATGGAAATGTTATTTAACTTCTTGATGGTAGGAATTTGTTGACGTGAGCTTGCTCAGTGTCAAAATAAATCTAGAGTTGAAGTCAATGCATTTAATGCCTTCTATTCACAACATGTAGTTCAGTTTTTCTTTATTTCTCTCTTTTCAGGTTGAGCTGTTAATTGATTACATGTAACTGAATTAATGCTAGTTAGCAGCCCTGCTATCATGCCTGGACTACTCTACACATTAGCACATTATTGGGTTTGACCTCCTGCTGTGTGTTAGGGAAACTCAGCACATGGAAGACATGGTCTGTTCCGTTGACAAGCTACAGACCCCATCACTCTCAGTAGTCATAATCAAAGAATCATGAATCATTTGAGTTGGAAGGAACCTTCTCCTGCGATGAACAGGGACACCTACAGCTAGACTGGGCTTCCCAGAGCCCTGTCCAGCCTGTCCTTGGTGACACCAGGGATTGGCATCCACCAGCTCCCTGTGCAAACTGCGTCAGTGCATCACCACCAGTTTTTGTGAAAAAAAACAACTTTGTTACATACTGTCTCAATCTCTCCTTTAGTTTGAAACCATTACCCCTCATCCTATCACAACAGACTCTGCTAAAGAGTTGCCCCCCTTCTCTCCTGTAGATCCCCTTTAGATACTGACAGGCCATTCTCAGGTCTCCCAGGAGCCTTCTCTTCTCCAGGCCAAACAGCCCCAGCTCTCTCAGCCTGTCCTCGTAGGAGAGGCCTTCCATCCCTGGGATCATTTTTGTGGCCCTCCTCTGGACACGCTCAAACAGGTCCACATCTCTCCTGTACTGAGGACTCTGCATCTGGACAGTACTCCAGGTGAGGACTCACAGTGCAGAGCAGAAAGACAGGATCACCTCCCTTATCTGCTATCTACACTTCTTTTAGCTTGTCTGGGTCTCTCTGAATGGCATTCTGCCCCTCAGATGTGTCAGCTAGACCACACAGCTTGATGTCATCTGCAAACTTGCTAAGGGTGCACTCAATCCCAATGTCAGTGTCATTGATGAACATGTTAAAGAGCACAGGCCCTGGTACTGAGCCTTGAGGGGCACCATTCAGACACTGAGCCACTGAGCACCACTCAGTGAGGTACGACCTCACAACCAGTTCCTTGTTGAGCAGTCCACCCACTAAATCCATATATTTCCAGTTTGGAGAGATGGATGTTGTGGAGGACTGTGCCAAAGACCTTGATGGAGTTCAGATAGATGACATCAGTTGCTCTTCTCTTGTTCACTGATGCAGTAATGTCATCAATGATTCACAATGAATTAATTTAGCTCTATTATAATGATGCAGTAGTGCTAAATTCAAAGAGTATTTAGCTCAAAAGAGGAAGAACACAGCATGAGAAACCAGAGAAATTAGATGTACCTACACTGGTATCCAAGGAGAGCATGGAAATTATGATTTTGTCCTGAAAGAACTTTGCTGATAACCTTCTTGCCACCTGCAGCTCCTCCATGACTTTCTCACATACCATTCTACTGCTAATCTCCTTTCCCTTTCCCTTTCCCTTTCCCTTTCCCTTTCCCTTTCCCTTTCCCTTTCCCTTTCCCTTTCCCTTTCCCTTTCCCATTCCCTTTCCATTCTTTTTCCATCCTTTTTCTATATAATGCTGACATCACATGCTTTACTGTAGCACAATCTAGCTTTTACGTAAGTGAGGACACCTGAACCTTATCTATTGTTCAGATCAGAAAGACAAGTCCTTCCCATTTTAACAACCTTAAATCTGGACAAAATGTTCTGCTCTTTTTACTATTTATTTGCATAGTAACATGCAACAGAAGGGCACTCCTGAACCACAGAGCCTAGCTCCCTGTCACTGCAGAAAGCTGTGCTGTACAATTGCCTCTCAATTTATCAAGTACCACATCAAAAGTGGGTATATTTTTGTTCCCACTAATTCCAAGGAAACACTGTTTCAGAATTTGATTGCCGTAATGATTGGAAACATTTTTCTAATCTTCTGACTACATTTATTAATGGCTAGTTCATATCTGTTTATTCATGTATCAACACTGCCCTGCAAATTAAATGGTTTTCATCCTTCATTTTTATTTTCCTGATATATTTATAGAGGACACTCCTATCTCCTCTGCTTTTGTTTTATTGAAATAAACAAGCTGAGCCAAATCTGTTTGTACAGAATGCTCCCAGACTTTCTGGTGACCCACCTACTCTCGCTCTTTCTCTACTTCAATTCCACCTTAGCTCAACTATAGAACAACTACAAACTTCCATGGTACCCCAAATGAGCTTTCACCTAAAGGCCCTTCAGCAGTGACACTGATACCTCCTTACTTTAAATGGAAATATATATCCTGAGATGTTCTCTGGACTTACAGTGATTCCCAAGCATAAATCATCACCAGATTTAAATAGTGTGCTCTTATTAATCTTACCAGGACTACCAGAAAAAGTATCAAATATCCAAAAACCAGCCCTTTATGACTGACATTCTCCTTTTCAATGTTATCAATGGCCATCTTGCTTCACAGTTCCTCTCCTGACCCTGTACTTTCATTCCTTCCCGGGTGATACTATATCAGATGTTATACTGAAGTATTTTTTAATGAAACCACATTTGACTGGTAAATCTCTACTTCCCAAAAGCTTTGCAAGTAATTTAGACCAGACTTACAGATCTCTGGTTGGGCGGATCATCTGTCTTATATTCGTACATAAGCTATCACAGCCCAGGTTCTGCTCACCTGACTTCACAAAATTAACACACAGAGAGATGGGGATCTACAGAGAGCAATTCATGACATGGCCTGTCCTCTGCCAATGGCTCCCTCCACCCAGCACAGAGGCAGTCTGTACTCTGTGGGCTCACTGGCATACCTCAGAAAAAAGTTAAAGCTGGAGGGCAGGCTGATGTTCTCTAGAGATATTGTAACACCTTAAAAGATGCACTAAAAAAAAAAAAACAATGACTAGTTTTTATGTATCACCTATTTCAGCATTTCAGATGCCATCCCTACCAAAGCATGGCAGGGGGTTTTGCACTTGCTGCTGCTGTAGTAATTTCTACTCTGCCACTCACGTGCTCAGGACAAGCACACTCTGATTTGGGGGGATTTAGCAGAGGCTCAACAGGAGGTGGTCACATCCTTTTCTGCTCTCTCATTTATATCACCAAAAATTTTTTCTATTTTTAAAATTCTGTGACAGTATGATACAAGTTTGTCTACTTGGTAGAAATTTGAAGTAACTTTAAGCTGAAAAAGAATAATTGATTAGTAAAAATAACAAGAAATAGCAGAAGAAGCAGGTCAGTAATAATCAACTGAATCAAAAGCTTTTGACTGTATTTGCACATACTGTATATGTAGGTGGAAAGAAAGGGAACATAAAAATTACTCAGGCCTTCTAAAAATACTACTAAAAAATCCCACTGAACATGGCACTACAAGACAAGAAAAAAAAGATTAAGCATTTCTTATTGCAGCATCTTGTAAAATTTTATTCAATTGAAGTATATTTTTATTTCATTAATCAAGATCATCAGCAGCCACCAGGCCCATCAGCCATGCTTCTTCTACACACTTTTCTGAATAATCCAGTTGCACAGTAAATAGAATTTTAAGTCAGAGGGGGTCAACTGAAAATATAAGGAGTTTGGATATATATATTTTTTTTGTTCATCCTTTCCTGATTTCATTTAAAAATAAACTTTTTCCTTATTTCTTTCTAAAAATTTGGCAAATTGAAGTTTCCTTTGCCCCATATAAAAGACTATATGGAATTATTTATGGGTAGTTTTATTATTGTTTTATTGTTTTATCTTATTTTTGAGTCTAGGATTGGGCCCCTTATTGTTTCCAAAATAAATTACAATAATACACAGAAGAATCAAACTATGTAGCTCCTATTTTGCTTATACATTGTAAATCCTTTCCAAATCTTGCTCTAGGCCATGAAACAGCTCAGGCAAATTCTTAAGATGGCATCTTGATGGTGACATGGGTTGCTTTGCTTCGCAATAGAGATTAGCACATTAGCTTAAGAACCAACATATTCCTTCAGCAAAAGGAATCCATGAGTGATGGTTCTAAAACTTTCCGTTTCAACTTCAGGGGGTGAATAGTCATGCTTTCCTCAACAATTTTGCACTGCCGACATAATAGAATACTTTTATCTTTCACTTTGCCTCACAAGAAGCACAGGAGTCATAAAAGAATACTTCCATCTTCTACACCCAGTAGGTGCAAGGACCTGGATCCTTGGATTCCACCTATCTCGCTTTAAATGTTGCTCACCATGACCTAATAAGCAACGGACATTTTCCAAGTTGAAGGAAAGCGGCTGGAAGTCAGCCAAAGGTCTCTGTGATGAAACTGATGGCGGAAAATGGGGAAGAAATAGGTGGGCACTCGACCATCCTGGATACCAGTGAGCATGGCTGGAGGGCATATATTAGCGGGTCCTTGAAAAAGAACGAGTATGTATGCAAAAGTACGGCATAGACATGTCTTAACTGTTTGAGTACAGAACATGAATGGGAGAGGCCGTGCTTGCTGGTCACGTCAGCGGGTGCTGCTGTGAGGAATGAAGGCAGGTCGAACACCACACCGCAGTGAAGGCAGGGCGATCTCTAACACCACACCGCAGTGGGACAGTTTTCTTTCCAGATTTCGGATGACAGCGGGACACAGCCGGGCGTTGTGCAAATGCCCCGCCGGGCCGGTAGGAACACACGGCACAACGCACACCTGCACGCCGCCTTTCTCCTCACCTAACGGCTGAGAGCGGCAGGCAGGCGGCCCCGCGGAGGGAAGGGCCGCGCATGCGTACTGCCGCCTCACCTCACCGCGCCGCCGCAGCGATGGCGGCTGGTGGCGCGTGAGCCGAGCCGCTGCTACCGCGCGCCGGTGCCTGGCGGGAGGCGGTCGCCCGCAGCATGGTGCGGTGTGGAGCAGCGGCGCTGCGGAGGGTCAGTGCGTGGCTGCCGTGGCCGCTTTCACCCCTGAGGCCTCGCCGTTTTACACGCCTGGGGCTCCGGCTCTGCGAGAGCGCTGTGCCCGTGGCCCGGCCTGAGCGCAGCCCGTTGCTGGGGAGGACGTGGCCACCGTTGCCAGCACCGCCCGGTTTCCGGGAGGGCTGCGCTGAAAGAGCGTGCATGTGGTGTGGAGGGGTGGGTTGGGGTTGGACTGGGTCACCTCAGAGTGTTTCTCCAGTCTTAGGCATTCTAGGAGTCTATTGTGTGTCTGCTTTCAGAACTTTATTGCCAGGGAAAAGTGCTACGTGAGGCGTTTCATCCAGGCTTTATCTGGTGGCTCTAAAATGAAAGGTGAACAGAATGAAATGCTGATGTGAAGCTTTGTGCTTTCTTAGTATGGAAACTTCATCGATGATTTGCGGCTGTATGTGAGAGGAGGAACAGGTGGAATGGGTTATCCACGGCTGGGTGGGGAAGGAGGGAGAGGTGGCGATGTCTGGTTCGTTGCCCAGGAAAGAGCGACCCTAAAGAGCATAAAGGCGAGGTACCCGCAGAAGCGATTTGTGGCTGGGACAGGAGCCAACAGCAGGTTCGTCTGCTTGGTGGTGGCTGTTAGCGTCTGGCCTTCCTGGATAGAAAAACGTTTAAGTTACTGAGCCTGGCTTCATTTCTCCCAGTGTTAAAGCGCTGAAAGGTGAAAAAGGAAAGGACTGTGAAGTGCATGTGCCACCAGGGATTTCAGTTCTTGATGATGATGGGAAGAAGATTGGTAAGAAATTGTGCTTTCATTTAATATATGCTAGTATATAATGTCATTTATTGATAACATATATAATGTCATTTGGCGATATTTATCGACATCTTGTAGACTTCTAATGCTGCACAAATCCCAAAATATGTGTTGTTTGCTGTTTTTGTTGTTGTTGGCCAAGCAGAAGTTGACAAAAATTACACTTAGAAACTGCTGGACAGGCAGAGACCCCTTCCAGAAATTAGTGATAGTTAATTTGTATCACTGTATGCAGCAGAAGAACATTTGTTGCAGCAATTCCCTGTGGCTGGAAGCCGTAATAATCCACTATCAGATTAATGATGTGTCCTTAAGCTCAGTTAAGCGTCCCACTGACTTTACTGAATTGTGACATAGCTTAGAAAAATAAAGATTCTTTCTGAGTGTCAGTCTTTCAGGTTATCTAAAATGTTTATTATTAAAAAAAAAAAAAAAAAAAAGTAGTACTTGCTGATAACCAGGAAGAGCACATTCAATAGAGATATCTCTTTGTAAAAGAGCATGGAAGATTCTTTCTTCATTGAAATGGGAAATTACACCTGAACCATTGCAGGAAATTATGCTTTTTCACTGATTGATTTATTTTCAGGAGAACTTAATGGAGCAGGAGAGAGATTCCTGGCAGCTCGGGGAGGTCTCGGTGGCTCTTTGGCCACAAACTTCTTGCCTTTCAAAGGCCAGAGGCGAATTGTTCACCTTGATTTGAAACTTATAGCTGATGTGGGCTTAGTTGGGTAAGTACTGCAGTTCTGTGTTGTGGTTTGAGAACTGACATCAAAAATAAAGCACCGAATTTCTAAAGGGATCTGAAAGAAATTACAGAGGTGGAGTTTGAGTGTCATAACTTTGCCACTTCGGTTACTTCAAGTTTGTAAAAATAAAGACTCAAAACCTATTACAATTAATTCTAAAATTTGGAAAGCATTGGTGATGCTTCATTAGTCGTCGTCATCAGTTTAACATGAATTTAGCAACTGCAATGATTTTCAAAATATTGTTAGCAAAGATTTGTAGTTTAAGTAGGCAGTACAAAACAAAGCCAAGAGCAGTATCCATATTGGATCTTCCACTGTATGGTACTGGCACAAGTGGATCCTTTCAGTAGTAGTCTTAAAGAAAGTGTGGAAGGCTACGTAGCCCGCTCTCCTAATAAACAGCATGGAATGTGGGAAGAGAGAAATTACAAGCTAGAACAGTAGGGTTTGTATTTCTTTTGCACTGGTGCTTTTCAGTGTTGCTGCTTACTTACAACACAGGCAAATATTTATTTGGGCAGAGCTTTTAACAAACAACAGTTATGTAAGTGTTTGTCTGCTTGGCATTATTTTTCCCTTTCAGTCCCTATTCATAAAAAAATAATAAAAAATATATATAAAAATAAAAATAATAAAAACAATAAATAAATAAATCAGTAAACATTTTAAAGTACAAGCAACTAGTTTTAGGCTGAAGTACTTTTATTTGTGTATTCCCTCACAGAACGGATCCCTGAATAGATAGATTTTTTTCTTTTTTTATTTATCAGAAATAATTTAGTAGCCCTGATAAGAACAGAAATATTAGTTATATCATTTTCAAGTGATCTCCAGTAATTATGTTATACAGAATATTTTGGTTTTAGAGTTGTGCAAAATACAGGAGTTCTGTGGTGCTTCTTCAACCCTATGTTTTAGCCTGTGATTTATCTGATGGTTTCCCTTTAAAAATCATTAAATAAATATCAGTTAATTTGAGGAGATGATTATTTTCTTGTTGAGAGTATGAATCAACCTCTGATAATTTGGGATTGTACTTTGATCTTGTAGAGTTTATTTGTACTTCAGTAGATTTGTATGTGGTATGCTATTAAATCAGGTCTGAAAACATCTGGGCTTTAGAAAGGGCCCTCAAGTTTGGGTACAGGTTGTGATGGATAGTGTAGGTTGCAATTTAAACTTCAAAGAGGATATTGTGCTTCAGTGGAAGCAAAATACGTACTTGAGGAGATGACCGGAGTAACCTTCCAGGCTGTCTTTAAGGCACCTTTCAATATCAGAGAGCATTAAAACTACCCTGAATAATTTTCTGCTCTAACAGAGTCTCTGTGTCTCTCATCTTTTTGTAGAAAGCCTTTACAAGCCTGTCATAACTGCCCCTCCATAAAGCCCCTTAATTTACTATCAGTCTTATTTTTCATATTAGTTGTACTTGCAAACAGGTTATGATTGTATGTGTGTTTAGGTGGAGAGTACAGAGTTTTTTGTGTGGCACATTCTGAGGTACCTATAATAATCATATATCAAATAATCATTTGCAATTAGACTCCATTTCCTTCAATCCCTGTTGCAGTGAAGCACTGTGCTGAGTAACAACTTGAGTGGAATATAAGTCTTGTGTGATCTCCTGTGTGAAGCAGGTGGCTATAAGAAAAATCATAGACTATGGCTACAACTTAATGTTTGACAGGGATCAAAACTGTTGTGTCCTTTACAGCTCAGACAATCCTTTAAAATAAACAGGGCCACCTATAGCAGGGTGCCCACATCCAGGTGATTAAGGAGGAGACCCCACAGCCTCTAGGCAGCCTGTGCCACTGCTCTGTCACCTGCAGAGCACAGAAGTGCTGCCTGGTGTTTAGTCTCCTGTGTTCCAGTTTGTGCCCATTGCTTCTTTTTCTGACACTGAAAAGAGCTGTGTTCTCTTAGCACACCCTCCTTTCAAGTATTTACGCTGATGAGATCCTGGAGCTCTCTCTTTTCATGGCTAAGCAGTGGTAATTTCAAGATCACTTGTACAACTTTGTTACCTAAAAAATCTATGCAGATACCTCACATTCTTCACTTCCTGCAGCCCTGGAATGCATCAATGAATTTATTAAAAAAAAAATAATAATAAAATTCAAATTTAGTTTAAAGAAAGTGACTATTTAAAAAAGGTGTTAAAAGGTCATAAACGAATCTATAGCACTGAGTTTAACTAAATAATACAGTATGTTGGGTAATAAAATATACAAGAATCACATGTGTTTATTCACTGTGTAAATTCTGACTTTCCCTCTAGGTTTCCAAATGCAGGAAAATCATCCTTGCTAAGCAAGATTTCTCAGGCCAAACCTGAGATTGCAAATTATGCATGTAAGTTCACACTCTTAATGTTGTAATATTCATGAGAACAAGAAGGTTTATAATAAAGAATAGGAGATAATTGTGTTGCTTGCAAAATATGTTGCACAGATTATGAATTATACCAAATACCTTTAGAAATAGCTTTCCATTTCACTAACTAGTTTCTTTTACATCCTCATTTGTTCACATGTACACCTTTGTAGTGCTTGAAGCTGTTAATACGAGGTCTATTTATTTTAGTTTCATCCCTTTTTGTTTCATGTGAGACTCTGTGGGACCAGTGCCCTCAGTTTACTGAATATGCAGCATTGTGTTCTTTTGCATAAGCATCTTTGGAAATAGCTACCACCTGTTCTTCCAACAGAGTAAGACTTCAGTTTTGAGTATCTACTGAAAGATACGCTTCGTTATTATCCTTTCTAAGGATTAGCCATCTGAACATTCTTTAATTAAAAAGTAATTTGGTGTGCTGTGCTACTGCTGCCTGTATTTTGCCTAGATTATTTATCCAGAGTTCTGCCTGTGAAAGGATGTTGTCCTCACCCACTGTCTCTTCAGATGCTGTGTTTAAATAGATGTGTGTTGAAATCTACGGAGACATCCAGTAATCACATGGAGGGGTTTGTGCATGAGGAGAGGTCCATGTGATGGTTTTCTGTTTGACATTACTGAGGAAAGCTTGGAGGCTAGTCAAAATTACGTAATTAAGCAGATGACTTGCAAAACAAACTGAATGAAGAATAGCACTTTGAAGTAACTATAGTAGATTCACATATGAAGACTGCAGATGTTTGCCCCCCTTCGCTTTCTTCCAGACTTTAGTTCTGGATTTACTGATTGAAAAACTTCAGGCTTTTTCATCATCATCAGTTCTGCAACTAATTAAATGGAACAACAAAAAACTACCACGCTGATCCTTCTGGTCAGTCTTATCTCCATTACTCTGTCTCTCCATCTCCAAAAATTCTGTTTTAAAGTTACTCTTGAGTAAGCTACCATTATACTTAGCATTAACAATAGCATGACTACAGAGCCTATGTATTCCTGACACTCAGCTTAATAGCTGCCAATGGCCCTGGGATGTGCTGTGTGTCCTAAAATAATCTTGATGTTTCTGATAATTAAGACAAGAGAAATATTATAGGTGGAAACATAAATGATAACCATGCAACATTGAAGACGTTAGCAGCCTTCTGAATGGAACCAAAAGCAGATAATTGGAGAGAAGTACATAATAAATGCTTTGGATACTTCCCCTGTGTGAGCTTACATCTGTGATGTAGGGACTTTCAATGTATACATGTTTAATAATCCTCAGTGTAGTTGTCCAGTCTGCCCAGGAGTGACTGTTCTGAGTAATCGTGTGCCTTTGGCAAGGGATACTGAAGTTTTAACTGTGTATTTGAAGACCACCTCCCCCTTTTTTTTAATGTGTTCTGAGTTGGCTGCCATATATTTTGTAATGATGGCATCTAATGTTTATAGTAGAGATGTACAAGGATTTGAGTTCTGGTAATTTCTGTGACCTGCTCATGTAGCTCCTGATTCTGTAGTTTTTTTAAAGAAGAATCCTAACTCACTCACATTTTCTAATTTGACATCCATTCCATGTTCTGAATAACCATTTTGAGTCCAACAATTTCTGACTCCTCTATTCCCTCTTTGGGATGAGAGGATCAATACTGCATACAGTGCCAAGATCTGATGAACCACTGAGTTATAGAGTTGTCCAATTTTATTCTTTTTTCTCTCTATTCCTTTCCCATTCATTCTGCTTGCTTTTTCTGCTGCTGAACACTTGTATTGTATAAATCTAAAGTCAGAAAGTTGTGCAACTTTTAAATATTCTTGAATGTTAACATTTTTTTGATAATTAAAACAGTTTTGTCTTTCCCCTCCTCTTTCTCCTTCTTGTCATAGTTACAACGATACAGCCTGAGCTAGGAAAAATCATGTATGAAGATTTTAAACAGGTTGGTACAAAGGTTTATTCTGTTGTTTAAGTTGTGTGTAACAGTTATTTATGTTGCTTAACAGCATTTCAAGAAGAAGTGGAAACTTAAATTGTAGAGTTTTCTGGGTATATGTATATATACATGAGACAATTACATGGATTAAATGGAGGTTGTGAGGAAAATCTTTAAAAAATAAATAAATAAAAAAATAAGATGGCTCTGTAGTCAAGTGCAGTGCATGCTGAATTGGCCTGAAGTCACTTTAATAAATGGCTTCTCATTTTCCTCTGCCTTTTTTCTGTGATTCTAATTCTGCGTTATAATCTTAGAGTTGTGAATTTGTGTTTGGGAGTGAGATTGCTGTGTCCTAGCTTACTCCTGTTGTGTTTAGGAGCTCATTAAATGTTTCAAAAAATTACTTGCTATTTTATTCACAAAAGGCACATTTTGACTATGTGGAGAGCTCAGGGATGAATGAGTTATTCTCAGAATTAATTTTAAATAGGAGCTAATTTGTCCAGCAGCTGCAGATCCATAGTAGTGAATGAAGTGGAATACAATTACTTCTTGTTCTGCCTTTCTGGATTAACTTCTTTTCTCTAAATAGAAAGCAAAATTAAAATGAAGTGAGAGTGGCTGCATGAACAGCCAGAATAGTGTGATCCTTAAGGGGTAGCTGGGTCCAGTTCCCCTTGTGGTAGCTGCAAACTACCTCACTTTTTGGGATCCCAATTTTACCTCACATCTTCAGGTAATTCTGTGGTGCTCTGAATGCTTTCTGAGGATTCAAGCATTGGAGAGGAAACCAATGCAATATAAGGTTCTTACTAGCACGTTTTGGTACAGTGTTGGATCATGTAGGGCTAAGCAAACATTTTTGTTCCTCAAGCTTGAATCTTTGATGTAATTTGTTTCTAAGTGTATGATGCAGGAGGTACTGAGATCAACACTTCAAAGATAAAAGACATGCATAAAAGGTCTTCATGTGAGTCAACTGGAAAAGCTTACCCTATAGATGTGAAAAGGCAAACTCCTCTTTTCCCCTTCAGAAGCAATAATCTTAGGGGATTTGGTAGCTGATACTTAAAATTTTCATTTACCAGCCTTCAGCATTATTGTATACTAAAGGAAGGAGATCTTATTTGCCAGGCTTTTAAAAACATGCAGGTTTTCAGTCAATTTCTGTTCAAGTTGAGACAAACCCATCAGTCTATACAATATATGAAATGCAGCTTTCTGAGAAAGTTTTGTTACCTCCTTTGAAGTGGGCAGTTCTCTACAGAGATTCAAACACCTAAAGGAAAACTTTTTGTTTATTCATTTTATCTGCTGGTTACAGGTAACATCCTAGAAAGTTGTGTTGCAAATAATAAGCTGGTTTGTGTTGTACCCTTTGAAAAACTACCTGCTATGAATCAGGAACTCTTGCTTTTACTGGAGCATTGTGTTCCAACAGAAGAGCTACTTGTAATGGCATTCTTTTCTGCAACTGGTTTATCATTTCCAATGACCTTTGTCTTGGCTGATTCTGCATTTTGTGGCTTTTAACATCAGTGCTGGGTGCTATATAAAAGCTATAAAGACAACATACCTCTTTTCTAAAATCAAGGGAACTAGTGACTGTGATTGCACTGAGCATCTGTGAGTGGGAGGATGTAATTTGGCTCGCAGTATTGCAACTGCTGAAAACAAAACAGCGGGAGCAACAAAGAGCAATGAGGTGGCTGTCCTGTATTGTTCAGGGGAGGCTAGTTCTCTGTATCTTTTTATTTTCCTAGAGAACATTGAGGTTTTTAAAGAAATATGTAGCAGTGCCTGTTTTATTTTAGTACATTACAAAAAAAAAAAAAAGTAAAGGCCACCTGAGTTATGTACTACTTGCAAAAGGACCTTGATACACAGCAGCACAAAAGTAGAGAGTATGAGCTTGAGGTTCAGCTCATAGCACCAGGTCATGAAAGCTGTCAGAACCTTTCACGTATTGTACCAGAATATCTGAACCAAGTGCTGTTTTGAGAGAATCTGAGTTTTGTTGAGCTCTATAAAAATATTCTTTGGAAGACAACTCAACTCATGAAACCAAACGTCAGGAAGTGGGTGCTTTTATTCCAGTCCAGTAGTTATTCTCTCCCTATTTCTACTTCCAAGTCTGCAGTTCACCCTACTGTATCTCATGTCCCTGTAGATGGAAAATTCTGAAGTAAGGCTTGAAGTGCTTGGGAAATGGATAATGGTTAAAAAGTTAGTGGGACTGGTAAGGGAGAGTGCAACTCATAGCAGAAAGTAGGTTGCATGCTGGAAATTTTATTGTGTGCTTGCTTTGAACCCTGTTTAACTGAATCCAACTGCTGTCTAAATGGCTGTCAGATAGGTGTGAGCCATAACTTTTGCCCTCTTCTGTCTTGGCTTCCTGTGGGTTACTGGGTAGCTGTGGATTTTTTTAATATTTTGCTCTTTATTAGTCTGTCTTAGCTCTACTTTACAGCTGTAGACAGCCCTCCCAAGCAGCAGAGACAGTGATTCCTGTTCATTTTGGCAGTTCTTGCTGGGCTCTGCTTGGCAGTTGGTATACTAATAAAAATCTCATTTTGGCTGAAGAGCAGAAGATAAATACTTGCAGCTTCTCGTGCTCACGAGTGAGTGTTGAGTGAGTTTGTATTTGACATCACAATTTTCTGTAACCACGAGGAGCAGACTTCATTTTCTTTTCTGGTGACAATTTGAATTCTGTATGAACTCGATAGCCCAATTTTCCCAGTTTCTAGAGTGTGTTTTACTCTCAGGTAAATGTTGCATAGACATTTTTATGCCTCTGCTTTGTAGATAGCTATGAATAAACAGGGGGAACATGAGGAGCAAGATGACTGTGGAATAGTAGCGTTGTGTTTATAGTCTGCTTCTGAGGATGGGTTTTTATGTATGGAAAAAAACAATGTGTAGTGCCGGAGAACTGATCCCCCGCACAATGCCAAGGAGTACATATTTGTAAAAGGAGCCTTTCACAGTAGATTTTCTTTGTGTTTTTTGTCTGGATTATTTTGTTTATATAAAGTTATAGTACACATGAATAGCTTAAAATCACTTGTGCATATTGGAAATCTTTTGTTTGAAACTTTTGTTTTCCTAGATTTTAGTAGCTGATCTTCCAGGACTGATTGAAGGTGCACATAGGAACAAGGGAAGGGGACACAAATTTCTCAAACATGTGGAAAGAACCAAACACCTCCTCTTAGTTGTAAGTTGAATAAAATATACAGCATATTGAAATCAAAGACAGGGTAGTAAATACAATGCATCTTAATTGCAGTACAGCTGGAATTTCAGATATCATTTGTAACTTGGGTACTGTATAATAAATATTGCTATTATTTTGTTATTCGAATAGAAAGTATAAACAACTGTCTGATGCTAAATTAAATCCTTAAGCAGAATTTATTATTAAAACTTGACAATTAATTTAGAGCTGTGAAGTGTTCCAATAATAATTAGGGCTGGTGAGTAATTTCTTATATTTTAATCCCCTCCCCCCTGTCTTCACATAAAGAAGGGTTTGAAAAACAGGGCTTTGAGAACCTTCTTCCCAGACCCAACTTTTGAGCACTAGTTTGTGCTTCCAGTGCCTATGGTTTTACTTTGGTGTGTAGTTTCCCTCTGTTATTTGCCCAGGAATGAGGACGTGTTCACAGAGGTTGTACCACAGGGTAGCTATTGGAGAGAGCCTTGATATTGTAGCATAATTTCATAATACTAAGCTGATGTGTTTTGTTTTGTTTCTTCTAACTTTTTCAGGTTGATGTTTCTGGGTTTCAGCTCTCTAGTAAGACTAAGTTCAGAACAGCCTTTGAAACTGTATTGCTTCTAACAAAGGTAACTTTTTATCATCCTGTCAGCTGTAGTTACACGTTGAGCCAAGAAGGCATTAGTTTTAAAGAAGAAATTTCAAATTTCATGTGTTTTCTAGGTTTACAATACAAGGATCAATTAAGAAGCTGAGCATTCTCATAAGTGATAAAATCTTTGTTTTAACTGTGTGATGAAACTGCTTTACTTTGAGCTTAATAGCTCCTTCATTGATCTAGGATATTTGTCATGGTCGAGTAAAGGTGAAAAGATGCAGCTTTTTCAGTTCTCCAATGCATTAGCCTTCTGGAAGTAGGAATATGTGGGTGTAGTTAAATCTCTGCCTTAACACCCTTACTGTATAGCCTAATAGAGATGAAACAGGCCTCAGATTTGCAGACGTTTGTTGTTTCTGTTTCTTATCATTGCTTCTGACTGAAATGATGCAGCTTATATTATGTAAGTTTAGTAGTTTTCTCAGTTGTTATACAGCTTTAGATGATGGGTCTTCAGAATTCCAGCTTGTAGCTTTGTTTACTTTCAGCTGTGTCATGCTTGTCTTGTGTTTCTTTTTTTGGTATAAATCACTATTTGTGCTTAAAATCCTTAGAATCAGAAAACTTTCCCAAGAATTTCCTCATGTTTCATAGATTTTTTTTTTTATGAACAGAAAAATAAAATAAAATAAAGCCATCATTCTTTTATAGGGAGTGTTTCAGAATCATCCAGCCTGTTTATCTGAATTATCCACGTAGTACAGAAGATCACTGAAAGACTGAACATTTCCTTATATCAGGCTCTTTCAATGCATCTGCTTTTGAGCTCCTGAGTAACCCTTGCCTAGACAACTCAGTAAATGAGAGAGTATATGTAAAATTGAAGCAACGCTTTTTAAGCTACAAATACTTATTCAGGCAAATGTATTTGTCTTTTAAGGAATTGGAGCTGTACAATGAAGAACTTCTGACAAAGCCTGCACTTCTTGCCATTAATAAAATGGATTTGCCTTGTGCAAAAGATAACCTGAATGAACTTATGAAACAACTACAGAATCCTGAAGGTAAATTAACTTTCAACAGTTATCTTTAATGGATCTAATAAGATTGGAGTAACTCTGCGTTGACAAGTTGTTGTTTGAAATGTAATAGAAATTGGTTATTAAACTTATTATTTCACAGAATCACAGATTGTATATGTTTTAAAACAAATTTCTGCATACAGTGTACTCTGTTTCTGCATACCTTCATTGCTGGCTTTGCTGTTAAAACAGGGATCCTGAGAGACTTTGCCCAGCTATGATACGGGAGAGTTAATTTTAATTTCCAGTTTAGGTATCACGAGTATCAAATAATGGCCTTTCAGGATCCCCTTAGTGACACTGATAGATATACAGTTTATCACATGGCTTTGACAAAGGCATGTGAAGATTCTGGGCAGTTTTATGTAGGCTTTTGACCATTTTGCTGTTACATTCTTTTCTATTTCCTGAAGGATGGTTTTAAACTTTTCTGATTCTTACACAAATCATGTATATTCTATAACTTGGGATTTCTTTGTGTGCATCTTAAAATAAGGATATGACCCATGTGAGAGCTGGTATGTGATTATGCAGGGCTCTGTTAGTGCTTGTCTTATGAGACTGCTATTTTTTTTTTAAAGGTGAATTAAGCAAACAGTAGTCTTACACTAGTTCCAGTTATGTTTTTCTATTGTGACTGATGAAAGTCTATTTTCTAAATGCAATGGGCTTTGTAGTGATTCAGTGTATCAGCTTTTGCTAACTCTTGAACTGTGATGTTTCAGACTTCTTACACTTACTAGAGGAAGAAGTGATTCCTGAGAACACAATTGATTTCAGAGATATAATTCCTATATCTACATATACCGGAGAAGGAATTGAGGAACTAAAAGCATGTGTAAGAAGATCACTAGATGAGGAAGCAGAGCAGGAGAATGAAGAATATCGGAAAAAGAAACTATTACTTTTACACGCTTCAGGAGAACAAATGAATAAAGGCTAGCATTCTTGGCTAGATTTTAATATATTTTTGTATGTTCATGAACTCATTGCTGTATGGATCTGCCTTTTTATTTCTGCTCCCTCCACCACCACTGCCCCATTCTCTACTGCATTGCCTCAGTTCCTTTTGGTGCTTAGGTAGAGCACAATGCTGAGCAGGGCAGGTTTTCGGGTTTATGCTGCCTACTGACTGAACTAAACAGAGAACAAAGTGCAGCTCAAAGCATTGCCTAACAATTGATGAACCCTGAAATATTGTGTGGTTTGCTGCACACTGGATGAACAGAGGAAATAAAACCTATAGGGGTAACGAAGCAGCATCTTGAACCGCTCATACCTTTAGTCATGAATCTCAGAGGCACGCGGGGAAAGCTCTGATGGAGGAATTTTCCAGGTTCCTTTGCTTCAGAGGTGAACCGGTATTGCTGCTCTGACAGATGGTGGGTTTTTGTTATTTTTAAAGATCTAAAGGAGAACACAAATAAGTAGTCACAAGAAAGCAACATGTAGGAGCGTGGAAAAGCAAGGCTGATGCCTGCTGGTTTGTTTTCTGCACCTGCTGGTGCCTGCTGTACTTTTCTTCATTACGTAAACCCTGATCCTATATTCCCAAACCGAATTTGGCAGTTCTCCCTTTTATGGAGGTGTGGTGTAGAAAATGAGGGCTGTTTTTCAGCAGAGCCCCGTGTCTTGAGGATTAGATTTTACGAGCAGCACGTTTGAAAAGTAAAACGTTAAAATAGAAGCCGTTTTTTGTACAGGATGTCTTTTATTGATTGCGATTAAAATAAGATGGAATTCATCACGTGCTTCTCGACTTAATCCTAGTTTTTTTTGTGAGCGTACCCGTGAACTCTTAACCTTGTTAAAAGCGGTCGCCGTGGGGAGGGCTGACGTTATTCATAGCGCCGGTTCTTCAATCGACGGTTAGCAGCGCGATTATCTTCCTCGTTTTACGGTAGTGCGGCGCGGGCGGACGGCGGCAGGCGGGCCGGGCACCGCCCTGGGGGGAGGGAGGATCCCGCCCTGGGGGGAGGATGGCGCCGCGGGGCCGCTGGGAGCTGTAGGCGCGGGCAGGGCTGGGGGCCGGCACTGCGGCGGCGCCGGACCGCAATCCCGCAGTGCGACGGGCCTCCCGCGAGGGGAAGAGGAACGAGACCGCTCCGGCGGGAGGAGCGCGGCTACGATGCCCGTCCTGCGCGGCCCCGCGCCCTGACGGCGAGGTGAGCGGCCGGGAGGTGGCGGCGGCTCGGAGGAGCCGCGCGGCCGCGGGCGGGCCGGGCTGCGGGCGCTGCGCTGCAAGCGCGGTCCGCTCGGTGCAGCCCGGCGCCGTCCGCTGTCCTCATCGGCTGGCGGGGGCGCGTCGGCTTTCTTAAAGCTCCCCGCGCCTGAGCTAAGGATGCTGCGTCTGGGCTGTTGCGTCTGGGTTTAATTTTTAGCGGGGTACTTATAGAACTTGGAACCGAGTGAGGGATTTTTAGAAAAAAAGCGTTGACTGGCAGCAGTTACTTTGTATCGGCCGCTTCTAGTTGGGGAGAAACGGGGCAGCTCTGGGCTCCTCCTCCTGGTCAGCTGGGCGCAGCTCTGGTACCTTAAACGTGGATCTTCACAGCAGGAGCTGGCTGGGAAATTCCGTCCCTGAAGGGGCACTGGGATTGGATTCGTAGTTCTTATCAATCAGTTACGAGAGCTGTGAGGTGCGTTGGCTGTGAGAACCTGGAGTCTGACATCTAAGGCAGAAAAGGGCCTCACCTGCCCTGGCCAAAGCAGCTTTCTTCCCTTGGGCTGCTGCCCGAGGTTGGTGGTTGTTCAACACCGCCAGGAAGGAGGAGGGAGAACACAGGTGTCCTGAATTGAGACAGAGAAGGGGAGGAACTCTGTGCTTGCAGAAATGGAGGTCTTCCTGAGGTGGGCGTTGAAGAATGTTCTGTACCTGTGCTGTATATGTGTGTTTCAACAGCTGGTAACCACAGGTATCCATCGGGCAATGGGAGGGGCTGGGCTGGGCACTTCATTTTCAACTTAATTATGGTTGTTTGTGAGCACTGGCTGATGCTTTTGAGGGTGTGAACCTCCAGTGGGAGATCTGCATGTTTGTCTTAGCTTACCTTGTAGCACAGTGCACAGAAACCTTGAAAGCTGCTCAGAAATACTCCACCTGTTCAGTAACACTTATTTTATTATTTTGTGTGTGTGTGTGTGTGTCCTGAACTCAAGGAGAAAAAATTAACAAACTGTACTTCTGCTCCAGTGGAGTGGAACGTGGTGATGCTGACCTCTGCCACCCTGCCAAAGTAGTTTGCACAATTGCAACATTCAGCCACTGCAGTTATGGTTGTTTAGCCTGTTAGCTGGAGTCCAGTGCATGCCTGAATTGGCTGTGTTTGCCCTTGGTGACTCACATAAAATAGCATTCATATTGGAGGATTCTGGACTTGGAACTTTATTTCCTTATTTAATGAAAAAAATGGGCTAAAGTTGAGTAAATGCTGTAAAACCTTTCTTGCATATATGGTCTGATAGAAGTTTCTTTGATGCTTCACCCCAGGAGGCTGCGTGTGTATGAATGTTATATTTCAGGTTTCGACATAGGTGATTCAAAGTGAGCTTCATGTTTCTGTGCATGCTAGCACAGCAAACCCAGCTTCAGATCCTTGAAGTTGCACAATAACATGTTTGTAGATCTGACACCCTACCTGCTTAGCATGGAAGTGATTTTCCTAGTAGGTCTTGCAAAGCTGGTTTTGGAACTCAGTGTTGCTGTTCCCAGATGTGGGTGAAAAGATAATCCAGGTGGGAATTCTTTCTCTGGACAGTGCTGGGCAGGTACTGGAAAGCCATCACCAGTGCTTCCTGCCTTTTTCCCTTTTCCTTCAAACCTTTGTATGTAGAGGAAGGAATAGAGACCCACGAGTATATAAACAATTCAGACTCTCTTTTGTTCTTTGACATGAGAAATGATTCAGCTTTTCCTCCCTGTTTTGAAAGTGGAGCTGGGAACCTAACCTAATTCTGTGTAACTATATGGATTTTTATTTTTTGGTGAGCATCTCTGTATTTTAAAACATCCATAGAAAAGTAGTTGTTTTCCACCTTTCTTATGTGTTTCTCAAACAGAGACAGGTAGATAAGAAGGAGTCCTTAGGGGAAAAATCTTGGGAGAAGGAAAAAAAAAACACAGTAGTTTGGGTTTTGTTTTTTAAATGGAAGAGGAAATTCTAGGAGTTGGCTTAATGCAAACACATTTGAAGTTTCATATTTCTGAATTGCAGTGTAAACACTGTTGTTGGCATTGCATAAAACAAATGTAATGCTGACTCTCCATGCTCTGTTTTCTAGATCCAGTAACAGCATTTTCCTGGTTGTAAAAGCTGCTAAGGTTTCTCTTGATTTGAACACATCACTGGTGAGTACACTGAATCTATGCTCTTGATTTTTTACTGTCTGAACCAAGGATTTGTTACTGCTCGCTTGGTCACTGTAACAAAGTTTCCCCTGCTGGGAGAATTGTGCATAACATACTTACAAATTCACTTTTCACCTTGATACCCTCTAACTAGAAAATAAACTGTTTTCTACATCTTTTCCTTCCTACCCCCAAGAGAAGCACTCGGAATTTTTTCATTCAAAAATAAGGAACTCAACCAAAATGCAGGACTGGCTGGCAGAAACCAGGCTTTGGAAAGCAGAAGAATTTTTAATTGCTTTTGAAAAAGCATCATAGTAAATTACTCAGCAGCGCTTTCTTCACTAGCTTGCAGCTCTGAATTTGGCCCATCTAAACTGTGGGTTACTGCCCGTGTATGCATTCCTGCCTGACCTAACGATGCTGGTACTGAGAAATTCCCTTTTACTTATGTGGCAGTGTGGTAGGACTGAGCATGCACTCTGGTATTGCATCTGGGGTGCAGAGAGGGAGCTGCCAGTTGAGGAGAGGTGAACTTCTTAACTCAGTGACTGACCTCCTAGTAGCCTCTGTAAAAGCCCACGCAGTGACACACACTTAAGTGTTGCACAGAATCGCATGTTAGAATGCTCTTTTTTGGTTTTGAAGACTTATTTAGCACTCTGTCAGCTGAGCAATCATAATGGGCTGTGAAATAATCTGTGCTCTCATTAAAGCGGGGACTCGGTGGTGTTATCACCACCCAAGTGTATGGAGCAAGAAAGGCGCCAGTGTTACTGCCTACCAGCTCTATTTAGCTAGCACAAGTCAACTGTAATCAGTTTTATGTCAACAAACTTGAACCTACTGATTTATTTTTTATTTTTCTGTTGAATTTCAGGAGACATCTGTTGTGGGCAGGCATGGGCTGCAGGGATGTTCATGCAGCAACAGTGCTGGCCTTCCTCAGTGGGACAGCATCAGTGGCTGGACTCCTTGCAGCAGTTCTGCTTCCAAACTGGAGGCAGATGAGACTGTACACGTACAACAAGAACGAGAGGAATGTGACCATTTACACTGGACTCTGGATTAAGTGTGCTCGCTTTGATGGGAGCAGAGACTGTGTGATATATGACCCGCAGTGGTACACGGCGGTTGATCAGTTGGATTTACGTGTTCTTCAGTTTGCCCTTCCGCTGAGTATGTTTACTGCTGTCTCAGCTCTGTTTCTCTGCATGATTGGCATGTGTAACACAGCCTTTGTATCAAGTGTGCCAAACGTCAAATTGGCAAAATGCCTTGTGAACAGTGCAGGCTGCCACCTCGTGGCTGGCCTCTTGTTCCTCCTCGCATGTGCAATTTGTCTCACTCCGTCAATCTGGGTCATTTTTTACAACAATTATCTGAACAGAAAATACGAGCCTGTCTTTAGCTTTGACATCTCTGTATTTATTGCCATTGCCAGTGCTGGTGGTCTGTTTTTCACTTCTGTTCTTTTATTTCTGTGGTATTGTGCATGTAAGAGCCTGCCTTCTCCCTTCTGGCAGCCCCTCTATTCACATGCCCCCAGCATGCACAGCTATGCTTCTCAGCCATATTCTGCACGCTCTCGCCTCTCTGCCATGGAAATTGACATTCCTGTTGTGACACACACATCTTAAAGGGACAAAGTCTTGGAAGTCAAATTTTTGAGCTCACTCAAACCGTGCAAATTGCAGGCTTGATTCTCTCTACTGCCTTGCACTGGGTATAATCATTTGTAAGGTCATTTTCCCCAAGATGCAGTGCAGTGGAGACTTGAGATCAGTATCTCTGCTGTTCTCATGTGTTCTTCCCTGAACAGCCTTTGTAGTTTTTGTTTGTTTGTTTCTTTGCTTTTTCCTCTGAGCTCACTACAGACAAAAATTGCTGCTAACGCTAGGGATAGGACACTACAGTATTATCTGTTTGTGCAGACTGCCTTGCATATCTGTTCATCCTTCTGCTTATTGAGATCAAAGCAGGTATGAACCTCTTTACTACTTTAATGAACTATTTTTATATTTGGATCCCATTAGAGGACTGTGTACATGGACCCTCGCAGCTGTGTATTATCCGGGTGCAGACAGTGGGAATGGATATAGGAGTTTCATTAAGTTTCTTGTTAGAGATGAGAAAATAACTTAGTGTAGTCAGAAGTGTGTTATTAGTGGGAGCACAAAGGTGATTAAGAAATGGGTTACAGAGCTTTCATCTGGACACGTGTATTTTAAGATTGGATGACTAAAAAGGGGATTTGTTAGACTAATTCAGTTCTGTAGCACTGCTCCTTGTTTTGCAGTGCACACACAAAAAACCACCTGCTTATGAACTTCTGGTAGAAAATAGTGTCAAATTACCTTTTATTTTCAAAGTAGCTTTTGAAGGAATAAGTGATTTAGCTATTAACATCCTTCTGTACTGTGAGAACGATTTGTGAGTTATTGGAAACTAGAAACTTCTGTGAATTTTCTTTCTAGTCTTTTTTAAAAAAGTGAATTCTCTAGATCTATTTTGAGATTAAAACAGAGACGGCTTGTATTTAAAACCAAATCTGTTTAAAAGATTTAATATTTTATTCAGATGCCATCTTCAAGACCCAAAAGATGGATTTGCAAGTCAAACAAGCTTACAGTCTAAAATCCTTTAAAGTGTTATTCAGTTCTGGAGAGGAATGTCAGTCACTACAAATGGATTAGGAAAACCGTGAAGAATTCTGAAGGCTGTGAAAGATTGTTTTAGAATGCTGTACACAAGCTGTAATGTCTCTCTAAGAAGGGAATTGTGATCCTGTGGAGAGATTTTTAAATCTAGATTTATTTATTTTTTAATGTGCATATAAACAAAATCATTGTTATTTGTATTTTTCACCTCTGCTGTTTATGGGAAATTTTATAGTCTGCAGTTGTTGCAGGACTTTCATGCTGTAGGTTGTTTAATTACTGATTAAGACTTTGCCTTTTCAGCCTTGTTTTTCCACACCTTTCTAATGACCTATTTTAAAAGCCAGCTGTTTCCTACATTTCCACATCCCAACTGGAGAAAGTGTCCTGTTCCTATTTTCTATAAGATGTGAGCTCACAAGTTTTTAGAAGCTTCAAATATGAGGAAGGTTTATAAATTCCCAACCTGGGATGTCTTTAACTCATTTTTACCTCCTCAAATGCAGAGTGGGCCAAATCTGGAGGATTAAAGCTTTTCAGTATGGACTTTGAAATTACTTAGGAATCTGATAATAGTGCAGTGGGCACTGTTACAGTTAAGGCAGTTATTTGACTTGCTGAGATTTTGGCAAATTGAGGTTTGGGTTTTAAGATGTCATGGCAGTATGGAAAGTTATTTTGATTGGCAGCATTCTGGAGGTTAGCAGATATTTGAATTTCATTAATCTCAGAACAAATTTCTTTTGCTAAAATGAAGTAAGAAGTCTTTAATTCTATTTCTGTGAACTCTATAAGGTCCTGAAAATCAATTCATTTCCTTTATAATAGAAATATGAACAAATGCTCCCCTGGGCAAATCTTGTTGTGTTACAGTCTGTGCGATGACAGTGTATTGAGAGGAATCTCTTTGTGCAAACCAGCAGGCCTCAGAAGCAAGTGGACCAAGTGAGGAAGCTGATCTCTGTTGTAAGTTCCCAGCACAGTCAGTGGAGCTACAAAGCCCTTCCAGAAGGTGACGGTGTGCTTGGTGAAATAGCAGTCTAAGGAATCACCGTAGAGGATAAAGAATCCTTAAAAAGACAGGCCTCTGAAGTTGCACAAACATGATACCCTTTAAGTTTTCAAAATGTGATGTTAGATGAAGGATCATTTTTTTAAAATCAGATCATGACTTGTATGGGATTAGAACATGTATAATGCCATGCAAGGTCTTTATTTTATTTTTTCTTTAAAATGGAACTTTGCTTTACAGTTACTCTTGCTGTCTAACCACTGACCTTGTTGCTGCCGCAGGGACTGCTGCTTTGTGATTTCACATAGCTTTGCTTCCTCCTCCAGTGTCTTTTCTTCTTTGTGCCTTGCTTAAGTTATGGGTTGGCCAGTAAATGTCTGTTTATTGTCTGTGTCTGGAATGCTTTTTATGCCTAAATTTATAAAGCATTGTGACTGTTTTGGAGGGGTGATGAGTACATCTGTGAGTGACTTTAAAAGGACCCAAATCTTCAATATCTTCAGAGCCTGGCAGGCCAATGCTTTCTTTGGACAGTAAGTGCAGCCAGTGTTTTGTTCTGTATAGTTTAGATAGCAGACATCTGTAACAACTCTTTTGCATTCCAACTTTGATTTATATGCAGTAAACTTTCAATTAGTATTTGCTGCTGCCTGAGCTGATAACCTGTTGCTTTGTAAATTGTCTTTTCAAAAGTCTGATCTATGAAAAGCAGGAATCCAAAAGTTAATGGATTCCAGTATAAGCTGTGGTTAAGTAATATTCATCAAAAAGGCTGTTGCTTCATGTTGTATCAGGAAAGCACAGCTACATCTCTTTCAACAGTGCTGTTAATGTGAGTTGCCGCTGGATCCTAAGTGAAGTTAGCTGGAAGTGCTGTGCTCTTTCTCACCTTGTTTACAGAAGGGGTGGCCAACCTGCAATGCTTGAGCTGAGTGCCACTCCAGTGAGTCTCCTGCTAAGGTAACTGCTGTACCCAGCAGTAGGCCTGGGGAGGAACAGCATTCCCGGGGCTTGGAGCAGACACATGTCCTGCAATTACCTATGGCAGGGAAGAGCTGCTGTGGAGCCATTGGCACTCCAGCCTCTGGCCAGCTGCTCCTTCCTGGGCAGGCACTCTGGGTCTTGAACACAGGGTTTTAATTTGTAGCTCATGCATTCAAAGGTTGGGTGCTCTGGCTTATGGGAATCTGTTTTGTTGTTTTTTTTTTTCTAAGTAATTCCTGTCCAATTTTTAAAGTTGTGTTACGTACAATGTGGATTCTTTTTATGTGAAGCAGAAGATATGTATTTTTAATAAAACATTCTCATACAGATGCCAGTTATTTCATTTAATTTTGTGGAAAACAATAACTATTAGAATATGAAAGATTTTATCAGCTTTGACATTGATCACCAGACTTGTCAGGCAGTTTCAGATAACAGGCTTACAATACATAATACATACTGCATTTTTAACTCCCAAATTTTGTAGTCCTGCTGCTTAAAAAAAAACAAAAAACACTTTCTGAAAATCTGACTATTTCCTTTTATTCTGAAAAGTTCTAGAGTTCTTATTTTCTTTAAGTGGAAAAAGGTTTTTTCTCTTAATTTAGATGATTTCGTGACCATACTGCAGGCTCCAGGGCAGAATCTGGTCAGTGCCACGGCAGAGCCAAAGTAGCAGTGTGACATAAGGAAGAACACAGTGCTTTGCCTCAGAGCCAACACCCCATCTTTTCCCTTGGGTAAGTTCTGCTCCTTAGCTATCACTCACCCAATGCAACTTGCTAATGCAGCTGAGAGTGTCATCTGTGTGGAATCACTTTTCTCCAAGATTGGTAAGCTTGGCTCTGTATGCTCTGGGGAAGCAGTGGTGGCATTAGCTGTCTTCCTTCCCTCTCATGCCAGCTGTGCTGCCAGCTGGAGAATATGCTGCTGCCTGACAGGTGACAGTTGTTTGGGCATCCCAGGGGCTTGTGACAGTGCTGGGCTACAGCAATGGCTTGTAAGGTTTCTCTTCCATCATGTGCTGCTTCTGCTACCCCCAGCTCAACGGTACTGTGGGTGTGGGGGTTCAGTGTCATGGGACAAAATATGAACTGAGCACTGGGAATGCTGAGGCCATACTGCTAATTCACAAAACAGTCTGGATAATGATATTATGAATATGAGACTTGCTGATAATTTCTCAGTAAATTTCTAGTATTTTAAACTGGCACTCTGGTAAACTTAATCTGTTTGGGAAAGTACTGTTTAGATGCGAACAATTCTTGTGGAATACACACAGTGTAAGACAGTTGCCAGTGCTACACGTTACCTGAGGAGGTGGAAAAATGCCTGGATACTTTCAGCTTCTCTGGTTTTACTTCTTCCTTTGCTCCATGTTCAGACAGGCCTCCTGTGTTCTGAGAGCTGCTGGGAGGCTGATTGACTGCTGACACAAATACAGAACTCAACAGAGCTCAGTTTCTACCAAAACATGGGAGTGCCCCATTTTTTTTTTGTACTAACATTCCTAAAAAGCTAACTCACCTATCTTTGCTCATTGAAAACAAATCTCTGAGGGCAAATTTTCCTATCTTTATGTCACAGGAACTGAGTTTGCATCTCTGGTTCAGAGCTATGTAATATCACTTATCCCTTCTTCTACGAGCAGCACCGCAACTAAGCAGTAGCAAATGTTTTTTGTTTGTTTCTTTCTTTCTTTCTTTCTTTTTGTTTTTTATATTTTCGCTTCACTGATGTATCAGCACTCATCAAACTAGACACAGAGAGGCCTCATCCAAGGATGAGCAAGCATGTGGTTTCTGATTTCAACACTGCTTCTTATCTGTGCTCCTGTCAGTTTGCTCATCTGGGTATTAGGCTGTTAGGGACAGAGCTCTTTTTGAGTGCAGCAGCTCAAAGGAGCTGTAAATGCTGAACACGGGGCAACAGAAATGCAGTGAGCTATGGATGTATGAAGTTTAAGGAAGCCTCTCTGAAGGAGTGAAACTGGGAAGCTGGACTGCGAGGGCAAGACAGCTGTCCAAGCATCTGCCCTAGTGAAGAGAAAAATATGTAATTAAATCCCATCTTTTTGCTCCTTTTGCTATTTATTTTCTTTTCTGCTTGCTTAGTTTTCAGGCTCCCAGACAGCTAATCTGGTTTTCCTGCCCGGGCACGTGAGTCCACTGTCAACAAAGGCAGCAGGAATGTGTGAGTAAAGGGCAAGATGGGAGCCTGAGGTTGATTCTTTGTAAGCCCTTAATTTGAGACCTTTGTTTTAAGGAGTATTTTATGTAAAAAAAAAAAAAAACAACAAAACAACATTCTAATTCTGGAATTTTCTGTGTAAGTTGATTGCATTTATTATTAATAAAATGAATATTAATATATATTAGGATATTATATATTATTAAAGTTTATTAGAAATGCTACATTTTGAGAAAAACATGCAACACTGTTAGCAAGGAAAAAGTCATAATTCAAAACATAAGATTTCCCAAAGCTTGTTTTATTTCTTTTCTTTTATTTCCTACTCATTCACTTAAAGAGCTATGGCAAGGAAAAGAAGGGAATGAAGCAAAAATAAAAGTATTTAAATTAAATGGTAAGATTACATTGCTTTAAACGATGCATTAAGAAATTTCAACTCATGCTGATACTGGTAAGTGACAGATCTGAATATTAACCTATCTGACTTAGCTCATGGTTCAAGCTGAATGGTTTAATGCTATTTCTGAATATAGCATAGTGGATGACTTATTGCACTTGTTTGACTCTAACCAGTTCAGCAGCAATAAAGCGTTCTTTCTATTGCTATGCTAAAATGTTTCACCAGGAAATTCAGCCTATGTTTAAAAGTATCATCTCCAGAAGCAGCCGATGTGAAATCACATCCTCCCAGTGGGAGGGTATTTCTCTCCCTATTTTGTTGCTTTCTGTGGCTGCCTATTCTGCTTGATTCTACTATGCTGCTCCTAGAGATGGCCTTGAGAATAGAAGCCCAGCCATAAAAAATACTGATTCCCTTCTCTGTTCTTTCTCAGATTTGTGAGGCAAGCACTTCCAGACATGCTTAGCTTTGAGCTGCCACCTGCAAATGTGACCAAATGCTCTTGGTTCCATAAGTGAGAGTATTTCCCTTGAAGGTAATTGGGAGGGTCAGCCCAATGGCTGCCAGCTGGGTGGCACATGGGCAGCTACAACAAATGACAGTTCTGGCACCGCTGCTTAGAAAGGCTGAGGTGCTGGTGGGACTTTCATCAGTTCTTCTGTCAGCTGCTTGTTGGGTTAGAGAGCTCGTAATTCATTATGGTACATTGGTTCCAGTTAGTTTGCTTGTACTTGTACAAATGCCATGTGGCTGCCTCTTAATTAGCCAGGGAGTTATGAGAACCTTGAGAACCACTAATCTTAGCTGCTGAAGCCTATATGCCTCACTCAAGATGTCTTCTGAGAGCTGTAATTCTCTCATGCTCTCAGCACTAATCTGCTTAGAGTTCCTGTTGGAGATTTTGAGCACTGGGCAAAGCAGAATCTGTTTGGGCCACAATTTCCTACTTACAGTAAGATTCAAATGCATCACAGAGCTATATTTCTTTTTTTAAACCACAGAAACTTGTGTCTTTTAGATAATATGAAAACAATAAATTTGATGAAAAATGCCTCTGAGCTGCTAGCATATTCATACTGAAGTATGAAAAAACCCTTTCAATTCTCAAGTCAGGTAAGTAAGTTAATGCTTCCTGAGAAGAAAGGTTGCCCTTGCCAGTTTCTATCCCTATAAGATTTTTCTTTTCTTTGAAGGCCCTTTCTGTGTCCTTTATACGCAGTTCATCCCCTAAAGAATTCCAGGATCACTTCCCAGCTTTTCCAGGCTTGGAGAATTGGTTCTTTGGGGCCAGGTCCCCATAATAGCTCTCCTTTAGTAACTTCTTGCACGACAAGATGTCTCAGATGACATCTTGTTATTGCTGTAGGGTACCAGAGCAGGCAGGAAGGTCTGCAAAAGCTTCTGTATGATCTATCACAGATAACATAGCATACACCTGGGTTGATTTGCTTCATTAGTGCCATACATTAGTAAGCTAAAATTGATCATGTTTCCTAGGATGGTCCTGGAAATTAATTAATTAATTTATTTATTTATTCCCAGAGCTATTTTATAGTGCTTTGAATTTTGTTACTGACAATCCTCCACTGCCGCAATTTAACACATTTTCTTTGGTTTATTCCTATGCTCAGGCTGACATTAGTTCTGAAACAGAAGCTTGCTACTTTGAGTACAGGGGAGCCTATATTGTGAAACTTATGTCTTTCAGTCCCTCCAAAGAAAAAAGATATAACTAAGTGCTACTGTCAAGATTCCAGGGTGAGCAATTCTGTGATATGTGCTGGAATGCTGCATTCCTGCTTTTAAATATGATAATTTTATGCTGCAAATGAAATAATAAAAAAGACTTATTCTCTTTGGTGGTGTGGAATTAGAATCCATACCTAATTACTGGCCAGGATTTTTGTGCAATGCACCTTGTTCTTGAATTAAGGGGACAGACAGGAAGATAGAGCTAAGCAACAGCAAGATGTATTGGCATTCAATTCTTGAATTACTCCAGTTGATAAAAAGAAAAAAATTCTATCAGTACTTTATATAGAAAGCAATCAGGACAGAGATATTTGAGAACAGATACAATCTTTCAAAAGACTGTAGGATACTGATGTAGTATTCTGAACCAGATCTGAGTCTGTTGCAGAAAATAAAAAAAATCTGAAATGCTGACAAATCAGTAAATGCCCTGTATTGAGAGCAACATCCAGTGTCCAAATTAAACTATACATTAAGTCATGTGTAATAGATTGTGAACTGTCAAGGGAAAATCTGGACACTACAGAAAATAGGTTAAATGAAAGCAGCTGTGTGGTTAAATTCTTCTCCTATTCTCTGACACTAAATAGTTAGCTGACCTTTATCAGATTTAACAAAAGAAACCTCCAGAAGTTAGATAAGGCCTTGGAAATGGCAGCCAAGGGCTATTTCCTGTCAATCTGCTAAACTGATAGCTTAAATCAAGCGGAGTTATTCATTGCTGAAATGCAACGGGATCCTTCTTCCGCCGGGCTTTTCTATTTCATGATGCTCCTGTTTGCCCTACCCAAAACTGACTGCAGTTCTTCAAAGTGTCTCTAGCTCCAGCTACAGTTAAGGACATGCAATAAGGCAAAAACAGTGGGGAAAAACACAGTATCCTGGAAATAGGTTTCTTTAGCTAGAGCAATGGCAATTTTAAATAGCAGAAACCAAGTCATCGTGATCTGTGTGGCATTACAGCCACATTCCCAGGGAAAGTCTGGGCCTAGTTAAATCACAATGCAGAATGCACCCAACAGGCAATCACAAATTGCTTACCTTATTTCACAGTTGGATGAACTCTGTTCAGTGCAGTTTTCAATTACAGAGGTACCGCAGTTGAGGAATGTTAAGTTGTATGTGAGACATATAGACACCAGTCAAGTTGTCTTTAAGTCATAATGTAGCTGGATGTTAGGGATGTCTGGGTGTGCACACTCATTGCCCTGAAGTCATTTACCTCCCAGTGGTCTGGGAACTCCTCAGTCCATCCCTGCATGGATGAGGCACAGCTGGGGATAGACAGTGGACTGAGTGAGACAAGGTGACAGACCAGTGCTTGCAGGAGGGCTTCAGGTGGGAATTTCAGACAGTCCTAAAGACTCTCCCCACACAGCAGCTGCAGGGCCAAGAAAAAATCCTGTGCCTAAACTTCTTCAGTTAACATCTTGGGTGAGAACCTGTTCCTTTCACAGGCTCCTGGTGGATACTGCTACAGGACTGACCAAACTGCATGCAGATAGGATGCTAGTAAATGGTCCATGGAAACGGTTTCTGTAAAAGCACAAATGATCACACAGGACTCACTCATTGTACATAGTTAATATGATGTTTTAACTGTAGTTTAAAATCATCTATAGCAGTGGATGACACATGTGCCAAAGCAGTGGCACAGGATCCCTCAGCACAACCAGGCTATGAAAACTGAGCAGAGAAGCAGGAGAGCCTCAGCTGAAAACATTGCAAGGAAGGATGCTCACAAGGGGAAATTCTCAGCAGCAAATAATCATCTTGTTTGGGAGATCTAAACAGTACACTGTGCCGAGGTCCCAACTATTTTTTTTAAATGCTGTTCATTTATTTGTGCAATGACACTCAGTCAAAAAAAAAAAATAAAAAATTATTTCAATCCAAGATAAGCTGCACTTCACAATTAATTTTGTCCAGGTAAGTCCAATGGTTTTCAAAATAAATTAATTAGCCCTGCTGGAACTGATTTGTTCAGTACAAGTGGTAACAGAAAATTCAGTGCTCTCTTGCTCGAAATATCGGAGAGGACTAAATATTAACAGCTGTTTATGCAGTGCCAGATTTTACTGACCTCCAGTAAACTTAGAAGCACATGGCTTGCCATTTTGAGTGCAGTAATATTACCATAAACCTAACAACAGACTATAATTCAATTAGATTGCAATTTAGTACTACTAACTATCCTGCCAAATAGTGCACTTAGCACTGATATTGCAGCCATTCCTCTGCCATAAAAACTTTGTTTGTAATGTGAGCTGCAGGAGTCAGGGGGCAAAGAATTTTGCCATATGCCTTTTTTTGGCAAGACTAACATTTTTATCTCTCTGATATAGCCACAAGGGAATGAAGTCATTATGGAGATACTCTCTAAAAAGTATATTTATTCCCTAAACGTTAAGTGTGTGATCACATGAGTATTGTGTAATGAAAAGCAACTTAAAATCAGCTTCTATATACCACACCCTTAGCAAAGATACTGAACTGATCTTAAAAATACCTCTAGGCTCTATTTTTGCACTGTGGGTGCAAATCTTAGTCCCATAACAGCAGGGGCCCACATCAACTATGAAGAATGGCTTATTTTATTTGCCCCGGTAGCATTCAGCTAATCACATCTGAATTTATTAAGACTCTTTAATAGACAGTTTAATCACAGAGTTTGCCTGAAAGTTCAGTTGGGTCATTGTATTGATAGTAAAATTGCAAAACCTCAAGTATATCAATTCATCCCTATTCTGCATTGTTCTGTCTGATCCCTGAAAATAGCTGATGAAATATGTATCTGCAGGACTGAAGCCCATCTGCTTATATTTATTACTTCTAACTATTAGTATCTCTACAAGCTTTGTTTCAATGAAGATTACGTATGGAATGGTGGTTATCTGATTGAGACAAGGAAGATTTTCACCCGCAAAATCCTTTTCTGTTTGCCCTTGAGAAATAACTTGTGGAGCTTTCCCTCCTTGCTCAGATACCTTTTACCAAAGCATATATTTATAAGACCAAAAATGAAAAGAACATAGACAAAGAGAGTGACGTTCTAATCGCTTACAGAATTTATCAGCTAAATTATTTACACACATTGTAATAGGAAAGCTGGGCAGACTCAGGGTGGTGCAGTAATACTGTCATTAAGGCTATCAACTGAACGTACACAGACTTTGTAACTGCTATGACACTTCTGAGATTGTTATCAGTGGTAATAATGAAAAATAAAACATCTAAAAACAGCCAAATCAGTCCTTTGTTCAACTACTGAATGAATGGCTCATTCAGCTGTTCTAATACATGAGAGGAACTGGAGCAGAGATGACAAAAAGGGGCCCTGGCCAGAGCTGCTGCTAAAACAGCATTTATACAGACCTGGTTCAAACTCCCAGGCAGAGTCTGTGGAGCCAGCAGAAAAGTTATTGCTATCATTTGAAATGAATATGGGAACTATGATAGGAAAACAAATTCTGTTTATTTTCTGAGATTTTCTTTTTATTTATAGTTTTAATACATACTGCTTGTTCCAAACCCAGGTGCTTGTTAGAACACTTTTTCATGTCTTCTACACTCCATTTTCTGGGAATTTATGTCTGCCAAGGGTATGCTTACCTAATCAAGAAAAAGCTAATTCATTACTATGTGAGAGAATTACTGAAGCTGTTCATAAATTATATTAATGCTTTTGTCCCCCAAAAGGATAGAGCAGAGAAGATGGATTTAGCCATGCTCCAAAGAGCCCTTAGCAAATTCTTTTATTTCCTCTTCTCCCATAACTCTTTGCTCCAGCTCAGAGACGCTTCCTTTGGAATTACCACGCCAGAAGCATTTCAAGAAAAAAAAATTACAAGCTCTGGCTTGAGCCAGAGACTTATGAAAAGTCATTCTTCACTGCATACTTAAAACTACCTGACACTAAGATTCAAAAAATTGCTAGAGGACTTCCACCCTACCTCAAACATAATGCAGTGCATTTAATAAAAAAAAAAATATGGAATATAACAGAACTTTGGGAAAAAAGTAAAGAAAATGAATGAAAACAGCTATATAGAGTCATTGCAAGGGCACTTTTAGCTCAGCATCTAGCCCGAAACTGCAGTTAACATCAAATGCCCAAGGCAGAATGTCAGATTGAGGAAAACAAATAATGCATCTTCCTTGGCAGCCACACGTGGCTTCTGGCAGTGTGGTTCAGAGACTTTCTGAGCTGAAGGTGATATCTCGGTATTCAATACCTGTAAACAGATATGATCCCGGAGAAGTAAAAAAAAAAACAACAAAAATCCTAGATCTTTTCGGATTGATCTAAACTTAAGTGTCCTTCACATCTGATGACAGTTTCACAGCTTAGCTATACTTGAAGCACTTTATTTTATTCTGAGGACTTCTGATTTCCATTTTCTAGTTGATAATTTTGTACAGTACACTTTAGGTCTTGTATTAGAGAAGACAGCCACTCTGTTTTCGGTTTTTCTGTGTCATGACTTTCTCCATCTCTGTCATATGACTCACTAACTGCAGTTTACTGAATTACTTCTATTTATGTAAGCAGTTTTGTACCTTTGATAATGCTTGTCATGCATCTGCTATTCCAAGAGCATGTTTTAGACTTAAGAAATGGAAACATGAAAAAAAAAAAAAAAAAAAAGTGTTTCAGAGCATAAAGATTGTTTCAGGGCATGAACCTTAACACATGGCAAAATTTGGTCTTCAGCCAGCTCAAGAAGGCTGAAGAACTTGTGAATCATTATTGTCATACATTAAGTTCAAGTAAAAACACATTGGTTTGCATATGGTGCTTTCATCCACACTCTGACTTTGATTTTCGAACACTCTCTGAAAACGGAGAAGCAGAAATGTAAGTGCTGTGGGCAGAAATCCAAAGATGACATAGGCTATGCAAAATGTAAGTAACTCTTCAATATATGGGTTGAAATGTCATTTAAGGTGAGGGTACTTTCCAATCTGAAACTGCCAGATCTCTCACAAAGCCATCCTGGTGTGATATATGTCAGCTTCGAAGGCTGACAGCCCGTCTTAGAACCAAGGGACAAGATTTGTTCTCTAAGTCACCCGAGTTACTAGCAGTTACCTTGTTTCCCTCTGAATGTTTTTCTGGAGCTACTCATCTCTTACTGCGGGGGATTTCAGGGAGATTAATTTCCACAGTAAGGTGTAATAGATGTTTGAAGACAAAGGGGATGGCAAAGTCAAACTCTCTGAAGAACATTCATCTTAGTTCTCCTAAAGTGCTCAAGTGCATTTTCAATGACTCAAACTGTGAAGAGCTGCTCTCCCTACACTCACAAACTTGATTTCAAAATGACACGACTGACAAAAGTGGTCTAAATGCCACCTAGTATGTGAAAGAGGGTCAGAAGCAATGGGCATCACTGCTGCCTGAACTGGTCAGAGCCACTCTTGGAGGGAGCGGCAAAGATGATTAAGGGCCGGAAGTATCTCCTGTATGAGGAAAGACTGAGAGACCTGGGGCTGTTCAGCCTGGAGAAGGCTTAATGGGGAATCTTATCAATGGTTATAAACATCTAAAGGGTGGGAGTCAAATGGATGGGACCGGGCTATTTGCAGTGGTGTCTGCTGACAGAGCAAGAGCTAACGGGCACAGACTGGAACACAGAAGTCCCACCAGTGAGGGTAGCAGAGCACTGGAACAGAAAGAGGTGGCGGTTTCCCTCCCTCTCTGGAGAAATTCAAGACACATCTGGATGCCTTCCTGGAGGTCCTACTGTAGGAACCTGCTTTTATCAGGCAGTTGGACTCGATGACCTCGGGGTCCCTTCCAACCCCCGCCATTCTGTACTTCTGTGACCGTTCGTTTCCTAAGCGAAGCTGTCATTCAGCACTAAGGAGCCTGCCCTTGTCCCTTGGCTATCTACTGCTCAATATCGAACCTCCCTTTCCTGAACCAGGTGATAGAGAAGCCAACAAGGCTCAGCCGCAGAACGCACGGCCCGCTGCAGCCCCGCCGCACAGCCGTGGGGCGCCCTCAGCACGGCCCGCACGGAGCAGGCGCGGTGCCCGCCCTACGCGCCAGCTGAGTCTGCGCGGGGCGATGGGCGCGCGGCGGGTGCGGGCGCTGCTGGGCCTGGTGCTGCTCCGGAGCTGCGCCGGGATGGCCGGGGAGCTCCTCGCCACCGCGACTCCGCCGGCACCGGCGCAGGGTAAGGAGGAAGAAGGCAGAAGGTCTGCGGGAACCGCGGGCAGCGCGAAGCTCGCCCCGAGGCGACCGCGCGCCGTTCGGAAGCGCCCTGTCCAGGAGGGGCGGGTGCCCTCGTCCCCACGTCCTCCTCCGCCGCGGGTGGGGCGGGGCGGGGCAGCCCCGAGGCACGGAGCGGGGCGGGCGGCTCCAGGGGATGGGGTCTGGGGGGCTGTTGGCTGGGGGATGTGCCGCCCGTTTCCTCGCTGACGACGAGGAAATCGCCTAGGAGGCTGGCTGCGTGCTGTTCCGTCCTGCTCGTTGCCTTGGGGTCGGTTATATCATAGCCGCTTTTGTAAGGCGGTCGGTGAAGTGCTTCCTGGCGTTTGGGTGGTGGTAGCAGATGTGAGCAGAAAGGTTGGGTTAGTCTGCGTTAAATTCAGGTATCCTTTGTAGGCAGCGACACCTGCCTTTAAAGTCCCGTTTGAGGAGTCTCGTTTATTTTATGTTATGGTAGGGTTTGTGTTTGAGAAAAAACGTCTGACTTGGTGAGGCCTGGGGCAGCAGAGGGCGGGAGCTGCCTGTTTCCCAGTAGCTCCTTAGCAATTAGGAAGGAACTTGCTAGCAGCTGCCTCTTAATCAGTCTAATAGAAGCATAAACCAAAAAACTTGGTTTGAGACAAAAGCTGGATTGAGTTGGCAGCACTGTTCCATGGAAAGGAGTTTCCGTGTGTTTTTATTTCCATGTGATTTTAGGTGGTTGCTCGTGGCACAAAGTGAGCTGTTGAAAGATTCAGTGACCTTTAGGGAACAAGAAATAAGATTAAAGTGAAGAAGAAAGCCTGGATTTCTATGCCACTTCAGTAGTTTTATGGTCTTATTTTAATCCTAAACAAAGTAGTTGGTAAAACGTAAGGCCTTGCTGACTGTCAGGTGACTGTTAGCAGAGGGATGGTCTCATGCAGAGCAAGGAGGCTGTTCAGTGGGCAGCCTGTGGCTGGAGGACATGGCATGCTGTGCTGCCCGTTGCTGTGGAAGTTTAGTAAAGTTGGATGTGCACAAAACAGGCCTACAAAGGTTTTCTGCTTGCAAATATCCCTATAAGAGGGATGTTCTGTGAGGCTTGATTACTGGAGTAAAAGGAAACTTTAAGAGCAGTAACAGTACTTTTTCTAACTATGCCAGCTGGGAAGGATGTAGATAGAAAACAAATTAATACAAACTATCCATGAATAATGGAAGTGTGAAAAGGTCTCTGACTATCTGAGCAGTTGTGCTGTTTTGTTTTTTAGTGGAATAGTGGGAGCTTGCTCCTGAAAGGATCACTGGGCTGAAGGCTACGTGCAGTTCTTAGTGTTTCAGAGCTTTGTCTTTCTTAACCCCCCCCCCCCCCCAAAAAAAAAAAAAAAAACAAATAAAAAAAACTTTGTATGTGCTGCTTTCCTGCATATTAGGGAGGTGGAGCAATGTTTTTAAACAAAGGCTTTTTAAACTCTGCATTCCATTGTACCTGTATTTCATGAAGGAGAGCCTGTATGCTTTATCTGTGTTGTTACACAGGTCCATGAGTGCATTCCCTAGTAGGTGAAGTCATCCAAGTAATTAAAGTATTACAATTCCTGTATATTCTGACAGAATTCTAGTCTTTAAAAAAAGAAAATTGAGTGTAAACAGTAATAGTTCTTATCGATTTCCCCGTGAGAATATAATCTCAATACTGTAGCTAGCTCTGTGCAAGGTGTGTTATGCTCAGTAAAAATGGTACTGCTTATCAAATGCTGCTTCTGCTTCTTGGTAAAACACTTCAGTAAGAATGATTCTGCTTATCAAATGCTGCTTCTGCTTCTTGGTAAACCAGACTTGCTATGTAAAAACAGTTCTTCATTTTATTTCATGTTAGATGCTTAATGCTTATTTCCTATGTCAGTATAGAAGGAGTAGTTGATAAATAACTAAAAATGTATCACAGTTAGTAGTAGTGCTATGCCTGACAATTTCTTTTTCCCTGATGAAGTTATGATAGTGCCTTGAAAACATCTGTTTGAATCTGGAAACTTCAAAATTGCTTTTTTTTTTTTTAATCTCTGTGCCTGTACACATAGGGCTGTTTCCAAGTGGACTGGGAGGCTGTGTGTTCCTTAGCTTGAGAGAAGTTGCCTTCTGTTCTCTACTCTTGTAGGGAACATGTAACTGCTGGGAAATATGGGGATCTTCTAAGTTAGGCAGCCCAGAGAAGTGTAGAAAGCAGAACAAAACTGTTTTTCGAGTTACTGGTGTAGCATTACATTTTGTAACGACATCATCCCTTTCGTAATCAAAATTTTTGCTTGTACCTAGTAGTGTGTATGAGGAGAAAAATCAAAGTATCATGTTAAACATTTGTTGTTACTGAATACACATAAATGTGATACGTGATGTTTTGTTTTTTTTTCTTCTCTAGCATGTTCAGAGTTTTCCAAGAGGTCCTGTGAAGAATGTTTAAGAAATGTTTCGGTAAGATTTTAAGTATCTTTATATATATATATATATATATATATATATATATATATATATATATATAAAATTTATTTTTTTACTGGGAACTTGATGCTTTTCCACTTCCTATTAAGCTGAGTTGTGCGTTGTTCACTTGGCTGTTTGGTTGGTTTTTTTTGTTCTTGTTTTCTGGGAATGATGAACCTGGTTAAACTTCCCTTAATAAGAGAAGATCCAGATCAGTAGGTTCTAGGCTGGTTTTGAGTTGGTAGAAGTGCTCACTTGATGTCCTTCTTCCTTCCAACTGTCACACTGTTATTTCCCTCTCCAGGTGCTCTGGTCTGGTCAGTTGCTGAGGGTATTTCTCTGGCTTGGTTGGAGGGCACTGACCGAGTAGAATTTGGGCTGCACATTGCATTGTGGAAGCACCCAGAACCCACAGCAACCAAGCAAGTTGCTGCTCCTGGTTTTGATTCTTGCCTTCAGTTTGCAAGCAGCATTGGTTGCATTTCCACCTTACAGGAGAGCTGGGTAAAAATGACTCACAGGTGGATAAAATGCCTTGCATTTCTTATATCCAGACAATGAGAGCTAGCTATGAATGAAGCAAGTTAGAAATGCCTTTTTCTACAGATGTCCTGAGCAGTGCATTCAACTGAAGCAGAGTGGATTGGTGCTTTGTAGATGTTCAGATGCGTTGGCCTCCCCACTGCCAGGCTAGGTTACTGTAGCAAAGTGTTTTGATTTCCAATATGACTGTAGAAATGCCAACATTTAAATCAGTGGAATTTGATTGTGTCTTTTACTCAAAAGCTCTGTAGTATGGTAAGTTGTGATAAACATCCAAGTCTGTCTGCCCCTGCAGTGTGAGTGTTTCCAGTTCTAGCCTGTCACTAGATGTCACTGGGAAGATTTGCTTCAAGAGTTCTGCAATTACATAAATTACTGCAAAACTTTCTCAAGGGATAATTGAGAAATATCAAAAACTTATCTGTTTTATGCTTGTTTTATGCATTTATGTATCTTTCTTAAAAAAAAAAAAAATGCTTTGTATAGATGTAGACATTGATTGTGGACGGGTGGACTTTTGTATTTGTTGTCGTAAACCTGGCATTGTGTAAAGAACTCTTCATCTCCAAAAATGCAAAGTAGGAAACAGGAAGTATGGGTCCCTGAAGGTTAAATGTTCGTTACTACCAGTGGTGTGACTGTCACTTCAAATAGGCACTGTGGCTGGTGCCTGGGAGTACAAGACTGGCACATGAACACCACCTTATTAACCTGAGATCTGTGTGAGAGAGGAAAAAGTCCTTTAGATGTCTATGTGCTCTGAAGGCACTGTAGCAGTTACCTTATTCTCAGAACCTGTCAAACCAATGATGGAGACCAGTCTTGTGCCGATGACAGAATGATGGATGATTCAGAGCAACTACTGCAATAGCATCACTGCTAACCTTGAAGGAGTGACTTTAGACTTAATTCAGACAATTCACATGTACATTTAAAGAAGAAAAAGGCTATAAGTAAAGCTATATGCATTTGTTTGAGCAATATGAAAGCAAAGGATTGCTGGAATTACGTAAATTGCTTTAGTTGAAGAAGTTGCAAGTTGATGATTGCGTAGCAGCAGATGAAAATTAAACTTCTAGTGAATAAATAAAAATCCAAACAAACTCTAAGATGTAGTCATTTGATTCATTTAAATAGAACTATAATCCAAAATAATCTGATCTTTGTAGTAATTATAGTTGAGTTAGCCTTCTGAGTTGATGAGTACCTATTTTCTCTTATTTCTATCAAGAAGTTCTGAATACTGATATTGTCATGGATATGCTGTTGCATTTCATTTTAAACGTACTATTTTGTAGGGAATAATGTGTAAGAGTTTTGGTTAGAACTTCTGAATCCAGAAACTCAACTAACTCAAAATGAGTATTTATTACTATAAAGTTACCGTTTCATTAAAAACTGAGAAATTTGTCATGAGATAACGTGTAGATATTGCTTGATGTCTTAAGAGAATCGTCTCTTTGTGTGATTCTCTATTCTATTTACTTGATTTACTGGGTTAATTGTTAATTTTGGTGAATATAAACCCCAGACCCTTTTATTGTCAAGTATACTGAGTACCTTAATATGTTGCCAAAATGATTTCAGACCTGTATAAATATTTATCTCAAAGTACAAAATTCAAACTAGGCTTATTTTGGAATTGTGCCAGAACTTCTGTAGGTTTCATACTACAAGATGCTATCAGCGTGTAATACTGTATCATACTTTTGTCTGTGGAGAGGAGCACTTGATTATAAATTGCTTTATAATTGGTTAATTTTTATAAATTGTTTTCTGAAGATCTGTAACGTTTGTTTGTTTTCCACAGTGCCTTTGGTGTTTCACCAACAACACTTGTATTGATTATCCTGTAAGAAGCATTCTTCCACCATCTTCGTCATGTTCACTCTCAGATGCTCGATGGGGAGTTTGTTGGAGTAGGTACTAATTCTACTTCTGCGGTAGGGATGTGTCTGCAACTATGCTCGGTCTGAAGTGAGGCTGCCACTTACTGCAGCTTTTCCCTGGTAATTTACTGGGAGGGTTGTGGAGGGGTGGGGAAGGGCAGTGGTTATGATTGGAATGTGGAATATCCCTTTGGTCAGTTCAGGACAGGTGTCCCAGCAGTGCTCCCTCCCAGTCTCTGCACACTCCTGGCAGACTCAGACAAAGAGCAGCCTAGACATTAAGCAAGACCTGATCAGCAATAGCAAAATGCTGGTGTGTTATCAGTACTATTTGAGCCACAATTCTAAATAAAAATACAACACTGTATGGGCTGCTGTGAGAAAGTTAACTCCATCCCAGCTAGGCCCAGTAGGGAGTGACACTTGTACTGCATCCTTTTGCAAAGTAGGCATTAAGGGTTTTACTGATGCTAAGGGTGCTTTTTACAGGTAGGTTGTTGGCTTGTTTTTTTTAATAGAGGAAGGATTTCTACCTTCTGTGGTTTGTGTTTCTGGAATGAATGTAGCTTAAACACAGAATTAAAACATCTTAATGGAGCATGTTCCTGGCAAAAGTGTTAAAGGTTTAAAAAAAAAATCAGAAAAAGATGTGTTTTGCTTCAGAGATCTTTTTTTATGAGTTCTATGCAGCAGTACGTTGTGGTTGATACCATCTGGATCCCTACCTGTGTGACCTATTGCTGGGTACCATTTTAGCAGGGGAGTTGGACTTGATGATCTCCTCAGGTCTCTTCCAACCCCTGCAGTTCTGTGGTTCTGTGGCCTATTCTTATTGAGGCTCTCCCCTTTAGATTTAGTAGGAAACTTAATTAATCTGTGAGCACAGTCATCTTAATTTTCCTTTTTGCAAATAAAATGAAGGGACAGGCATTGGCTCAGTTTTGCTGAAAATAAAGGTGAATATTGCAGCTCTCAAAACTCAAAAACAAATGACCAGCTTCCAGTTACAGTTTTTTATGGAATAAAATAATAACACATTATCAACTGTTGCTACCCATAATGTACGTACACTGCTGCATCTACATAGCTGCTTTTTGGTCACAGTACAGTGACTGAAGTAGTTATTGGCAGGGCAGAACTGTGCAACTGCACTGGAAGATAGGTATAATATAAAGTATTACAGAATTACAGAGTTGTAACAGTTTTGAATGTGTAAAAAGCAATTTAAAAAGAAATTCTCCTCAGTGTAGATAATGCATAATAGCAAAATTCTAATGTGACTTGGAGTTCTGATTGGATTAGGGTGTTGGTTTTTATTTTTTTGTGCATGGAGCTGAAAAAAGGCTTGGGAATGAGAGGGAAGAACTATGAGGAAGATAAATGTTAAACTCTAGCATTAACAGGTTAAATTTATTCATGTTTTTCAGTAAACTTTGAGGCTTTAATTATTGCCATAGCTGTAATAGCTGGAATTATTCTGGTGTCCATAGCGGTCTGTTGCTGTTACTGCTGTTACTGCAGAAAACGTTTCAAGAGGTAAGCAAGTGTTTTTGATTTCTTCGCTAACTTTGGGTGCTGCTCTTCCCTAACCTGCTGATGCACCAGAAACAAAACAAAGACCCCAACCTTTTGCGTGCCGGCATATTAAGAGTCTTCTAATTTGGAAGCATATTTGGTCACACTGTTTTATTTATTTCAGAAAGACTACAAGAAGATATCTAGTGACAGGTAGTGACAGTGGAAATGATGCTGGAATGACAGTGAAGTGACATTACTAGTGACAGAATCACAGATGTATTTTTTAAATAAGCTATTGCTTTACGATCCTACACTTTACATTTCCTTATTAAGACTGGGCATGAAATATTTAAATGGCCGAAATGAGTACTACTTGTGATTATGGAATGAGTGATGTCTTCTAAAGCAAGCAAAAAGGGATCAGATGGGGAATGTGGGACTGAGCAACAATGTCCTGTGGTATTTGGTACCCGTGCTCCAGGGTCTGTCAGTGGGTTATCAGTATCCCACTGTGCTTGCCAATTCAGTGAAATATTCTAAATGTAAGATGCTGCTCTTTTATTTTAGGCTATTAAGGTTGATTTGTTTCCTAGTAAAGTAATAGTGGAGAAATTGAATGTTTCTTAGATCTTGGAGATCTAGTAAAAATTTTTTTTGTACTACTTTAATTAGCTAATGTCCTTTTGAAGGAGGGAGCATTAGTTGATGAGCAGCTAGCACACAAAAAAACTCAGTGCTGTCATCTGAAGTGGTAAGTGGTTATTTCCTAGTGAAACACCTGAAAGGCCATGTTTATTGGGGCATCACACTATTCTCCTTAGCATCGGTGAAATTTTAGAGTTTTAGGTTTCTGGGTAGTGTAGTTCCAGCTTTGAAATTTCTCTTGTGAATGAAATGTGGGCCCTCATTTCTTGATCTGAAATGATTTGTGTACTATTTCAGGTAGATATAATTCACTGTCCTTGTTTGATTCTTTTGTTAGAATTTATGCACTTGTGCATTGTTTAATACTGTCCTTCAAGCCAGAGAAAAATTATACATCTGTGGCTTTCAAGAAGAAAAAAAAAGTAATTTTTTTCTCTTCCTTGAAGATGCATGTACCTGCTCTGCTGGCAGATTGGTCTGTCCTAGTGCAAATCCATCCCATAGCAAAAATTGCTAACTCCATAGCCCTGATGAGCCCTGAGGACTACATAAAACTGCTTTAGATTTTATGTAAGATCTGTCAACTTCTTCTGCAGAAGAACTGTGTGGGCTCTTGTGGCTGACACGCAAACAAATAGAGCTTGATTCCTGTGAAAAAAGAGATTTGTGTCCGACTTCAGTTTTAGTAGCTAAGTCGTCAATCACTACTGTAACGTTTCATTCTAAAAATAGAGGGTTAGTTGAGAGTCATCTTATGTCACTACTCCAAAGGTGTCAAGCTTAATCTTTTGACACTTAGAGGATTTAGAGGTCTTGTCAAAGTGGGGTCCGGCTTATTTCAGGAAGATTCAGAATGTATTATTACACTGCAGTCTGAGATATTAGTGGCTTTAAACCCACTCGTTCTCAGCAGGAATTCGTTTGCCCTCTACTTCAAGATTCGAGGACACCTTTTCCATCAAAAAAGCTAGGTATAAATTGGAAAAATGAAAACTTGTAGAAGTGCAGTATTAGGTCTGTTTTGTTGACTTATTGGGTTTTCAGAAACATCAGCATTTTTTCTGAGAGTTTACAGTTTTTCTGAGTATACAGTTGTATAACTGTACAGTTATATAATGTTTTAGAAGGCAGCATCTGACTCCATGCCTACAACAGAAATCCTTTGGCTTTTAGGGCACTCCTGCATTTTGTTATTTTACCATGTGCTTGGACTTTGAGTTTCATTCTATGTACTTGGGATACAACTGTTCATGAAACTGTACTAAAATAATAAACTTTCTCCTTAACTACTTCAGATTATCCACCCCTCCCCCTAAAAAGAGTGATTGTTCATTTCAAATTTTCTGATTTTTGATGAAAAACTTAATTTCTTGGCTATGTCCAGAAGTCAGAAGTTGATGCTTTTTTAGTTATAGGGAATAAATACATTCTCTGAACCCTATACCATCCATTCATTGATTTGGTGGCTTTCTATTCTATTTCTATATCAAGACCCATGTGAGGTGAGACAATCAAGAAGGCATCAGGGTCTCCAGTCAGGTAGATTTAAAGAAGGACACCTGTGAATAGAAGCTGCTAGTCTTCTTGGGCGTACAAATATGGGGAATAATTCATCAGACAAAAGGATCTAGCATAGTTTTCTAGTAAAGAAAACCTGCTGTTTTCTACTGTTAACACCCCCAAATTATTAGAGTTAGACTTTCTAACTTTAAATGGTAACAAAAATGCAGGGGCTAGAAAATTTGTACATTAAATGCAATGTGGATTTTGAATTGGTGGATTGCATTTAAACGTCTTATGCATTCAAATGTGTATATACTGATGGAACAGGTGGGAAAATTGAGTTCGGATTACTAGTTCTGACCTCCTTTTTCATGTTAAAACATTAGACATGCTCTAATTAACCACTGGATGTCACTCTTGCTTAACTTGTGTATTGGTTGCTGCAGATGTATGGCATTGTAACTGTTTCACTATTAGCAGATGTGTTAGTATTGCAGATATTAATAACAGACCATCTCCATATAGTACATTCAGTTCTGAAGAATGATCAGCCTCTGGAAAAGTATGGCAAGTGTCCATTCACTAGTCCTAAAGAATTGTTGTTTAATTCTGTCAAATAATTAACAGACAAATATTGTTTAGTGTATGTTTTGGAGTCTTACAGTTCTCCTATGATATAGCTAATAAATAAGTGAAGCTGAGCTTTCTCAAAGCAAGTCACAAAGCTTTTCCTAATGGCAGAGAAAGGCTGTATGCTGCAACTCTTACTGTGTTACACCATTTTAGTACATGCATTCAGGAGAGTGCACATAGCTCAGATGTACCTTGTAGGCTCAGCATTTCCCAAATTCACACAGCTGATACACTCACCTAGGTAAGTCCTTGCTTGCTCTGTAACAAGGCAGACAGCTGATGAGACAGTTCATTCAGACTGCTTTCCTGAGGGCAACTTGAGATTGGATAGCAGTGGTTGTTGGGAAAGATAAATTGTCCTGACACCAAAGGCTTATGAGCCATCAGTCTTCTTTCAAGGAGCAACAATGAACTTAACATGTATGTGTGCATGTATGTGTGCAGTTGGCTTACTCTAAATGGGGTGCAAGGCACAGAGGAAATAGCAAGTAGGATCCCTGTTTCTCAAATGGTCTGCGACCTATCTGAGGCTTTAAATTTTCCTGTGAAATTTGAATGGCACATTACCACAATGAAAAAATCATATGGGTGTAATAAAATGTGAAAGGGTAATTCTACAAACTTTTCCATTATTGAGCAATTAAATTTTATATAGCTAAATGTAAATGACTAAACATGGATTGTTTAGCACTGCAGTTGCTTTTTCTTCCTCGTGCCTTCTAGTAGACCAGACGAAGAAGAAGAACAGCTAGCTAGAAAGAGAGAGGAACGAAGACTGCAGTCTCTTCAGAGGTAAGTCATGGCAGGTTGATGAATAGCTACATGCCTGCAGTAATATAGGAGTATTCTTCCTTTCTAAGGCATACATAGAATGCTAAACAAAGACTCCGATAGAGATACTGTGAAGTTTCCTTGACAGCGTCATACTTCTAAAGAACTGCTCAATGTGAGATTTACAGACTGAATTAGGAGCCGGAGTTTCTGTAACCTCTGAGAGGTTGATGATCACTGTAGTAAATACCCTGAGCTCTCTGTGCCAGCTGAGAGCAAATGGGAGGGTTGTGTCTGAAGTCTTGCCCTAGTCTCTACATTGGACTGATGCCCATCTGTGGCATGATTTAATGCCTCATTGAGGCTGGGATTCAGGGATGAAAACTTCTTTGAAGTCATTTAATAATTTGTTTGCTTTCTTTTAAAAGAAAGGTAGACAAGATGATAGGTAAAAATCAGTTAGAACTTCTGCTTAGAGGTAGAAGACTTTCACTTAGGTGTTATTTTATACAATCCTACATTTCTATTTCTGTGAAAACTGTGCACTGTGTAGAAAGAAGTGCAAGGCTAATAGTGCTATGAAGAGTCAGCCCTGATACAGTGCTGCTCAGTGAGAGAAGCATTCTTCAGGGTGGAGGATTTTATCACTTAGTTCTCCTGTGACTAGTCGTTCATTATTTTTTAGATAGGTAAGGCTGTGATACTACATGGTACCTACCTGCACTATGTACTTTTTGAATCATAGTTCCTTCTTTGGTCTTACCAGTAAGATACCAGGTGGGCACCTTCACTGCCTGGCCATTGCCTGCCATTTTCTCCTCAGCTTAGATTCACTGCTAGTATGAATAGGGACTGCAGGAAGCAAAGGTGTACTTCCAGGTAAGACCCATTGGCAAGGTTTTGAATGAAGGCATTAAGTTTCTCATATGGGAATATTCCACATGTTGACACCTTAGTGTGGAGCATGATGTCACAGCTGTGCAGTTACTCCAGCTTGACACTTATGAATTAGTTAATCTGAGTCTTGTTATAAAGGATGCATGTTCTTAAGACCAACCCTGACAGCTGATGTAGCTGTGATGACTAGGTTAACTATTTATTGTAATAAGTGATGGACTTCTGTACTAGTCATATGCTTCTCCGTATATTCCATTAAGTGGATTTTCTATTATATTCATATCCTCCTTCTGTCCTATCATCTTTTGTCTCAGTTTGAAACAGTTGTGTCAACCTGCATACTTTAGTTCTCACAAACTTTCCTATAAGTCGTTGATAGTTTCCTGCCCTCAAAAAAGGCTTTCACCAAGTGAAACATCCCTTGGAGTATTTATTCACAGGTAGCCAACTACTGTTATTTCCTTGTTATCTTCTATTACCTACTAAATCAATATGATGGAGTACAGATATCCAAACCCACCTTGCTACAAACATTTATGTCAGTGTTTGTCTATTAGCAGACTGTTAAATTCTGCTGTTGAGAAGCTTCCTCCAATACTATCTGATAATTGTGCTTTCTTGGGAAATACAAGGAATGATCAAACCACACATGTTTTAAAGTTCAGGACACTATGATTCCTCTCTCTCTCAAGTTCACTGAAAAAAAAAAAAAACCACCATTGAATGTATGTAAAAAAAAAATCTGCATGTCTTTTTTCATTCTTTTTGTTGATATTCTTTTGATTTTTTTGGCGGGGGAAGTGTACCACTTTACACTGTTTGCATTATGATTTTTGTTACCTTTTGTTGCTTTTTTTCTTTAGGGAAAACTTCACATAGTGTGTGATAATCAATGTGCTTTGACTATTATGAACAAGCTTTTACAAAGACATGATGAGAAATCCTCTAAGATAACTTTTCTGGCATTATGAATACCTCCAGAATTGTTATGAAATGTTCTTCAGATAGCAAACTGCCTGGGATGATTTGATAAGACTAATTGAATAGTTTCATAAGACTAATACATGTCTTCTGGTGTACTAATATGGATCCCAGTTTTTCGTCAAGAACCTTGACAAGCTATGTCCCTCATTCATTCACTGTCACCCTGCCTAATATCAAGATTTGACCTTTACAAAATAGAACTGCTACTAGTCAGAAATTCCAGTGTCAGCAATACATAGATGATGTGTTACTATGCTTGTTATTCACCCTTCTACTGTTATCATGTCCACTTTAGTTTTTTGAAAATTGGATTGGTGAAGCTGAGAAAAAGAACAACAGAGAGAAAAGAAAAATGGTTTTCTACTGAAGGGAATCCTCACAGAGAATCCTGTGAGGAATGTGAGCATTTTGTTGTATGCCAAAACCATTTGCCCTGTTGTGCTAAACTTATTTAGGCCATATATGTGCTATATTCAGTTAAATGAGCACTTAATGTGTATTTATTCTAAAGCAATGGCTCATGACCAGGGGCACAGAGGATAAGTGTATACCATAACGTCTCTACTGTGATCTGTATGTCAACTTCAACTTGTTAATACAATTAATCTTTAGGAAATCTGATGCTTTAGGAATATATACTTTGCTGTGCACACAGAGGAAGTGGTGTTGCACAATTTACAAAGCAGAACTAAGACTGAATCAGTTCTTGAACTAAGCCTAGGAACAAGGATTGCTGGAAGCAGGCTGCCCTGCCAGAATGATTGCTGCAGTCTTGGAGTAGCAGCTCTCTTTCCTGGCTTGTGTCAGGACTGTCTGTGAAAGAGGTACACTGTTCCAATTGCAGGACAAAACAGAACAGCAGCCCTGGGGTATTTCATGTGTTCTGAACACATGTACTTGTTTCATACCCAGGGAGAACTTGGTAAGGTTGTAGGGAAAAAGCTGGGAGCAGGCCAGAACACCTCTCCCTGCCTATTACTTGCTTCCTCTGAGTCCTGTATGAGAAGGAATTGCTAATGTACACTAAAGTACATTAATTGTCTTTTTTGACCAGTAAGCTAAGAGAAAATGTGATCTATTATTATAGGAATATGTTGGTATCTAAATTCAGAACTTTAAATACACTATTACATTAAGTAGAAACACAAGTAAGTATCTTAAATGTTGCTACTACACAGTGGTGGGCAGTGAGGGTGGTTGACAGCTGGTGTCTAACATCTTCCTTCATTTTTCCCTCCATACCTTTGCAAGGGAGGGATGGGTGAGAGAGAAGAAATTAACTCATTAGGTGCTTGGTTTCTGGAAATGGTTAAAGTTTGGCAGTGTTAGATACTGTCTTGAAAATTTAGGCAACATAACTAGATGCTTTTTTTTTGTACAATATTGCAATATTTTAGTCTTTTCTCTGCTTCAGTACAGTGTTAAATCATAGAAACTAGTAGTTCTCACACTTGTTGTGCTGCTTAAATAAAGCAGTAATACAGCACCTTTTGTCTTCCTGAAAATATTATATTGATTAATGATTCTGAAGCACACTGTTTTCACAGCTAAGTTTTACATTTATATTCCTAGCTGGAAAGCCTTAGGGAGTCTTCTAGTATTGCTCCTTGATTCTTGTGTGTATATGTACGTACATCTGGGTACATTACCTACATACAATAAAAAATTATTTTGTCTGCTTGGGTAGGTGTTTAAATATATTGCAAATGTATTTTTAATGATGATATTGGTTAGTGAGAAGTTACAGAGAATCCTGTCTTTAAAATACATAACTGACAAATAATTTTTTAAAATTTATTGCGTATTTTTTACAAATTATCATATTTTGTTTGCAGTTTAAAATAGTCTGAATGTTCTTCTGATGCCTTTGTTTGTTGCAGGAAACATGAAAGAAAACAGAAGCATGATGAAATACGTAAGAAGTATGGTATGTGATACCTTTATTTCAATATTCAGTATCTAAATTTATTTTTTCCCTTCTCCTAATGATTTTTAAAATTCACAGTGGAAGCAAGCTGTTCTATAAGCAGCAGAACTAATCAAACCTGGTTTCCTACTCTTGTCTTCTGCCACCTGAACACCTGATCTCATTGCTCTTATGTTCATGTTCTCTTCTTGTGCTAATTCTCCAGCTAATTCTCTGGGTGAGAGCAGATTCAGAGAGCTGAATGGGTTGTTTGCTTAGGGTAGGTGTTTAAATATATTGTAAGAATATATATATATAAAATATATGTATATAATATATATTCTTTCTGCATCTTCATAAGAGTGCTGTTGTTTTTTTTAAGTTCTTGAATTCAACAAAACAATCTGGCTGAAATTTGCTAGGAGACCTAGACCTATGGTTATTGAAGGAGGGCAGACTGGCTGCAAAATAAACATTTTAAATCAAGCTTTAAAAAAAAAACCAAAACATTGTGATTCAAATTGTTGGGGCTTGTTTCTTGTTAAGTGGAATGGTGGTTCAGTAGGAGCTGCATATTGCAAGGCTGTGGGGCCTGGTGCATCATATAGGAGACTTATATTATCTAGGCCTGTCAGTCCTTTCAGTTTTCATTTGACTTGTTCATTGGGTTAATAGTACTCTGTGTTCAGAGATAGATATGCTAAAACTATTCTGCACTTATTATGCAAATTACGATAATGTCAGAGAAGGTGATTCTAGGGGTCTGAAGAGTCACTCAAAACTGTTAATTTATCCTCCTCTTAAACTGATTGGCAGACTCTGGCAATACCATGAGTCCACAATGCAGTGTGTCCTGATGCAGATATAATACTGTTGGTCTGTATGGGAAATTCTCTCCCTGGGAAGTACACTATTCTGCTGGAACAGAGGAAAAAAGCAGTGTAAAGCTTATGCTGAAGAGTGTTGTTGAGAGAAGAATTCTTGTTAGACGTCAGTCATGAATTTCAGTCGTGTAGTGTTTTGTAGGGTGACCGAACTGTGGTTGGCAGATGGGATCAGTTTCAATAGGTCTGATTGTTTTTTTAATTTAATTTCTTTTTTTAAAATAATCAACAACCTTAGGATTTGACTTTGGAATAGCAGTTAGTATATCAAAGCACTGCACTGGGGTTAAGTGACATTTCAGATAGCTGTGTTCAGTTATTCTGGTTGTGATATTTAGTTTGTCTGTGGATGGCCATATATCTTTGTGAAGATGAGCTTCTCCCATCAGTGCTTAACTTCAGGAATGCTTGGTTGAATCTTGCTTGGAGTACATGGGTTTTCTGAAGAATAGAACTGTGATTCAGGCCTCTGGGATACATATACTAAATTCCCAATCTTGCTTGTAGCTATCCTGAGAGTTATTGTCATTACTGTCATTTTGCCCCTCAGCTGAAGCATGGTGGGCTGTCAGTGACGTATTTGGGAACACATTCACACAGTCTTTGTTAGTGGAACATCTGTTTTGTCAGGAAGCATCAAGAATGTCCATTCTTTCACATAGTTAGACTTTGCAATGCAGTTTGCCCACAAAAGATTACAATTTATCTGTCAGATTTTAGTAGGAATTTTTTATGTAAGGTTTACTTGTTGACTGGTTTGCTTTATTGCAAAGTCAGATTAATTTGTGTTACCAGATATGTTTGAGGCCTGTATTTCAATAATTCATTGTTTGCCCTGAAGGAAAACTGAACTCTTATGTGAATCATTGGAACATACTGAAAGGAGGCATGTAACTGAAGAAAGGTGAAAGACAAAACATACAACTTCTGAAATTCTTAAATATCATTGCTGATCTGTACAGCTTGTATTCTGATAACGTGCAGACACATGGCTGTCAAAAGAAGTCAGACAGCGCAGTAAGTCCAGCTATAACCTTTAATCTTCTGTCTTCATTTTTAGCTGTCAAGAAAATATATATGTTAGCATATTAAACATAATCTAATAAAGATTGCTGCAAATAATTACAGAGACACTAGATTATTTTACACTCTTAAGCACTGCAGAGATAATTCTCAGTTAAGTAGGCATGGATGAGTGGCAGAATGACAATGACTTTGTTAACCTGACTCTGTAGATTAAAATGATCATGCCTGAAATTTCAGTATTTGGTTGGCTTTAAGGGAATGCCTTTTCCCATTTCATCCACCAGCTTTCATTACCCCATTTAAATGGTAATTACACATTTATAATGCATTGCAGGTGTCACTCTAGCCACAGTCCTTTGGGAGCTTTGGAAGCTATAGAGAGCTTTAGCAACCAGGAATACACACATTGAATTCTTTCTTTGTGACAAAATTTGATAGTATTTCTCATTTGCTCACATATGTGAATGCAGTGTGATTACACAAATTATATGTTGACTGTTAGAAAATTTTAAAGTAGAATTCAGAGTACTGTGCAGCTTGTATAACATACAAAGGAACTACAACTTAATTGCTGCTGAATTTGCTGCTATTGTATGTTCAGTATAGCATTAGTAAGAAGCTGCTTTATTTTTTTTCCAGGATTTTGCCTGGAAGGATTCTGTATCTCTTATTTTTACAAAGTGATTGCTTTTCAAGGTTTTGGGCTTCCAAACCTCTTCAATACTGCAAAGGTTTTGATAGCCAATTTAGTAATGCGTAATCCTTTTATTTGATGTGGCACATTTATTTTTATATTCAGTAGTTTGTCTCATCAGATGTTCTCCTACTTGTTATGCATACTTCATATTGACCTTCTTTAGCGTTCTGGATGCATAATGGTGAAACTTGTATTGCTGTACATTTGAAGCTGTTTAGCTTGTATGTTAAGAGTAGGGTTGTTAATTTGAATGTTAAAGAGGAAATAAAGATATGCAGCATATAGCAAACCAGCTCAATTTTTGAGGTGTATACAATGTCTTATAAGTATTTCTTTTGATTCTGTTTTCCAGCAATGCTGGTATGTGATGAGGGTGAGACATTGGATAGTTAGCATGGTATATGGTATAAATGAACATGCTGGGAAGACTTATGAAACAACAAGGCAATTGCAGAAATTTAATATGTAGTGGGAGGCCTTATTTCATACAAACTAAGGAAAGATGTTTGACTATTATGCCTTTCAAATTTCCTAGTCCTACTTAAATACTGGTAAGTAGGTCAAATAGTAATCTGGTAATGAAGATGAATAAAAGTAAGATGCTCACACTTCTTATATGTGTCCTGCACATCAGTATTTATGTTTACAGTAATGTTTAAGGGGCCTTACTGCAAACAAGACTCTTCAGCCTGCAAGCGTGTAGCTGCTTTGAACCTGTGAGCATAAATTACAAGTTGGGTAGTCACTCCTATGCCAAGGGAAACAGCCTTCATGTCTGGTTCAAGGCAGTCTGTGAGCTCCAGTTGCACTGGGCATGCTATCCAATTAGCATAGGCTTGCAGCTCCTCTTTAAGTATCACGGCTAAGAGCAGCTGTGGCAGCTGACATTAGCTTTCCATCATGCTGCTTTTTTCATGTCTCCCCTTTTGTCCACTTACTGGGACCTGAGACATCTTTGTAAGAATTGATTGAAGTAATGAGTTGCTCTCTCTCTTTTTTCACTTAATGCAATCTAATGATGTACTTAAAATACTGAAGATTGAAGAAACTTAAACCCTGGATGCATATTTGAGGGCAAGATTGAGCTCCAAAGTTTATTGAATGTTATAACTGCTGTGATTATCCTCATTCAGAAGGAGGGCTTATACCTTCTTTCCTGGGATTCATCCATAGTTCTCAATGCCTGAGCAATTAATTCCAGTACTGTACAAATAAAACAGATCAGAGAACTTGAAGTTAACTTAAAATGTGGAAAATGTATCTATTCATCATCAGGCCTGTTAGTTTAGTAATGTTAAAGGAAGCACTACAAAGAAATGCATTTGCAATAGCAAACAAAAATGGTTCATTCACTTGAACTATCAGGACTAGTGTGAAATGGCTCTTGGCTGAGCGGATTGGGGGAAGGCAGGTAAGACTGTTTGTCCTCTTGAAAATGATATATGAAGTGTATCTTCCCCTGATTAACTGGAAATTGGCAGTACTGGATGTGGAACACCACTTCATTGAATCTGAGCTATTTGAGCTGTAAGAGAACATTTCTGTGGTTTTACTGTGTTACTTGGCACTTCATACACTGGTAGGTATTTGTTTAGATTGAATTATAGGAAAGACATAAAGGCTTACCAGACTGTATACAGAAAGATACACAAACTAAGTAAAATCAGCAGTTATAGTTGTGTGTGTGCATATATATGTCCTTTTTCAGGGAGATGGTTACTTTTTTTGATACACGTTTTGTAGCTGTAGCAGGTCAAAGACACTTACTGGTCAAGGCAGCTCAACCAAGGCAGTCGCTTCTTTGATTATCTTTGTAGTTTTGTCTGTTTGTTTATGAGGCATTTAAGTGGTTAAGCTCAAAATTAAAGTTATCCTTTTATTCCAAAGTTAATTTTGTCAGGGCATCTAGCAGCACCTCTTGCTGCTTTGTGGAAGATTGTTCTCATGTTTGGCACCTCGGCTAATGAGTGCCACTGCCTTCTACAAGTTTAAAGATTAGAAAAAAAATTGAGGTCTCAAAATACCATTGATTTATTTCTGCACAGATGGCTAAAAGATGACTTTCTCTGAATAATTATAGAAAGGGGCAGTGCCTTCAATACAAGGTACTCTGTAGGTTTACTTTCTACCTGATCGAAGCTTTATAAAGGTGACTGACCCATTCTTAGACAAATAACAGCCATTAGATATGAGGGCTCGTTTTAACTTCTTAGAAATTGTCTGCTTGAAATCCTTGCAGCTTGAAGAATTATAAGAATTTTTGTGCATGTTCCTTAATACTGCAGTTCCCTATCAAGTAGTCAGCTGCAGTTAGATACGATAATTGGGCACGCTGCTTGCTTGGCACTGTGAAATGTGCTGTTAGTTTTAAAGAATAGCAAGGCAGTCAAGTATGGTCTGCCTTCGGTCCTTTTGAATAAAAGATCTGTGAAGAGTTCCTACAAGACTGGCCGATGACTAGTGTAGTCTCTTTTCTAATGTTGTAAATGTGAATATTTGTGAATTGGGACTGCTTGGCTTAGCTGTCTTCTCTCTCTGTGTCACAAATAAATGAGCTAGAGAAAAGATTCCAGGTTTGCTGACAACAGTATAAAAACATCGGTATGAAAGAGATTGGCTGTTGCCCTGTCCTTTCACAACAACAGATCAGCCTCTGGACTCTTACAGGACTCCTTATTTTCAGTATGTGCTTCTGCCTAGCTCAGATCTGGTGTGTGGTTTAAAATCCTTTTGAAAGAATTGCTGTATGGAACAGTGATTGCTCAACTAACCTTTAAAGATGATATGCAAATCCAGTCAGTCGGTATAATTGGGTAGCTTCAGTGTTTTCTGACAGTTCTGGTTAAAACATCAAGAGTCTTTGTGATGGAAACATGCTGCCACCTGGATTAAGTGGTGCTCTTGTTTTGGTCTCTGGTGGTTTTATTGAACACAGGGCTGATCTTCATTTGTTCCTAGAGATTGTTGTCCTGTTGCAGAAATGCCCTAAATGGCTGGATGTGACAAATGATTGTGCAGATTTGAAGTAGAGTTAAGATGAAATAGCAGCATGGTACATCTGAAAGGATGGTGATCGTGTAACTTGAATTTATAAACTGACTAATCTGAATCTGCTCTTCCTGAGCCAGCCCTGTACTTAGGTTTTGTAGACCTGTCTCTTTCAGATGCATTCTGTGGACAGTGCCTCACAAATGAGAAATGTGTTCTCCACAAGACTTTTCTTGTAGAAATATTTTCTCTGTTAAACCATGAAATACCTGCTCATAAGCATAGTCTGAGAATTAAGAGGGCTTAGTAGCACTTTCAATTCATTATTTTACTTGAATGTCTGGGTGATAGACCTCTCTTACAAGACAAAAATTCCTTTTAGTTTGATTACATACATCTATCAGTTGTAATGAGACCAGTAATGCAAACCTAAGCAATGCTTATGATAAAGCATTCATGATAAAAGAAATGATAAATGCAGTTTTGTTTTGTTTTGCAGGTCTTCTCCAGGAATCTGATAATCCATACAGCAGATTTGAGAATGAATAAAGCTGTGCACCTTCGTTTGGACATGTAGCTCCACAGTACAGAAAGATTGTGGGTTTATGGTGGTTTCCTTTGTTGCTTGTTTTCATTTGCTCCTTGAGGTTGTCTTTTATTTCCAAAGATGCTTCCCCACCTCCTCCCACCAGTTATAAAACGTAGGTGTGGGTGGATATTTCATGAAATACATGTCTCTATATTTTATCCATATAGAACTGTTTTTCTTATAAATGGTTTATGGTTGTAGAAATGTTCGCTGATTATATTAACGTGTTTGAAACATTACCTTTCTTCCTCTTAAAACTGTCTTCTGTTATCTGATTTAGATGGTTAACAGTCACGATCACGTACTTAAATTCAGCATCAACTGCCACCTAAACCATTCTTCCTCTGTTCCTAAATAAAGATTTTTCTTTATTGTATCTGTTTTTATAAAAATAGAAGGCAACAAGGGGACATAGCTTCACACAGCAGAAATGGCTGATGTTGGTACTGAGGTAGGTGAAACTTCAGCAGGCACATTCTTATTTACCACCATAACATGAGAGCAGTGTTACTTTTTTTCCCTTCAGAAAACGGTCTTCGAAACTACTAAACTGTTGTCTAAGGGCTCAGTGAGGGGAGCTTATTTGTGAGTAAGTGCAGTTATAAAAATCACTGATTTTGAAATAAAGAGATTACTTCAGTTAGCAAAATTGGCAGAAGGTAATTTTTGAAATGAATGTAGAATGTGACTAGGTGTGTATGTACCTACTTTTAAGAAGGAACATCAGCCTCTGTGAACACTTCTTTTGAACGCTTTTTTGTAAGTTGCCAGTGTTCTGTTGTTGTAATGGAATGTGGTGATTTGAACCCAGCCAGCACCTGAGCACTGCTCACTTGCTTATTTCCCTTCCTGCAGTGCAGGCGGAAGCAAATGGGAACAGCACAAGTGAGAAAACCTATGGGTCAAGTTTATGACAGTTTAGTAAGTGAAGGAAGTTGGGGGGGGGGGGGGGGGAAGAAAGAAAGAAAGAAAGAAAAGGGTGATGCAGTCTCCACTTTCCAGAAGCAATCTGTGTAATGGCCAACTCCCACCAAAACACATTCCCCTCAGGTTTTGTTGCTGAGCGTGATGTTGTATGGCATGGACTGTCCCTTTGGGTGGTTTGCACCTGCTGTCCCAACACTTCTCACTTTCCACCTCCTTGCACAGCCTCAGCCTGTTCCCTGGTAGGGGCAGACTGGGGGGGAAAAAAACCCTGACACTTAGCAAATGCCAAAGCATTGGTATGTTATCGGCTCTGCTTTAGCCACAAACACAAAACATTGCACTGTGCAGACTGTACTGTGAAGACTGTTAAATCCATCCCAGCCAGACCCTGTGTAATAAGTATTTTGTTAACATTTTATTCTCCATAATGTGATTTACTTCCTCTTTTTTCCTAGAGGTTTTTCCTTGGGCATTTTTGCTTGCTCACCAGTATGATGCAGCAAGCAAGGAGCTTGTAAACTAACAGTTTAACTAACCTTCCTTTCTGTGTATTATCAAAAAATGTACAGTATTGAAGATATGTTATTTTTATCAATGTTCTTAAAATAAATACTTTAACATCCTTAGTTTGATTGTTTAGTTCTGTTCTTTATGATCGTGGTATAAAATAAATGATCAAGTATGAGTTTGGGAAGAGAAAGAAAGTATTCTGCTTTACTTTCTGATAAAAGAGAAAGAACTTAATGCCATGTAAGTGCAGTAGGAATTAGGTTTTGCTTGTGTGTGCAGGGGTGAATTGCCATTCCTTGCAGTGCCCAGGAACCTACCTGTACTTCAGCTTTAGTGACTGTCTCCTGTTGCTGCTTTTGGTACAGTGATCCTTTCCATTTTTTTTGCGCTGTGATTTTCAGAGTGTACAGTTCCTCGAGGGTTTATATAAAAATATGGCGCCTGGTTCCTGGGTCTGTAGTGGAATTAGCATTAATAGAATAGTAGGGTACAATTTTTTTTCTTGTATTTGACACTTTATTAGTTGAAAATGTCTAATTTCATGTTTCCTCAGCTCAGCTGAAGTCTTACTCAAATGGCTGTCTTGGAAAAATTATGGTCTGTGATAAGAGTGAGTTGATAGCGTGGAAATAAAATGTGCTGATGGTTTTCCCTGGAGAGAACTTTTGCAAAAATGAAGGTCTGCCTGCTGTCTCACGACCCAAGTAGTGACATTCCTGACTTAATAGAAAAGCATTTTTCTTCAGCACCTGCTGCATTATATGAAGGGCTGTCATGAATTCTAACAAAAGAGGGAGGAGGGAAAACCTTTGTTATAATTTCAAAGGTGGAAATGTTTTTAAGGAGTCAAATATTTTGAGAATGTGGAACGGGTGCTACAGTGGATGATAGTTGTGTATTGCATTTAAAGAGAAGGCTGAGTGAGATAAATGCAATTGTAAACACCTTGTTTGCTTGGCTTTCCTAAACCGTGCTTGTGGGTATCAAGAAGTAACAAACGACCAAATGTATTTTAATTGCTATGTTTGCATATGCTAACTTTGTAGTGAAGGTTGTAATTTATACAGAAGTCAAGCTGGTCATCCAGTACTGGAACATTTTGCTTATACAGTTCAGAATAGCTGTTGATGATGAGATCTTTGTGGGCATCGACATTAAAACTTCGTAGGAAATGCAGAAATCCCCAGTCTGTACCCAGACTTCTCAGATTATTTAACCAATGTTTTCTATGATCGTTGGAGGAGTTAATTGGATGGAACATATTCTTCAGTATTTAAACTGAAGCCTTCCCTGAGCTCTCCTGTATTTATTTCTTATTTTTACAGGACTGCTGGATTTGGTTTATCAGCAGAAAGGTTACTATTCTTTGTGTTTTAGTGTAGTCACAAGAAATAGGGAAACAGCTGTAGAAAGAGGTAACAGCCTATCTTTGGTTTTCAGCTGTGTGAACAGTGGCATTTATCATTTTCAATGATAAGTTTCCTCTCCTTCACTCTTTTTAATAGGAAGAGAGAAAGGATGCAGCATACAAACAGAATGAAGATAGAGAGACAGCACAAACTCTGAGAGCTAGAATGCCTTTGGGTTTTGTTTTGTTTTCTCTTAAAGTATCTTGGCATCAGACTTCCATATGTAGTTTTCATTGCCTGTCCTTTCAAAAAATCAGCCTGCTAAACTTCAGTTTATTATTATACCCAGGTATGCCTGAGCATTGTAGCCAACCTGCATGCTAAGTAGTGTCCTGCTATGGCTATAGGATGCTACTAGTAGAACCGCTGAATGTGCAGTTCTTTAGATTTTCACCTGGGCCAGGTGTGAAAGCAGCTGCTAGCACGTGCTTCTTCCCCTCTTCTTTCCTTCTGTTGGGGATCTGTTGGGTAAAGGGACTCTGAGAGGATGTGGTAAGGAGATTGAGGGAGTGGGGGTGTCAGTAGTCTGGGACACAGTGATGCTGGCAGCAGTGGCAAACAACTGCTCTCCTTGCCTGCATCAGAGCTTGACTGTGGTTTGGGGCTGCAGGCAGCTCTGACTGCTGCAAATTGAGGATCCAGGAGGTTGTGTGGGTGGAGGGTGCAAAAAGGACGTCACTGTGCTCGATAGGGAAACCATCAGGTCAGAAGAAGGGTATTTGCTGTTGCACGTCTTAGATTAAGTTTGCTTGTGTTACATGTCCTGTCATACTAAATCAAAATGCTGAGCTCTATTGAGTTGCTGTATTATAGAATCATAGAATCACCAAAGTTGGGAGAGACCTCCAAGATCATCCAGTCCAACCATCCACCTACCACCAGTATCTCCCCACTAAACCATGTCCCTCAGTACAAAATGGAACAATCAGGTATTCTCAGGTTGATTTACTTGTTTCAGCAACCAGGCTTACTGTGCACAGGAAGTGTCATTAAAAATGCAGAGCATTCCTGACCTAGCTTACATACTTCACAAATAAAATGTTTAGTGGTGTCTTATGTGAGCTTGACCAAAACAGGAGGGGCAGAAGGTAAGTCCAAACCTAGAGAAAACTGCCAGCAGGTTTCAGCAGTTTCAATTTATTTCTCTTCTGCTGGAGCGTCTGGACCACTGGTATAAATTGCTAATCAAATGTTGGAGTGAATTTTCTCTTGCTGGTGTGGCAAGTGCTACTCAACAAGAAAAAGTAATAGAGGGCAGAGTTTTTGAGCTGTCGCTCTGAGTCAAGTGCTTGCTTGGCAGATAAATGGGTAATGGAGAAAGCAAAGTCACTTTGAGAACCATGTAAGCTTGCATCTGTGTGTGTGTTAACATGATAAAGTGAGATGCAGAATGAAGATAAAGCCATTGGCAGCAGGTCCAGAGATGTGTTGTTTTCTTTTTTTTTTAATTTTGACCTTCAGTTCACTCTGTGCAGAGAGCTGTCAACTAGAAGCATAGCAGAAGTGGTCAGGAAATGTTTAATTATCTCAAATTGAGGTGGATTTTCATAGCGCTGCTTCTGTCACAGTTCCTGAGCTTAACTGCAGCTCTGACCTGCACCTCCAGGGCGACCTTTCCTGTACCCTCGCTGTCACCTGCCTTGGAGCAGCACTGAGCACTTGGTGTTCTCAGAGCAGCCCTGGTTACTTATTTCCCAAGCAGCAGTTAGGTATGACACACACACATCTCTTTTGCCCTCAAGAAAAAAAAGGCTATCAAGCTCTCATTACTTTTTTCTATCAGTGTGGCAATTCTTAACTCCTTATAACTGGATGACCTCTGAAGTCCTCAGCTCTGATAACCAGGGCTTGCAACTTTACAAGGTGTGAGAATCTGCAAGGCTACAGTTTCACCTATTGCATTTCAAGTGTAACAATGTTCTCTTCCATGTTCTGGTGGTCTTCCTGTATGCTTTTCTTGAATTCCACAGTCACAATCACAAGAGAGTCAACTCAGATTAGCAGAGCAATGGACAAAGGAGATAAGTGTGGAAGAGTTCTCAATGGGAAATCCTGCCTTCCTGACCCGCTGCAGTCTGAGAAAGGTGTCAGTGAACACCTTGATAAAACCAATCTACTTGACTGGGTTTTCAAAAAGCCTTTGACGTACCGCACGCCAGAGACTACTGGAGAAATATCAGGCTCAGAAATGAAGCATACAAACAAACTGAAGGGCATCTGGTGTTCTTCACTGCAGGGGCTATGAAAAGGACCTTGTGTCCCCTGTGACTTCATTAATGGAGTTGTGAATCAGAGATGGTACGAGGGGAATGTCCCTGTGGCTGTCCTGGTTCATTGCAGGGCAGTTGTTCTGTATGACCTTTATAGGCCCGTTCCAATTCTAAGGATTCTGTGGATGGTTGGTGCAGAGTGTTTTCTCCTTAAAAACAGCAATTCCCTTTGTCACTGTTTTCTCATCATTTTTATTCACAAGCACTGAATATCTAACTTTAAAAAGCCATGTTCTGTGGCAGGACTGTCTCTGCAACAGCCCAGGGAAGGGCTGCAGTGCTTCACTTGAGCAGAGCCAGCAGAGTAAGCTCTGCCCTTTGCCTCATTTTGGGATGCCAGTTGCTGGTGCAGCCTTTATGAACGATGGATTTCAGACTTCATGCTCTCAGCTGTGCTACTGGGCTGCACCCTCATGGATGATCTCTCTCCTCCTGTCTGAAGCTATTTGTGTAAGAGGCAGAGATGATCCCTTTTGCTCTGCAGAGTTAACATTAGCCTGCACATGGTAGAATAATACTGACTGGTGGGAAAGCCTTCAAAGCCAGAGATGCACCCAGAGTCTCGAGACAGGAACAACTACAAAACATAAAAACCTTATCATCTTCTGTATCTTCATCAGTTAGGGTAAGTATGGTTAGGTTGACATTGGACTTGATGATCTTGAAGGTCTTTTCCAACATGAGCAATTTTATGATTCTATGACCCCAATCTCTTCTCACCTTTTAAGACAAAGTAATCCTTTCAGTTGTGCTGAACTTGTTTTTTTCTGCTACACATTGGTAGAATCGACTTGTAACTGCCATTCCCATCTGAGAAGTATAATAAAAAAAGAAATCATGTTTATGATAAAACGCACCTGGGTTTCTGTGTAAAGCCATGGGAAAATGGAAGTCGTCTTCAGGACTATCCTGGTTCTGAGCCAGTCCTTTCACCAAGTGCAAAATGCAATGGTTGGCCAAAGCTACTGACCCGAAACTGGCAATAGAAGGGTGCAGAAAAGTCCTGTAGCAGAACTTATTTTCTTGTTCCTCAAAATTGAAAAAAAGAGAGGAAGGGATGGTGTGAAACACTTTTCTCTGTGGATTCTGGAGAATCCTCCTCCTCCTCTCAGCAGGCTTATCCTCTGGTTCTGGGCTGTGATGCCCTATGCCCAGTACTCTGCTCTGAGCTTCATCGGTCTGTGTGATCTCGTTTTTATTACACAACTTGCTGTAGTTCCAGTTAGTCACCCTGTGTTTCTATAATTGGTGTGAAAGCCCTAATCAGCCAATTAGGATGTGTAATGATATTGTAAAAATCCTATTAAACAGAGCAGAGGAATATTTTTAAAAGCTTTTAATAGGAATCTCTAGACATGATTGTAAAAGAAAGAGGACAGATACATGAGGTTTATTTCGTGCCGATAACATGGTGCTTTCTAAATTAAACTTGAAAGAATGATATCCATTTTACTAATGTAATTACAAAAAATTATCAGAATATAATGAATAAATTAAAAATGTTATCTATACACTATGTTATCTGTCTAATTCTCAGGATGAGAATTTAGGCTCTCACTTTCATGTTCTTATAACATTCAAAATACTTCTGGACCCCTTGTTAGTCTGCATTGCAATCAGATTTAGATCTCTGGAGATAAGAGTCTCCTCGCTTCCATTCACAACACGTTTGCAGTCGTGTATTCCTGGATTTGGCACCTAAAGTTCTAAATTTGTCTCCCTTGGGGAATAAAATCAGAGTTTAAAAAGTACTGAGGAACAAAAAAATGACTGTATTTGACTCCTTTTTCTTGCCTATGCAGCAAGGAAAGATGAAAATTAGTCATTTTTGGGGGGAGCCCTGCACTGGACATTCATTTTCAGCTGAATTGGTTCTTGACCTGGCCTGCTGAGCATCATCAAGTGTCAGAGCCTGGCCATGGTGCAAGGAGTAGGGCATGCAGTCGGGGGTGGTGTGGGGGTCTGAAACTGCCTGCTGCGGAGAGGAGTTGGGGGATGGAGCTGCCCAAAGAAAAGCACTATGCTGTTTCCATTTTAGTTCACGTGTGGGAAGACTTTGTTCAAAATGAAACATTTTCAACTTGAAAAAAAGTAGGAATACATAAATTTGTCAAATATACGTTATTATATCAATCAGAGAAGGTGTCCTGGGGCTGGGCACCAGCAGATTGGATCAGACGGCTCTGTGATGGATTTGGATCTTGGATATGATGAAGTATTTCTACAATGTTGGTTTTAATCATTGCACTGGTTATTACTTTTCTTAAATGAGCATCACAAGGGAACTGCCGTTTGAAGGAGTTCAAAATTAGATTAAGATGTGAAGCAAAAAAGGAGCCATAAATCCTTCATCTTTTATTACAAATTTCTTTCCTGGCATTCTTTTTGGTACATCAAATACGTTTTTAAAAGTTTCATTTTCCTTTGTATGCCCTATTTGCATCACATATGAACTGCTACTGTAAAATACAGATACATGACCTCAATCCAATTAAGACAAAAGTATACTTAATGAAGGACTCCACTGAAGCATTACAGAGCATACCTCAGGAGCTGGGACTTGCAAAGAGAAAGGAAGTACTGGCCATCTGCCTGATGTGTTCTGAACACGGGAAAGCAAATCTTCTTGTCAAGTTGTTCTTGGAAGAGCCATGAAACACAATTGCTAGCTCACTTACCATGGGAACTGCTCAGGTGGGCAGAAAGATATGCAGGCTGAGCTGTTTGTCATTACTGAGACAATGTTCCCGTTGACACCAAACACAGGCCATGAATCACAGCATCTGAGTTTTGTGTCTGAAATGACAGATGATCTTTGACAGCTCTGCACCACTAGGTCACTGATTAGTGCTTCCAAGGCCGACCTCTAATCCTCAGTGTAAAAGTAGAAAACCATGGAACAGTGCTGCACAATGGCAATTCTATTAATAAACAATAAAAAAGCACATTTAGACACTGTCTCCCCAAACTGGACTTGGTAAATGGAAGAACTTCTTTACAGAAGGAAGATGTCTCGTATCCAGAAGTGCAGAATCTGAGGAACGCCTTTAGTGTTGCAGGAGGTGTAAGGTTGCTGGGGAAGGGTTCTCCTGGCTTGTTGCTGCACTAAGACACTACAGCACTACTGCTTGGGAGTCCAAAAGGATCTGCAGCCAGCAGAACCAGCTTCAGGAGCACCGCTGTGCACTCACACCCTCATACTGCAGGACCTGCATAGTGGCCTAAGAGGCACAGATTCTGCTGGGGACTCCCTTTTCTCCACTGATAGAGAGAAACTGAAGACACATTTTTGATCCCTGAAGGACTGTTTCTTTCACTTCCTAACCTGTTTTCTCCTGAAGAACACCCGTTATGTATTCCCTTCTCTTCTGTGTGACGATCACTTGTTTTCCTCTGGTGTTGCTGTAGTACCTGTATGAGGACCTGTTAATTCTGATTTACTGGCTTTCCATGTCCTTTCTCTCTTTCAACTGAGAAACAGAGCATTAAAGTTTCATACAATATAATGTTCTTCCATGGCTAGCTATCTATGAACTGGAGAAGCCAGGTGAAAAGGTGGGTTTGAGGCAATATAGATTTTGTTCCATTTAATTGGGGTGGAGTAATGGGGGCTTAAGTTCACCTCCGTTAGGACCCTTGGAGGACAAAATGCAATTATGAGGGCCTTGTTTTTTCAACTCAGGTAGAAGGAATTATCAGGGACTTTCCATATGACTCTATAGCCCTCAGATATTTTTCTGAAAGTCATTTTTCTTAGCAGAGATTCTATCAAACAAAGCTTTCACTAGAAAAAAATAATATATGTCTTGGGAATAACTCCCCAGGGACCTTTTTTCTTAGGTATGTGCATTTATTTATATGATGTATCTCTTTTTATAAATCTTAGAGATTTGACCATCCTGAATGATTGTGAGTGCAAGGGGATTTTCAGAAATATCATAAATACTTTGGCAAGTAGTGTGGGACTACATACTTTCTATACACTTACCATACTAACTAAATCACCATGAAAGCCCCATCCACTCCGTTAATTGTATAGATGTCTCCTTATATAGGAGAAACAAAATATGAAATCTGGAAAAATGCATACAAGTGAATGGAGCCCTGCTGGAGTACTTCTGTTTGGCAATTTTTTTCTTATATAAATGCAGTAATAAAAATGGGAATTAGTCCTGATTTTCCCATTTTTTTGACCATACATAAAAATTTTAGGTACATAATTTAAAGCTCAAGATTAGATCATAGGATTGTTAGAATTGGAAGGGACCTTTAAAGGTCATCTGAACCAACTCCTCTGCTACAAACAGGGACACCTACAGCTACATCAGATGCTCAGAGCTACATCCAGCCTGACCTTGGCTGTCCCTGGGGCCATCAATCAGCCCTCTGCACAACCTGTGCCAGTGCCTCACTCACCCTCACTGATGGCATTAAATGAATGTACACTAGGCTTGAAATTTGTTTTGATTTAATCTTTAAACCTCAGTGACATAAATAATGAAAATTATAAACTTTGAATAAAGTGAAATTGAGTTGCAATGCTGCAGATGTTCTAGGATTGATCCATTACTGATGTAAGCAGTAATAATCCATGTTTACATAGATCAACGACAGTAATGAATTTCCTCATCAAAGTCCTAAGGCCTCCATATTAAGTTCTGGAGTTACTGTGTGTTCCTGCCAGCAGCTTTACAGGGATGACTCAGGTCTTCCTCTCCATTCCAGACTGACCTCCTTCTGCTTAGATTTCAGCCCTCTTCTCTGTCAGTTCCTCCTGCACACCCAGCCTAATGGTTTCAGGCTGCTACTTTCCCCTTGCTGGCCATCACCTGGCCCACCTCTTTCCAGTCTCCTGCCATGGAGATCTGGTCAGCCCCTTGTGTTTGAGAGCATGCCCAACATCTCCCTGCAATATTCACTCTTCCTTTCCAACATCCACGTAAGTCTGCACATTTTAACAGGCTCTCCCAAGAGTAGGCATCATCACAGCCCACTACAATGCGTGACTGGTGAGCCAGTGCCCAGGCAATGAGCAAAATGGACTCAGCAGAGACTAACCCAGAATGCAATGAACTGTGATACCATTAGTTCTAATGCAGATGCTCTCTGCTATGAACAGTTGCTTGCTGGTTTGTTTTTAAAGACACTTCATTAAAATAACTTGTCTTGTTCCCTGGCTTGTAGGTCAGCCAACACGAGTTTTCACAGTGCTGTACTGACAAGACTGTCATGAGTCTCATAATCAGTTGCTATGTCTGGAGTTTGTCACAACTTTAATAAAATAACCTGGGCCTTTCTCCTCCTAGTTTTGCAGGAGGTCTCATCTTTTAGCACTTACTCAATGTTTGGTTAAAAAAAATTGCAAAGTGTTATTTTCACAAAGGCCCTGACTCTCTAAACCTGGCAGCTCCTTCTTGTCTGGTGTGGCTTTTCCCCTTTCTCCACACGGCTAAAATCCACTTCACCTCACAGGCTGGCTGCCACTCTGTTTTGACAAATGTTTTCTATACATTGCCCAAAGCCTGCTTTGTAGGCCACAGTTCCCACTTATCATCCTGTGTTTTTATTTCTCCCTTTGTTTTGTTCTGCTGCCTCTCTCTATTGCTGGGACTACATTAAATACCCCCTCCTTTTCTTCCCTCCTAAAGATTTTAATAACTTACTTCTATGCACTTCTCTATTCCTGCTATTGCATCAACTTCTACCTCTGATTAGCGTCACCAGCTCTTTTTTTAGATGAATTTTCCTTAGGATGCCTTTATGCTTCTTATAACTCCTGGAAGTAGGTCCTGGAAGAGAGAGACACAGTGCCTCTCTTTAATCTTCCTCAAACCTCTTTTTTTCTTTCTTTCTTTTTTTTTTTACTGAGAAATATATTCCACAGTGGCCAATTTGCTGTATCTTGTGCTTGTGACTCATGTTGTACCATTCTCCATCTATCACTGTAAATTTCATTTTTGCAACTGTATCTGTATCTGCATGACTTGCATGGACTCACTTAGTCCATAAAGGTCCCTGAGCAACAAGGGGCTGGAACTGTTGCTGCATTGCAAGGAAGGCCTGGACTGAGAGCTCTGAAGCACTTAATTTTGTACTCAGTACTTAATGTTGTGCAGTGCTTCGTTACCACAGTGATGGGAACTAAATAAAACTAAATAAAAGATTCAGTTTCCAAAACCTTTTTCTGAGCAGAGTGGCATGTGGGTTGGACCGTTTTTCACTAGTTTAGGTGCTGATTTGGAGATGGAGTGGAGTGTAAACAGCAAACCTGGGGAAAGAACAAATGATGTTTGAATGCATGCCTGAAATCCATCAGCATTTTACTGTTAAGAAGGCAGATCTCCATTTTGACATAGCAGCCTTTCAGGTACAACCCCTGCAAATGTTTTGTGTTATTTTGGGGAGAAGTTTTTCTCTCCATGGGAGTTAACATTCACGTTATGCTCTCTGCTACAGATTTGAGCAGCCCAAGAAGGCACAGAGAGCACTGAATAATCAGAATCCATCCAATCTGCTCTTTCTCTAACACATCTTGTCTAAATAATAGGATTTGCAAATGACCAAAATATTTCAAAAATTGGAAAAAAAAATGCGAAAATGAAGCAAAAAAAAAATGTTGAACAGATCATAGAAATAAAGTAGGGTTAATCAATCACTCAACCTTTTACAAGATATCAGCATACATGTTTCTGATTTTATGTGTAACACTTAAATATCCACACTCATAATCAGCTGGCTTGTGTGCCTATGTGTTTTCTAAAGCACTGATTACTTATGAAAGGATGCTTGCCCATGAGAAGTCTTCTCTGGCTGTATAATCCAAGCTCTGTATCTTCCCAGCCAGTCATTTGAGTTTTGTATGCACACATGTGCGATCTCCAAGTTGTATGAACAGAGCTGTAGTTCTGATATCAGAGACTTTGCTGCTTTGAAAGGCAGTAGTGTTCCTGTAAACACCCTTCATCCAATATTTACGACAAAATGACGTGATTCACACATGCTGTTTGAGAGCATCTAAATGGATCGCCCTCAGTGCTCCTGCTGTTTCATTTTGCATCATCGTCATTATGAGCATATTTGTTGAACACTTTGATGGCTTCAAAGCTTCAGGATCTGATATCACAGTGGCTGAGGCCATTACATTTGGAATATCATTTTCTCTCTTATGAGACCTTTACCAAGATGGCACAAGACAATGGGCTCAATAAAAGTTTTTCCACTTATTTCAGGAACAACACTGGGCATTGCTGCTGTGTTGCTAGGTAGCCAGGCGATCTTAAATTGGAAGGCAGCTCAGCACATGAATGCTTGCAAACCCAACGTACATATGCTTGTTTGGCAGAATTTCTGAGGTCACAGTTTATCCAGCAGCACTCACTGTAGAAGCTTAACATTTATGATTGGTACTTACATTACTTTGTTGGTTTGAAGAATGTTGTTTTCTGATGTACAGTCTGTGTTTTTTCTCTCTCCACTCTTCATTCCTGTTGTGATCTCCCTCCATCTGTGTGTACTGACACAACCTGAGATGGAGTTAATTTTCTTCCCAGTTATCCTGTGTAGTGCAGTGATTTAGACCTGTGGCCAAAACAACCACAAAAGCACCAGCTCAGACCAGTGTTACAGCTATTGCCGAGAAGGGACTGCACGGTGACAAGATCTTCTCTGGTTGTCTGTGCCTTGGCCCAGTGAATGGATTAGGGGTGGGCAGAAGACTGAGAGAAGGCATGAGAAAGCAGTTGAACCAAACTAAGCAAGGAGCTAATCTGTGCCATACAACATCATGAATGGCAATAAAACAGGGAGGAACAGGGTTTAGGTAGGTTAGCCATCTTATCACTGGGAGTTGGCTGGGCATTGATCTACCTGTAGGAGGTGGTGAGCAATT
>JAPSGF010000005.1:16582179-16614502 GCA_035772895.1 Perdix hodgsoniae
TTTTCTTCCTTCTGCCCTTACTTTTCTCCACCCGCTGGGGGTGATGAGATGGTGAGTGAGCAGCTGTGTGGCGCTTGTCTGCCCACTGGGATTAACCCACAACACTGTCTAATGAAAGTACACCCGCTTATGCCAGGAGGTAGCTGCCTAAAGCTGTGAGAATTATATCTACATAGGAACGTCAGAGCTGAGATGCCGTGTTACACCTACAGTCATTCAACCTCTAATGTAGGTGTAAGGGCAGAACAAAGTAGAAAGCAACTCCACACGGCAGTACGTGAAACAAATCGACCACTAGGGCATACTGGAGAGGTAAACCACTGGTGGTTCAGGGGGTCACCCCCAGCCAACAGCCCGTCACCGGTCCAAAGGGAAACAAACTTTCCACTGCGCCTTTGGCGCTATGTGAGCCATAACTCATCACCTCCTAACCTGGGGAGCAGGGACTGACAACCGCCATCAGGCTTGAGATGTAACATCTGAGCCTGCGTGCCCTCCGTTTATCATCTGGGATGCTCTGAATACAAACAGGGTAAGTTTCCACAGGTTCATAAAAGCTGTGATTTAATAACAGCCACCAAAAGGCAATACATGATATGTTCGCTCTGAGAGGTTTTTGGGGAACAACTTATGATGTGGATATAGATTACACAGGTACTTCTTCTGTTATCGCTGAAGTTTAATTTTTGTCACTAACGCGTTTTGCTAGCAGAGCTTAAAGGTCACATCCCTGAGGATACAGCAACGTTTGTGTGAGCAGAGCTTGGCGTTCTCTTTGCATAACAGCCATTGTGGGCTGGGTATTGCTAGAGGACAAGTGAAAGTGAGATTGCAGGGGTGGGGGGGGACCAGGGGCTGTTTTGTGGCCTTACATCCATCTTCATCACAGGAGGGTCACTGAGGAATTGCTGTGTTAGCAAGTAACAAAGCTTTGAGCCGACAGTCTCACCCACTGCAGCAGGGAGAGCTTCTCAAGGTGAGCAGCCCAGCAAATGGAAGCTGCCTCTGGCCAAGGAGGTTTGTGGAGATCTGCTTCCTCTGGCAGCCAAGGCCTGATGAGGCTGTATGCTCTCTGGAGGAGTCACACCCAGCAGTCCTGCCCTCTCCTCTTGCTCCTTCCCAGCTGAGCCCCACTGCCTGCTGTGGGCAGGGAGCTCAAGGTGAGGGCCAACTTACCAGCATGGCACGCTGTGCACACGGAGCCCCAAATTATTCACTGCCTCTTCCATGAACACCCACTGTCTGTTCAAGGTTTCTGGGTTATGATTTTTCAGGTTTTTGAAATTCCACCTCCTGGTCCAACATGAGTTGAAATAGAGCAGGAACGCAACTCAAGCACGCTGCCTTTTATTGTCTCTATGGAAAAATGCTGGGGTTTGGGTGTGGGGAGAGCTGAGAGAGCTCAGACTGTGCAATGACTTTATGAATCCAAACAGCCAGTGTCTGAGAGCTGGCAGATGCACAGTGCTGCATTACCCTGTGAGCCACCACCTGCACCATGCACTGCAGATTTGTTTTTTGGCATCTCAACTTACCCTGCAACTAATGAACTGGGTGACTGTGGCTGCTCTATCTATCTCCAGAAAGGAGATTTCTGCTATTCCACATGCTCCAGGCCCATTACCATGCTGTTTATAGTTTTAAACAATATGTTAGTTTACACAACAATAAATGAACTGCCTACCCTGCTTCCTCCTCTCCTCCAGAAATAACAAACCCAACCCACACCTCAGTGCAGAACATTCAGACGATGAGAGTCACTGCCCTGCGTGATGCATGGAGCCAAATACTTCCTGTTGCCCAACCTGCAATTGATAGCTTGGCAAATATTTCCATTGGACTTAACAATCCTTATATTTTCAGCCTGATTCCACTCATCTCAGTGGCAGTGACAGAGGTCAAGACTCACAGTGAATTCTTAGCAAAGAGAGCAAGGAGAGGCGGAAGTCATGAAGAGCAAGCAGGCTTTTATCTAGGGTGTATCTTTGGGGAGTTGATGTGAAAAAGGATGCTTTAAATAAAGTGCCTGGCTTTTTATAATGCAGCTGTCCCATTAAATGCAAATGGACTTTAACTCCATGCAATGCTTGTGGAAAGAGGTGACCAACAGCAATGTGCTTTAGCATTTTGTTCATGTGCATTTTCTTATGCCACACACTGCAAGACTTCAACATAAAAAAAAAGAGGTGAAAACCTGCCCCTACAAGGAAGCAAAATGTCATCAGTATAATAGCTGCTATCTCTGTGGTTTGCAAATTATGCCTTTCTGCCTTGCTGGTTTCCTGAGATGGGTGGTGGAAATACAGAAGAAGAAAAATAACCACCAACTTCTGAACTTGATCAAAGCTACAAAAGTGATTTCACATGCTTGAATCCAATGAATTTTCAGCATGAGTGCCCTTGGAAACAGAGAAGGTTTGGGTGGGAGAAAGAACAAAGAGGGGCTCCAACACACATTTCTGTCAAGTGGAAACCACAGAGGGAAGAATAACAGAGCTGCAGAGCACAGCATGAAGGTTTCTGCACAGCTTCAAGCTCGTCCTCTCTATGGTTGTGCACATCTGTGCAATGTCTCTGCGGACTGAGATTGTACCATTTTCAGCAGACAAGGACTGGGTTTCTCTGGCTGGCACCATACTGATGTCTAATTTAGACAAAATTTTCCTTGATTTAAAAGAGCTTGACATGCACTCGTAGATTACTCCCAAGCAGCTGTAAAACCAGACACTTGTCAGGAATTCTGAGTCCTGCACAATCACAGAAAGCAGAGCGCACTGCAGCCCTTCTGGCAGAGGATTGACTCCATGAGTTATAGTTTACCTAGAAGCAGGGGGAAAAATGGGAATATTGTTCCAAATTCACTAGGTGCTAGAAGCATTGGCTCACGTTTGTAAGACAGCATCTGTCAGTTAAGCCTGGTTAATTACAAGTTCCTCAGAAACTTTATCCCTAATTGCCCAAAGACAGCCACAGACTGAATTAGGGCAGTGTTTGTGCAAGTCTCTGCTGAGCAGCACAGCCCCTGGTGTGAGTTGTATGCACAGGGAGTGGAAGGGTTTGGATGCTCAGCGTTCCCTTCTGGACCAGAATACGTGTTTTGTGCTGGTGGCATTTTCCTCTTCACCCAGAGGAGTACTCACAATTACTAGCACCAGATGTAAACAGAGATCAAACTCTTTGACTGTTATTAAGGACTTAAATGTCATCTTTCACACTGACTGAATAAAACATCCTGAAGTGCTTGTGTCTTCCCAGTCCCTTGTCTGTTTCTTAATTTTTTACACTTATATTCCTGTATTCCTCTCTTCAGTGTTTCAGTTTCCATTCCTTCAATTTTTTTTTTTTTTCCATAATACAACATACCCAACATGAAATCAGCATTTTAGCTCCTGTTTCAAAGATGCTAAGAGGGTCAGCAAGATTCACACTTCTGAAAGCCTTTCTGTCAAGCTGCAGATTCAGGGTTTGTGAGCAGGCCATCCTACAAGCTTGTGCACAGCTCTATGGCAGGACACTTTGCCATGACCCTGCACATCACAAGAACACACACACAGCAGATAGCAATGTTCCTCCTAGGAAGGCCCCATGTTGGCCCCACATTTGCCATCCCTGTGACAGATAGGTCCAATCCCAAATTGTTCACAATTGCAGATGGCTCAGATCCAGCCCACATAAATGCCTGTCTAGACAATGTGCTTTTAAAATTGATTTAGCCACTCCAAGCCGGGGCACAAATTAATCCTGTAAATTGTGTTAACTGGCCTCATTATATCCAAGTTCATTTTAACCGGATAACATGCATTAAAACACCATTTGAAACGTGTAAAGCTCAGTTTTAAAGCATGTTTGTTCTCAAAAAGTACATGCTTTCTATTTTAGACCAGACACAGACATCCATCCTGACGGGTTAAACTGATTTATTTTCCAGTAACGTTGGTTCAATCGAGCTAACAAGATCAAAAGCTCTCAGCGCTCATTAACCCATAGACTAACACATCTGAGGGTGTGTTACCTGGCTGCGTTTAGGGCTGGGTGGGCACCGCAGACCATGTGCCCTTCTCCCACAGCACTCGAGCATCAGCCCAAAGCCAGGAGCTCCGCCAGGAGGGTCGCCTCCTCGCACCGCCAACAGACAGCGCTCGCACCGCCCTTTAAGGGCCTCGTCCGGGAGAGCAGCCTCCGGGCAGAGGGGGGAGAACGGCTCCGCCTGGGGGCACCCCGTGCCCGGCCCCCGCCCGTCCCAGCGCCCAGCGGCCCGGCTGGGCGGGGCGTGGTGGGACACCGCCCTGTGGGCGGCCCGGGGCCGCAGCCCGGCTCGGCTCGGCTCGGCTCGGCAGCCTCCGCGAGGGCCGGTCGCCTCCTCCCTGCCTCCCTCCCTCCCTGCCTCCCTCCCTCCCGGCCACGACGTGGGGCTCCTCCTCCTCCTTTCTCCGCCGGCTCCCTCCCTGCCTCCCCCCTTCCCTCCTCCCTCCATCCGTCACCCCCCGGCCGCACTTTCCTTGCGCTGCTCCCGTTTGCACTTTCCATCTCGCTCCTCCGGGGCAGCCCGGCGAGCGGTCGGGCCGGGGCTATGCGCCGTGCGGGGAGCGCAGCGGCTGCCGCGCCGTAGGGAGCCGTCCCCGGGCAGGGCCGGGGTGTCCCGCTGCAGGCGGCGGCTCCCGGGCAGGGCTCGCGCTGCCGTCCCGCCTCGGGGCGGAGGGGCCCGCGATGTGCGACATGATAGACTCGCAGTCCGCCGAGAAGATCAGCAGGATGAAAAAGTTGCGGAGAACTTTGTCGGAGAGCTTCAGCCGAATAGGTGAGGCCCGCGGCGCTGCCCGGCGTCCCCGGGGGAGCGCGGGGCTGAGGGCGGGGGGTGCCGGCTTACAGCCTCTTGCGGGTGCCGCTCGGGAACATCGGCGTTTCCCTGCTGTGCGCTCTTTTGAGCGCTCAGCCCGTGATCGAGTTAGCCCGAAACAGTCTAGCAAAGTCAGAATGGGCATCGCCCAGCGTGCTGCCAAAGTGAAACCTTGAGAAAAATGCGGGGCAGCGAATTGTTATTGTGCAGCTACGGGTCTGTCCGTTTATTTTTCGTTCCGGCTGCACATTCCTGTAAGTTGAGGCATGAGATGCTGAGGCTGATAGCGCCGGGTGGGAGACTGGGGAGGGCAGACAAAAGAAGTCGGTCTGTCATCGCCGCCGAGCCGTGCCGCGCAGCATCCTGAGGCAGCGATACCCACGGCGTCTCCCGGTACCGCCGCTCCGCGTTCGGCTTTGACGCCGCTCATTTCGCTCCGGGTTTTGTTCTGAGAACAATGCTAAAGAGTTCTGCCGCCTTTGGATCCGTATTCCTGCCGATCCGGGGCGCGACGCTGGGTTTCGTCCAGCGCCGGTTGGAGGCGTTGCTGCCGACTGCCCGCAGCGGCGTGCTCAGAGCCGGGGAGCGGGGCGAGGTGCGAGGTGGCGGCGCGGGGCTGAGCTGGAGGCCGCGGTGTCTGAGCGGAGGCCGCAGAGCCCCCGGAAAAGGCCCTGCCACAGCTCTGTCCCCGCGCTCATCCCGTCGGGGCAGGGCGCCGTCGGGCGCGTCTCTGCCCCCGGAGCCGCTCCGTCTCTATCTGAGCTGTGCTCCCTCACAGCCCTGGCAGGGAAGCGCACAACACTTGAAAACCTGTGATGTCCACATAGTGGTGAGACGGTGGCACGGGCCGCCCAGGGAGTTGGCGGGGCCGCCGTCACTGGAAGTGTTCACAAAACGTGTGGATGTGGCACTGAGGGACACGGTCAGTGGGCTCTGTGAGGATGGGTTAGTGGTTGGGCTGGGTGATCTTAGAGACCTTTCCAACTGCAGTGATTCTGTGAACCTCTAGCTTGAAGTGTAGGAGAGCATCTGACATCAGGTATCTTCCTCTGTTCGGTCCCATTGCTAGATGGGAAGACTGAAAAGAGCTCATTCATGTTTGCAAAAGAATTTCAAAGGTGAATGTTTCAGTTCTGAAGTGGATATTAAGTCACAGTTGCACGTCCCTCTGTTTCCATATGAGAATGTCTCTCACCTATATTACATCAGTTATAGGTATTTCACCAATTTGATTAAAAAAGCCACCCAGGTATTTGGCCTGTCACATGTTTATGTGCAGGTATAGACACAGACAGCCTGGTACAGACGCTTTGCCAAGTGGAAGAAAGACAACACTTTAAATGGAAGTGCTGCATTAACCTAGCAGCATCGGTCCCACTATTGGCACCGTGACCTCTCTGAGTGCTAACTTTTGCATGTGTTAGTGGCTTTCTTGGGTGATTGCCTCTTTTGGTTGCTTTAACTAATGAAACGCTTCAGTTTCTGTGGGAGCTCTGGGCTGATTTAGGTGCCCACATTGTCATACTTTCTGTGTACCAGGGCTCTTTGTACGGTGCCAGAGCTGTGTTTGCCTGTTGGGGCAGTTCTGTTGTTATAAGCGAGCAAAGCTGTTTCACCCCCAGGTACTCTGGTAGTGTGAGCATCATGCTATTAACTGCACAGTGAGCTAAAGCTCTGATTTATCAGATTGAGGTTTGAACCGAGCCCACTCCCTGATAGCCACAGCCGCAGATAAGCTTGAGCAAAGTGAGCCTCTGTTCAAAAACTCTCAGTTTGCATACCAGGAAATGCTCAGGTGCAACACGTGCTTCACTTCTGTTTTGAGATTAAAGAGAGGAAACCAAACCCTCAGTAGAGAAAGCTTTTACTTTTGTCATGATGTTTTCACATCTCTTTTTGGCAGTCAGGCGCTCCTTGGTCAGGTCAGCAAGTGACTGAGTGAATCTATATCTGATCTTCAGCTTTGTCAGTTGTCCATTCCCTTATAATTTTTTATAAATCTATGATGGTCTTTTAACTTTTCTTTGTAAATGTTTTCATAGGTTTAGTTACCCAGCAGCATTATGAACATGCTGGTGCAGGTGATGCAAAGTGATGGTGTCTTCCTTTGCAGCAACAGAGACATCTCGCTTAGCTGGGCAGAGCATGATGGGGCATCCCCCCGGGCTACCAGGTCTCAGCTACTAAATACAATTCTTTTAGTCCTACAGAGCCCTTTAATTTTGATACCAGTGTTCCCATTAGCCTCTTTAGTAAGAGTGGTGGAAGTGCTCAGAGTTGTCATTGGCAGTTTGTTTTTGATAGAGTTTATAAGTCAATAGCCAACAACTGCCTTCAGGACCTCATTCACCCCACTGAGTGATTCTCTCTATTTATTTCCCAGTGTGCAACAGTATGCTGAGTAATGTTTGAAACTATTTTCCAAAAGAATAAAACAATGAAATGTGGTGTGGAAGTTCTGGATATTCCCCCAGCATCTTTAGATGAAAGGGGTTAGCCTTAAAACCAGCTCAGTCATCGCCAGGGCACAGAAAAGAGCCATTATTCAGTACTAGTTATAGCCTCGAGCAGTCTTGGCCCATTTTCTTAACTTTGATCTGATACTTTTCAGCCACTGCATCCAGAAACTGGCAGAGGGTGGTGAATATTTGTCTGTATTATATATACTGTGAAATGCTGATCCAGACCATAGCTGCTGGAGTTTCTATAGTGGGACTGTTTCTTTCAGCTTTATGAGCTGAAGAATGCGATGTGTGAAACTGTCTGCCTTGGCCTTCACCCTGAGCACTCACCTTGTCCCATTTGCAAGCCTGGTAAAGGGTGGTACAGCACTGTGGTCTGTTGGAAGGAATGTGTGTGGCCTTTTGTGCAAAGTTGAAGCTGGTATTCTGAAATTGGCAGGATGGCTTCTATTGCAGGAATTATGAGCTCACAGTTCCAGAAGAATGAACTGTCTTTGCAACAAAGGCATCCCTTCAGCTAGCAGGTTTCTGGTGCTACAAGGAGTATCCCTCCTAAAACATGGCACATCTTGAAGAACTCACGTTGCTTGGAATCCAAACAATTTACAGAATTCTTTTTATTGATAAGTTCTTGGCAGTGCATCCCTTCCTATACAAACAGCCAAATTAGTTTACATATTCTCATTTCCTTGTTTACATACATACAGTTGCCCATACACACAAACACATGATACTGGATGCTAACCAACTTTGTGAGACTGACTTGATTCACTGTTTCTTTTAGCATTTAAACCTTTATTAGGTTTGCTTCTTAGTTTTACCCTTTGATAATTATGTAATTAAAATCAATTATCAGTAATTTTACAAAATTACCATCATCTTGTAGTTATATAAAGAGTCCCTGGCTATGTGTCTGTTGGAGTGAGTATAGTGCCAAGCCATATTTTGAGATCCTTTCAGTTCATGCCATTTAACTTTTCTTGCTTATGCAATCTGTGTAGTCCAAGCCCAACACCTGGCTGGGAAGGGCAGAAAAGGCAAGGAGCCTTGCTGCAGTTGCTTAAAGGGCATGAAAGCTGTCCCTGGCAGCCCCCAGCCCTGTGTGCTGTGCTGTGCTCCCCGCTTCTCACTGACACAAAGGTTATCTCCACTATCTCCTCTCATGTACACTCGCATAGCTCGCATACCTGAGGTAATGAGAAGTGCATTTATAAACAGTTTTTTTTTATTATTATTATTTTAAAGTGGAGAGTAGAAGTAAAGACAAGCCAGAAATGTGCATGGATTCCCATTTCTTGTTCCACTCGGAATTTTGTTGTTATCTGTTGTTTGGTTATTCTTGAAACGTTTTGGTCTTATGAAAGCTCTGAGTTTTGGTGTGGAACAACAGCTTGTCAGCATGACCCAGGGGTGTCATAGACCATATTTATAGCCTGTGTGTTATCATGACCTGAGAGGTAAATTAAAGGAATAAAAATGTGTTCTTAAAAACAGTTCCACAAGTCTTCTTTTTTTTTTTTTTTTAAATGTCCGGCCTCATAACTTTTGAGTGCATGGGATTGGCAGTCTGAAAATGCCTTGTCAGGCCTTCACAACCATAAAAATGCATTTCATGGTAAAAATGTGCAGTCTGTGCCTGCCGCAAACTTCTCAGCAAAGACTTCCCTCTCGCTTCCCTCTCGCTTCCCTCTCGCTTCCCTCTCGCTTCCCTCTCGCTTCCCTCTCTCTTCCCTCTCTCTTCCCCATGAAATGAAAACCCTAGATGAGTAATCTCCAGCAATTTGAGCAAAGTCATTTTTTTGTGTCCTGAAGAAGTGCCAGTATGAGAGCAAACAAAGGCTGGAACATGTGTGCTTTCCTGCAGAAGGAGAGCTGTGTTGTGTAGCTCACAGCCCTTGGCAGGGTTGCAGAGCTGCAGCACTGCCCTTTGGCAGTGCAGCATTCCCCTGCCTATTCCCCTACCTCGGTTATTCTGTGTTACAGCTGTGGCAGTTGGTGTTTTGTTTTTTATTATTATTCTTTCTGTTTCATAGAACATAGGATGGCTTGGGTTAGAAAAGGTTAAAGCCCACTCAGCCCCACTCTGTGCTGTGGGCAGGGCCACCCCCAGCAGATCAGGCTGCTCAGGGCCCAGCCCACCTTGAGCACCTCCAGGAAACCCTCCAATCCCTGAGGACAGGGTTTGGAAGGGATTCTGAAGGGAGAGAAGGAGCACGTAGACGTGGAAACTACTGAGTCTAGATTCCCAGTGGTGCTGGGCACTGAAGTAAAGACACCCAGCGTGCTGAAAGATCAAAGTCATAAGGGCAGCGCTTGCTACAGCTTTAGAGCTACTTGTGTCTTTCTTGCTGCAGCTGTTCACATGGGTCTGGAACTGTTTCATACTTCCTTTTTTTTTTGTTGGTTGTGTGCTAGTTGATAGGGTAAGAAAGAAAGAAATCTCATCTGCTTTAATGAAATTAATATTGAATGGGAGGGGGAAAGGCCTGCTACAACATCATACTATAGTGCAAAGATGTAGTCCTTGGCAAAGAATATGTGGCTAGTTCATTGTGCTTTTGATGTATGAAATTCAGTCAGGCTCTTAGGAAGGTGTTTTCATGCTCACTAAGAATTAAAAGAAATGCATTTTTATTTTTATTTTTTTCCTTAACCTGGAAAGATAATATATTTCATGAATGTGTAAATGTGGTTTCTTGGAAACATGCTGTGCAGTCCTACATACCATTTAGTTTCATATTTTGAGTGTAAAATTGTTATTCATGCCAGCATGTTCTCTTCTATTATAACAGGAAAGAGTTGCTCTGTTTTTCTCTTTCCTGGAGTTAGTTACTTTGTTCTCATTGAAATGCAGCACAGATAACTGTTTATTTTTTCCTTTTATTTTAAAGCCTTGAAGAAAGAAGACAGCAGCTTTGATGAGGTAGGTTAAATATCTTTCTACTTCACATAGTCCAGATATGTTTAGTATTTCTCACTTGTGCTTGGAGACCCACAGACAGTAGTGTTACTACATGCATATGTGTTAATGCATGCACACTGCTTGAACGTGTGTTCATTTTGCAAATAACTACCAGATAAATTGATTGGTTGAAGGCTCTGAATGGAATGCTTGTTTTTTTTTTGATATAGTGAAACTGAATGTTTTGTGAAGCATGCTCTTGTAGAACGGGTACATGAGGAGAAATAGTGTATGTGGATAAAATACTTCATAGAATTTTACCTACAATAGTTGTCATAACTGTAGATACGTAGACAATGTCATAATTCTTCAGAGAACACTGTGTTAAGTGCTGCTGCATTTGCTGCATTGTCTTTGTGCTGAGTGTCTCAACTGAGGTAGATGCTGCCTCTGAAATGAGGCAAAAACAACAAAGCACACACAAACCCAACAGCTAGCTGGAATGGTAAGACTGGTACTCGATTACTCACTGAAGACATGTTTGGGGCTTGTCCTATCTGTAATATGATGCATGTGTTTGTTAAGTTGTAAAATATGCTGCTCACAATTTATGCTTGCTTTTATTTATGATGGGTCCTGGAAGGTCTGGATTGGTGAGAGTTGTTCTGCAGCACAAGTTCACTCAGGAATGGGTGTAGATCTCAGTGTGATGAGTTGTTAGTTGGTAGGCAGTGCTTGCCTTGTACTTCTCTCCATCACCATGGCTGGAAACAAACAGTAATATTTTCATGTGTTAATATTACAGTTCTGTATGCAATGATCTTAAATCTTGGCTGATTGTAGTGAAATAGTTGGTGTCTAATGCCAGATTCTGAAATAAATGATGATGTAATGTCCTTGATACTGGATCAAATCAGATTTTGTTTCTTTCTAAACAGATCACAGCAAATTTGTGACCCCTCTACTGAAACTCACTAATATCAGTACAAATGTTTTATTCTTTTCTGACATTTTGCAGAGTTCAAATTCTGCTCAGCCCCTCTCAGATCTAGAGCAAATATTCTGGAGTCAGATTTTTGTCTTCAGAAACCCTTGTTGGACTTTATAGAGGTCCTGACTATTGTGGTTCCCCTACAGCACTGTTAGAGTTTGATTCTTTCTTAAAGTTGTGGCTGTTTTGATAAGTGGCTGGTAGACTTCAAATCCTTACACAAATCTTGTCTGTTTTTATTCAGTACTTTCTTTACTCTGAAGGCTTCAGTGGTTTAACTTTGTTATACTTACCCATTAAGTATTTCATTTGATACAGAATTTGAAAGGATCTGTTAAGTTTAAAAAACAAAAAACAAAAAAAGAAAGAACAACCAACCAAACAAAAAAAAAACAAACAACCAAACAAACTGCATTACAAAGATGCCAATTTTCCTGTCCTCTCCCCTTCACAGGGTTGTCTGTCTCATGAGCATTTTCTTTAAACTTGGTTTTCTGTTTGAGTAAATGAGAATTCAAACAGATTTTCTACATAAATTTGGGAACATGTGCTGAAAAAAGATTCAAATATATTTTTAACAGAGTTGGACGTATTGTTTGTTTGACATACTGCAGTGATTGCAAAGGAATGCTAGTGGGAAAAGTGCACAAAATGATTTTTCTGTCACCTGTAAATAAGGAGTTTGATGTGACATGGGTATCAAGCAGTTACATTGCTTTAGTGACAGTTACTGAAAAGAAGAAGACAGGATTCATATTTTACGTTGTCCTCGTTAACCTCGGCAATCTCTATGCAGAAGTTCTCGGAAGTCATCTAGCCTCAAGTGTGAATCAAGGAATGGGAAGTACCAGGTAGCACTTAATTCCCTTTGTATCAAACATACTTCAAATCAGAAAATTAAAACGATCTCAAATAGCAATAGTGTACCTGACTGTAGTGATGGGACAAGGAACTTGAGGGAGGGCTCTATAGTGAAAGGGAAGTGAATGATTTTAGACATTTAAGTTGTGACCAAAGCACCAGAAACAAAAGCAGGCTAGCAGGGCCTGAAATATCTAAAGGGAGAGGGAAAATGACATAAAATGGGAGACTTACCTAAGGCTGCAAGGACTGCCTTTGCAGCTAAGTCAGTTGTCAGATTATTCTGCATATTTTGGGTGTTACATCAAGCACTTGGTTGTTTATCCTTAGGGAAATAAAAAGGAAAAAATGAGCTGCTTAGTGGGTCTTTTTCTACCTACTTAGCACTTGTATATCATAGCTCAGAAACCAGCAACACTGCAGGAAGTCTTTATTTTGGAGAGAAGCTACTAAGAATTAAGATATCAAAGATGGCAGGCAAGTGTATTCCATAATTTCTTTCTGTGGGTTATGAAATTAATCTGTCTAGTAAATGAGGACCAACAGAATTGTGAACAGCCAAGCCTGTAAGATGCATGTCAGAAAACAATTTTAGTTGTTCCAGAAACGTTTCAGGGATTTCTGCAGTGCTGATTGTGGCATCTTCCAGAAGCTCCTGTGTGTGAATGATTAGAGCACTTTCTATGCTGCCTGTAAACTCTGTCTTTTTCCTTTCTATCAGATTGATGTTTACTAGTTAACATGGGAATGTTGTCCTGACCCAATACCTACTGAAATCAGTGGGAAATTCTCCTAGTTTTCAGTTGTTTCTGGATCAGTTTCTTTCAAAATGAATTATTATAATGTGGGAGTAGGGAGCGCGGGATGTTTTGGCCTGTTTTCAGGGTTACTTCAGTTGAATGGGGGAGAGTAAAGCAGAGTTTTCCATCTTCTTTTTGTGCCCTGAAATGTTACCTGCCCTCTGAAGAAAGCCAGCCATAGAAAAGAGTTGCTCTACTTCTGGAAACAGCCTAACCCAAACCCAGGCAACTTTTTCTCTCTGAGTGTAGGCTTTGGCTGGCAAGCATCTGTTTCATTCTTTTGGGCAAAGCACTGAAAAAGAGGGTTATTTGTAATGTGTTACCTTACTGTCTACTTTGGATTGATGTAGATCTTACAAGATGTAAGATAAACACTTCTGAGGAGTAGTGCTACATGCAAAGAGCTGTCTATAAGCAGAAGTTTGGCTTTTGCGTGAGCACTTTCTTTTTTTGGCATTCCATTAGTGTCTTTCTCTGTCCATGTTAAGAGTAATAACTTCAACTATGCAGGATTGTTTTGATGTTTGTGGACTGTTAGTGTAGCAAGAAATGAAGAGTTTGTCCACCATGTCTTGTAAGGGAATAAGTTTTTTCTTTTTTGCTTGAATGTGATCATAGCTGACCATGTGTAGCTAAATGGCAGCATATTTGTTGGGGAGACACCCGGTGTTGATATTGTGACTAATCTCATTGCAATGCTGGTAACCTGTTCCTTTGCTTAGCTGCTTGCCCTTATAATTTATTTCTGAATTATTATTAGTCTTGAGCTGTTGGTTCTTGTCCTTCTGTTGTTAGTGGTTTCTCTGAGCACCTAAATCATAATTTAAGGCCTTTTGTCATAAGTCATACATGCTAGATGAATTAATATCACCGTCATAATGAAATCAAAGCAAAATAATCTTAAGTCTCTGATTAATTTATGCAACTGCAGCTAGTTGTGTGCAGAGCTGTATTGCTGTTATTTTGCTCTATTTCCTTGTTAATTTTGTTAGCTCTAAGAGCACCTCAGAGAAGTATCCATAGGGCTGTTTTTTTAATGTATTTTTTTTTAAAGCGACCTTTCCTAGGAAATTATGAAATGTGATTGTGCCTGCTGTATACCTAATTCTTTTTGACTCCACCCAGTAATTCTGAAGTTGGCCAGTGCTGGGACTCCTAGAAGCTTGATGGGAAAGTTTGTGAGCTGGCTGAAGGACAGACAAAATCTGCTCTGACTGAAGAGCTGGAATGCGAGCTCTTGTGAATATAGGAGGATCTGTGTGGAAAGCTTATGAGTACTGTGACCTCAGCAAAATCCTTAATATTCATCTATTCCTTACTGCACGTAGAGCATCCAATGGTGAGGATGCCAAAATTCATTTATTTAATTTTTTCATTCATGGAACATCTCTGTGTGTGAAATAAAAGTGTGTGAAAGAGAAGGGAGTTCTGCCAAGTTACTTCTTGGTTCTGTAATATGCTTGCTCTTGCAATCCCGCAATGAAACACAACCAAGAAGGATACTCCTTCCGTGGGGTGTCACATTAAGTGGTTGGTTTAAAGAATCCTATGTCTGAACCAGAGCTCTTCCACAGAGAGCATTTTAAATTCAGGGAGCTGAAAGAAAGGTTGTTGCAGGAAATAAAGCAGAGGCCTCCAACAAATATACGAGAGGATTTTTAATTCTGTAATACAGGAAGCACATAATATGATAAGTAATAATTTTGCATTTTTCCCTCAAGTTTTTTTTATATTAATTAATAGCTTGAGTGAGCAACACATATAGGAAAGTATGGATATGGCATTAAATCTTAGCCTTTTCCTCCTATAGAAGAGGATCTGCATTATGTGAACCTTCAACAGGAGGTGAAGGAGAAAGAAAATTAACTCTTGAGATTTAATGTTACTTTAGTGGTATCTTGGTCTAATCATTGTTTCACAGCCAGCAGACTTGTAAGTGTGATACTGGTGTGTGACAGATTGAGGGGAGAGCCTGTGATAAAAGGGTATCCTGATTGCTATCCCTCCTCTTTGATGGGATAATTCTTTACTAGTCAAGGTATTGCAAAATCATTGCAAGGCATGGCCTGGTTGTCTGCTTCTTGATGACTGTTCGGGCTTACGATGAAGTAGACTGGTGACTATTGCAATGTTTTGTGCAGTGGACAGTTTCCAAAGAAGTGGTTAAGATAAGCACTGTAGTAATAGTCTGAAACCCTTTGGGGAGAGTGGAGGGAGGAATAATCTGCCCTGAGAACTTTGGTGGGACTTGCGGTGTATGATGACTTTGTACCTCTCATCTGCTTAGTGCTAGGCAAGCAGGTAATGGGTGGATAACTGTTATAATGTGAATCTGAGAGCTAATGGGAGAGAGATTTAGGAAGAAGTGCTGGGGAAGAAAAACTTAAATCCGGAAAACAAATGAAGTATAGATGTCAAATCTGTTTATAAATAATGCTAAAGAGTGTTATCTTCATCTAGTGATTTATGATAGTTTTCCAATCGTGTACAGAGGTGCCTTAAGCATCCTGTAAGATGGGTCTGTTCGGACATGTCACCAAGCAAGTGAGAGGAAACATAGTTCCAGGCAGAAGGTAACAAAATCAGTACTGGAAATTGCTGTTACTGAATTGTTACTGGGGACATAGGACAGAACATTTTTTTTTTTTATCAAAGAGGGATGTAAAAGCTCAACAGTGTAACCTGATGCTTCCTGTGGACGGCCTGTCTTCACTTATGTCATCCTTGGCTTCACAACAAGGTCTTTAAGTGTTGGATAGAGATTTTTCAAGTCTGCCACCTTGAACAGAGGGAATAGGCGGGGATGGTATTTTCTCCTGGGCATTTCTATTGCAAAGGAGACTTCTTGGGAGGTGACTTAGTTCGGTTTGTGTTCCTGCCTCTCTTGACTCAACCTTTTCTTCCCCCAGCACTGTTTCCTTACACTGCTGAGGCTCCATTCTTGGTCCAGTTCTTCTGTAGCAGACAGCTGAGACACCAGACTGCCCTGTGCATTTACTGATTGTGGTAGTTATGTGCTGGGTCTTAAGACTATCCTAACTAAGTATGAATCTGGATTGTGTCAGCAGGTCTTGGAAGTGTTATGTGATGCAGCTGTGTGTGGGTTTGTAGGACAGTGCAAACACCTTTGCTCTTACAAAGAGTACATAGTTGCTTAATGGGAATCATCTTTTCCTCTTGATGAGGACTTATAACATTATTAATAAATATGCTGCAGGTGAGTCTGAAAGTGAAGAGAATGGATGGAAGGGATCAAATGCAGCCTTTCTGCTGCAGTGCAGTTGTTTTTATTTGATCAGCTGTGTGAAAGATGTCCTTTCTGGCACTTGTAAAAATGTCTCTGTGAAAGTTCTCATGGCTTTAAAAAAAAAAAAAAAAAAAAGGCAGCAACCTTTGAACAGCCTCACTTAATTTCTTGGAGAATTACCACTATTCCATATTTGATATGGCTGCTAGGGATTCCTGTCACTTCCTTGTTCTGTGTTGCATGTAGAAGAAAGGAGGGCTCTGGAAGAAAAGAGATGCTGTAGAAGCAGGTCTAAGTGATAGCAGTGCAAGCTGATAAACATTCAGCTGCTGGTGTAAAAGCATCCAAGCAAAACTGGCTGGAGGATGGCTGCTTTGTTGCATCTAGTTTCAAGGGTTTGAAGCAAAATCAAAGATCATTTGGAAAGTTCTCAGATTTGCCTTTTACTCATTCAGAACAGGAATTCACTTTTTGTTGGTGGATAACCTGGATTTTACAAAGACTAAAATTTGAGAACTTCTCTGCTGTGCTCGGGGATGAATTTTTGAGTGGGACTATCCCTAAATCTGTTGAATGACTACGGTTTAGGTATTGGCCCCATATACTTGTGGTGTTAAGCTGCATTCTTCTGTCTGGTGCGTTTGCTGACAGTACATCCATACTTTTCAGAAAGTGCCTATTTCCATTTTGAAAGAAAAATAGTTAAGGCAACTGTGAAACTGCTTGTACTCTTCTGCCTTTCCTTCTCCTATGGATATGGGATAGAAAACAGGTTTATGTCACTAGTTAATGTGTGTGCCTTTTGTTTAGTTTTTCTTTGAAAAAGGATAAAGCAAAAAAGCAGAACTTGATGTGTGCCATGTTTAGGGCAGGAATTTGTGAGGATCTGGCTAAAATGCTGCCGTATAAAAGTTTTAACCTCTGTTTTTGCCATCAGGAAGATGTTTTAAACATCAGAGAAGCATCGCAAAATGGGATTAATTTCTAGGTCTACTTCTGTGAGTTGGACATGTGTTTGTGTGTGGGATGTTTCTGTTGGTCAGATAAGAGGATATATGCATTCCAGAGACATGGAATCAGATAATAAACTATTAATATTTTGATGAAGTGCACCTGTGTATAAATCCTTTTATTTTCTTTGGATACACAGGATATGGTAATTTAATGGTAGACTAAATAAAGTAAAGTAACAAAACAGAGTATGTTACCTATGGGATCAGTAACTTCTTGTTCTTGACCTCGCTAGGTGGTGTCCTGGTTGCAAGACAAGAAATAGTTGAGTGTCATCTTTGATTTGTCTTTGATGGTTCTCTCTTCTACCTTTCTTGTACTTTATGGTGCTCTTTAAATTATTTCTTCTTCTATGCTAGCATACGTGTGACTATAATTAAATGCTCTTCTCATGAGAGAATGAAACTAAATGAAAATGAATGGCTTGTGACTAATTTTCTTCTCTTCCCTGAGAAATTTGGTGTGCATGATGCCTCATCTGCTGTGTATCATTGATGACAATTTGTGGGATTTCATTCATAGTAATGAAGATTCTGAGTCAGCATTCCCTGCTTGTGTATATAGAAGTGATAAGAAAGGGAAATCTCAGGTTAAGACTAGTTTATTTAAGCAAAATAGATTTGTTTGCACAACCTAATATCATTTTGATCATATTGATGATATTAAGGCTTAAGGACATTGTTATTGCCTTACTTCTTTTTATATTAATTCCAGTATTTATTTCCCTTCCAGCAAAACTGTGTACTTTAGAGCCATTTGAGTCACAGTCCTGCCAGTACTGCCATATCTGGATACAGTACTATATAGTCATTTAAATACGAAATATTGACAGTAATTTAATAACCAAAATTGAGACGGAAAGCTGCTGAATACTTAGTAATAAAATTATGGTGTCAAGACTACTGATAGAGCATATAACGGTCATATCAACAACTTTAGTTAACAGGTTCTCCTGAGCTAATTACTTAATCTGAATTACATTTCTCCACATGATCTAGATGTTTACCTTTTTCAGACTTGAGAACTAGAAGCAGGTGTTGAAGCACTTGTATTTTCCAGACTGGTTTCATTTTACTTCTTTCTCCTCAATACAGTGACCAAAGGTGCATCGTAGTTGCATGGTGGCTGTTGGTTAAGTCTTAAGACAAACATGAGTTACTACTGAAATGCTGAAATACTGAAATACTGAAAAAAGATGGTGGCTGTCGGTTAAGTCTTAAGACAAACGTGAGATACTACTGGAATGCTTGCTGGTTGAAGGGCAGCTTCAGGGAGCCCAGGAGCGCAGCGAGAGGTTGATCCCACGTTTCAGAGATGGCAGGCAGGGACAGTGGGGAGCACAAACAGGCTGCCCGCTGCTGCATTACCTGTGATGCAGTGCCAAGTGTGGTGCAAAGTGCAGGTCAGTGGCTTCCTTGTGTTTCTTGGCTTTCCAGCCAGCTTTATTAAATTATCTGTAACATGCTCTGCTTTGCTAATACCAGGTACTAATGCAGTTTTACTGTTAGAATAATAATTTATGCTTGCTCAGAAAAAAGTTTTTTAGCTTACCCATGCAAAGTATGATACCAGTTCCATTCACTGGATTTGTTATTATTCTTAGTTTCTAAATATGCAAATTTCTTGTGACTGTAAGTTTGCTTTTTTTGCAGTGTGTGTGTGTGTATGTATACGTATATGTGTATATATATATTTTTATATATATACATTTATAAATAAAGTATGTTTAATATTTATTTATATATTTTATAAATAAAGTATGTGCGTATGTGTGCGTATGTGTGCGTATGTGTGCGTATGTGTGTGTATATATATATATATATATATATATATATATATATATATATATAAAGTATTTGTAAGGAAAGTATGATCTAGAAACAGGATGTTACAGGCTTCCCCTGCTGACCTTGGAGATGCACAGAATTCTGGAAACCAGAGAAGAACATCTGGAGAAACACTTGGGATGCCTTATTTGCTTATGTGTTAGCAGTATGGCTCAGTTAAATGCCTGGCCATTGTCAAGTTGGGACGGAAGTTCAGAGAAGATGAAGGGGTGTGCTCAGTTTTCTTGCCCTTAAAAAGGCATGCTGGAACACTTCAAGACTTTCTGTTCAAATCAGTAAAAAAAAAAAAAAAATTGAAATTGAATTTGATGTTAGCAGTTATGAGTTAGACTAGGTACATATATATTTTTTTATAGCTCAAACAGTTATTTTCAGTGGTGTGGAGAGAATGCTTAATGATGCATTACATTTGGGTGTAAGACAACATTTAAAGCTCATATTTTGAAACCAAAGTGATGATATTCAGCAAAATGTGATTTCAAAAGTAAAAATCTAAGTTATTTTTATGAGAAAAGGCTCCAAAATGTTTGAATAATACTATCAGGGAAACTGGGACTCTTTTTTTCTGAATATTTTGCATTAATGTCAACAAAGTTCTAATTGAGATACTCCAGTAGGTGTAGTGCCAGCACTGATTCATTCTTCATTCATTCTTTCAGAAGTGTAATGGGTACAATCTGGATTTTTACAGTTGAGGAGATGCTTCATTTTGATGTCACCAGTCAAACTTCAAATAGAACACCTACTTGAATGTATGCCTATAGAACCTAGTAGAGCACAGGAGTTTAATTCTCACTGATGAGCTGGTGAGTCCAAGAGGTGATTCCAAGACTCTGACAGGGTTCAATAGTGGTGTCAGACTTTGGAGTAGATGTTCTGCTCTGAGAGGATCCACATATGTGAATCCAGTTTATTTTACTATTACATTTTGGAAAAACTCCGTGACTATCTTTCTTGCTCTGTTTCTACTGCTTGTAAAAATAACTAAATATATATGGAGAGAAGGGAGGCCTCTTGGAGAGAGAGGCAAAAAATTGTTTTTTTTTTTTTCTTTTTCCAAAGACTGTAGATGGAATAGGAGATATTTGGTGGGAAACTAATAATTGTACTCTGAATGTGCTTCTTAGCTTTCTTCAAAATTTAAAACATGGATAGTAAATCAGTGATACAGTCATGAGTTAGGCAAAACTACTGTAAGTCCACCTCTGCTGTCTAACCACAGTATTGGCCATACAGCTTGTGCTCACGGTATGTCAGTAATGCCTCTCTGAGGACAGTAAATCAATGATAAATCATGCAGGCAACTACTGTGTGCCTTAACTGTGTACAAGATGGAATTCAGACTGGTGAAATGAGGAGACTCTGTCTCTATGGCCAGGTGACATTGTTTCTTAAAAATTATGTTTCAGAGCAGTTCTGCAGAAAAAAGATGTGAGGGTTCTGGTGGACATCAAGCTGAATGTAAGCCATCCATGTCCCTTTGCTGCAAAGATGTCTAATGGTGTCCTAGACCAGTTGCTAAGAGATTGAGGGAAGTGACTGTTCCCCTCTATTCATTACTGATGAGGCCACAGCTGGAGTTGCTGGGTCCAGTCTTGGACTGCACAGTGCAAGAAAGACCTGGGCATGCTGGGCAGAGTCCAGCAATGGGTTGTGAAGATAATTAAGTCAGTGAAGCTGCTCTCCTACAAGGGAAGGCTGAAAGAGGTGGAATTGCATGTGGAGAAGACTGACTAAAAATACCTGAGTAGAGGATGCAAAGGCGATGGGGCTCTTCTTAGGGGTTCCCAGTGCCAGGATGAAAGGTAATGGACACAAACTTCAACACAGGATGTCCTGTCTGACCATCAGGAAACATTTTTATTATGAGGATTCTAGTGGAGAAGACGGGGAGGCAATCCAGTTGTCCCTTCCAATCTCAACCATTGTGCGTTTCATGTAATTTATTGCAGGCTTCTTTCTTTCTGCAATCCATCTGGAGGTTTTTCTATCACTTTGTCATAAGCAAGCGACTTTCAGTTTTGTCATCTATGAGTACCGATAATATTTCAAATGTTTTTGCAAGGCGAGGTAATTTCCTTTGGATGTAATTCCATACACTGCACTGCAAATATTTGTGGTCCAAGTTCTATAAAGAATGTCAGAGGTACTGTTTCAAAGCACTTGTTTATGAAAGGTTAAAAAATTCCAGATGTGAAGATTCTCTAGAAGTGTTTGTAATAAAAAGCTTTAGAAGCTCATTCCTATCCATCACTCATCTGCCTATGACACCTCTGGAAAAATCCTGTTTCTTTCCCTCCCTAAGCCCCTAGCACTTGATACTCTAGGAGAGCAATGAAGAGCTTATTGCTGGTTCAGGTTTTTTCCGCTTGCATAATTTTACCTCTCCTATTTCACTGAGGAATTTTTTATTAATATGCACAGTATCTGTGTTTAAGCTTCTCATCTCTGCTCTCTTCAGCTGGTTACTTTCAAAAGCAAGAGGCTTTGAGAAAGCAACCTATAGATGGAAAACATCTGTATTTACGAAGCCCAAAATGACTACATGCATTTAGCAGATATAAAGCCTCTCTCTCCTGGAATTGTTCCCTCATAGCAAACGTGCAGGTATTTTGAGGCTCCTGATGATTTGTCAGGGAAGAGGAAATTGCTGCTGCAAGAATGAGAATAGAAGTAAGATTTATCAAAGAAGGAAGTTCTGCTTTGTGTCTTGCTTTTTCTTTTTCTAAAGGATGCCTGTAAAGCTTGGAAGGATGGCATTAAAAGGAGAACAAACAGCTTTCTTTAATTTGTGTGTTGATTAGTTGTGCTTTTAGGTAGTACAGAGGAGATGGGAAGAACTGATGTTAGCATGTGGTTCTTCCTCCTGGGGAAAGAGGGAGTGTCCCATCGCATGTATTACTGAGTGTATGTTTGTTTTTCCTAGTTTTCTAATTTAGTTGTTGTTCAGATACGTTTCAGCCTCTCCTGAAGTACAGATCATCTGATACCTCTGCATGTGGGTCTAATCCTGACACATCCCCAGTTTTGACCCTGGCATTAGCATGAAGAAATGCTATGTGGAAAAAATAGCCATGGACCCAGAGTGTGGCCAAAATTATTCATCTCGTTAGTTTTCAACAGGAATTCTGGATGCCAATCCTTGCTTTTTCCTGAATTTCTAGGAATGATTCTGAGATTTCGTGACAGTAATGATGGTGCATTCCTAATGGAAAAGGGTTATGTTCCCATCAATGTGAATGTAACACAATCAAATGACTTGTGTGTTTGAACCCATGGCATCCCTTTATTTCAGTTTTCTGTCTGAGGTGGGCATATGGTCACATACATAACTTTAAAGTGTAAGCTGCTTTATGTTAACTTGCATTTATCTGGAATACACCCCTTAACATACTGTTACTGTGGAGCTGCCATTCTGTAATAGTAGCTTGCATCCTGCAAACCTTTCTTGAAGCTTGGTTTTGAGTGCCAAACTTTTTCAATAGAAGAGTTCAAAAGATTGTGCTCATTATGCTAAAAATATGGTACCCCTAGGCTCCTACTTGATCAAACTTAAAGACGCTTTAGAACTGGGCCATAATTAATTGTACAGTAAAACAGAATTATTATTAATTTATGTTTATAAGAGAAGGGACTAAGTTATGTTCATTCTTTGTACAGTTTTGGAAAAGAGAAACATGCATTAATAAACAACATGACTGTAATTAATTAATGATCCCCCAGAGAAGGTTTGCTCCCAAAGTAGCTAATTACTGTGTAAAATACTAAAAAAAATTAATCCCAAAGCAAATCATGCAAAATCAGCCATGGGGTAGTGAATTGTAGAGATTGTTTTTTGTTTTAATGTCTCAAGTTAACAACTGAGACAAATGATGAAATGCAAAACAAAACTCCAGTGCTCAGGTGCATTTTGACATTTCTAATTAATAGGATCTTAGCTGTGCACTAAAAAATATCATAAAGATCTTAGTAGAATTAGTGTGAGCTATAGAACTCTTGCCATCACTTTTTGTCACTGAAGCAAGATCTAGACAGGTCCTAAATATCAGTCCTGAACTTCATCATTCTCTACTTTTTCTGTTGTCTGTCATCAGTCTTCTGGTGAGTCTTGTTTTTCTCCTCTTTCAAACATAAGTGAAAAGATCTAGAATTCTATCACTAAAGTACATTTTAGAAGCTTATTGTTGTATTAGCCTACATGATGTCTTCAGCTTAGGTACCAGTTAATGAACAGGTCATCGTGTGTTTCTCAGTCAGCAACTGAAGTAGATTTTATTATCGGCTTCCAAAATGTTAGGGATTTTTTTTTTCTGCAAATAATAAAATGCACTCTGCTTTGTGCACAAAGATTTTCACTGACTTCCAAGAAAATGCATAGATATGTCAAAAACTTGCATGCTTGTAGAATCAGGGCCTTGATTCATAAAATGGTATTTAGTAAGAAAATCAGGCACAAGGTAGTAATTTTTTTGTTGAAAACAATTGTTATTGCACAGATAAATGTTAGCTGCATTGATTGATATCTGACAAGAGGTGCAGAAGTGATTAACGTGACAATGCAGAAATCATGTCATAAGTATTTTTGTCCCTTGCAACTGCAGCACACATATAAACTAGACTTTTGGATATTCTGTTGTGTGCTTTATGAAAGAAAATATTTCATTTCATTATGGAGAGAAAATTACACCTTATATAATTTTTCTGTACAAAGTCTCCATAATTCTGCTTCAGCCTAAGTGATACATACTGCTTCTGTACGACTTAAATCAAGCTCTGATACATTCTCACTTCCCTTTCCCTCCCCACTCTTAAATCTTACATGGCTTTACTAAGAACGAATGAAAACTTCCCTATACTTTGACAATGAGTTTTCTCACCCTGCAACTTTTACAAATCTCTGTAACATATATCAGTCCGCTTTGTTGTCTATTCATATAATAAAAAGTGCATAATACATTATACGTAATATATATAATTATTATATAGTATTATAATACATATTATAAAATAACTGGTTATAAACAAATGCATACTTAAGAAACAGCTAGGACATCAGAAATATTTATAGTGTGATTTTTTATTTTATTTTATTTTTTTTCATTCCCTAAAGGTAATGACTTAGAAACAAATCTGTTCTCAAATATTATTGAAAATTGTCATTGGTTCCAAGCCTATTCAAACTAGTTTAATCTGAACATGAATGTAAATACAAAATAAATTGCTGTCTGCAAATCACAGAATGGCCAGGGTTGGAAGGGACACCAAGGATCATGAATCTCCAACCCCCTGCCACATGTAGGGCCACCAGTCTCCCCATTTAATGATAGACCAGGCTGCCCAGGGCCCCATCCAATCTGGCCTTGAACACCTCCAGGGACGGGGCATCCATAACCTCTCTGGGCCACCTGTTCCAGCACCTCGCCACTCTCTCTGTAAAGAATTTCCCCCTGACATCCAACTTAAATCTTATCTTCCCTCCCTCAACTTAAAACCATTTCCCTTCATCCTGCAGTTATCTACCCTTTAAAAGAGTTGATTCCCCTCCCCTCTGTAGGTTCCCTTTAGGTATTGAAATGCTGCAATGAGATCACCCCACAGCCTTCTTTTCTCCAGGCTGAACAAGCCCAGCACCCTCAGCCTGTCTTCATAGGGGAGGTGCTCCAGTCCCCTGATCATCTTCATGGCCCTCCGCAGGGCTGCTTCCAAGGATCACTCCTTCCAGTCTGTATGCATGCCTGGGATTTCTCCAGCCCAAGTGCAAAACCTTGCATTTTGCTGTGTTGGAGATAAGGATGTGGTGGGGGACCCTGTCAAAGGCCTTGCTTAAGTCCAGGTAAATGACATTGGTCACCTTTCCCGTGTCCACTGATGCCGTCACTCCATCATAGAAGGCCACCAGATTGGTCAAGCATGACCTTCCTCTGGTGAAGCCGTGTTGGCTGTCTCGGATCACACACCCCTTCCTCATGTGATCAGGCATGTTATCCAGGATGCTCTGTTCCATGATCTTCTCTGGCACAGAGGTGAGAATCGCTGGCCTGTAGTTCCTGGGGTTCTCCTTGCTCCTTTTATTGTAAATATGAAATGATGTATTCAGACTACAGATACTCCTCATGTTTGGCAGGTTGTGTCTTGACTTGGCCATTTCATCCTGCCTTTATCTGTTATACACATTCTATATGAACTTTACCATCTGTGTGCTTGATATAAATGACTTTTCTCATGTTAGCAGGAATGATTTGGTAGAGGAAGGTAGCAGCTGTGTTGCTAGTGTGTTCTCAGCCTATATAGACAGGAAATGTGCTGACCTGCTTCTTTGCTTTTACAGTGGAACTCTGAAAGAGCTGAGGAGGTAACACAGAAGGAGTTATGCATGTTCCTCCTTTGTATGCCTATGAAGAAAGGGGTTATCTTTTCTTTCTTTGCTTTCACTTTCTTTGCTAATCTGTTGAGGTGCCTTCTGGAGTCTGTTTGGGAAGGCGTTGGAGCTGGAGGAAATGAGACAAACTGTTATGGGGATATGGAACATCTGTGTTGCAAGGTGAAATCCAATAGTCTTGGTTGTTAAGTTTTTAAAAGACCACCAAGGGTGAATATGACAGATGTGCAAAATTCTGAATGATGTGGATGAAGTGATTAAAAATAAATAGGAAAGAGATTTTTTTTTATTTTTATTTTTTTTCTTCTGTGGAGAGAATTAATGGAATTAATTGAATTCTCATCTCATCAGCATTTGCTGTCTGCCTTCCTGTAGTAAAGGTGCACCAGGGCCTGTTCTGGAGGCAAAAGCCTTCACGGGACTTGGTGTTTGTGGGATTTTTCCCAAGATTTGGGAGAACAAAGCGTGTCTGGGAAGCAAGGCAGATGTTGGAGGAGGGGACAAATGAAAGCCATCTGGAGTTGTCTCACACTGGAGGGCATGTGCTCTCAACACAAACCAGAGAGCTTATCTATTGAGTGTTGGAGAAAGCAAACTGGGCTCAGTGGTTCAATCCAATATTGGCTTTCATGTATGTGGGTTTTATTGCTCAGAGCTAGGAACATCTAAAAATTGCAATGACCTGGTAGCGTTTTCTAGAGATAATACTGTTAAACAATACTACTTCTGGCGAAACTCCAGGCTTAGTCATAGCTATGCACTGGTTAATCTTTTGCAGTTCTTGACTTATCTTTCTCAGATGCCTGGAATAAGTGAAGAGAACAAAATACATTTTTTGCTGGAAAGATTTGTCTCCTGAATGTCCACCTAATCTATTGAGCCGCTAGCGAACTCAATGCAGTACAACATGAAGCCAAGAAACAAGAATGAAGAGAACAATGCAAAAAAGATGGAGCGTAGTGAAAGCATCTGGGTGTTTTCTTCTGTGGAGAGGAAAAGTCATGTCACTGAAGTATGATTCAAAATGTGACTTCATTCTCTACAATTTTGTGAGCATCACAGGAGGTGCTGCATAATAAACTGTTTGCTTATCATTAAAATTATTTCTACTTTCCTAATAATTCTTCAAGACTTAAAAATAAAACAAAACTACTTTCCTTCAGCTCCTCTTACTAGTTTTTCTATTTCTATTCCTACTAGGAATAATTTCATCAACATCTTGGTTTCCTGTGCATTATTTTCAAATGGGACCATAGGGGCTTACTTTAATTTGTTTGTATGCTGTTTCCTTCAAGCCTGGGAATCTCTGTAGGCATTTTTCTTGTGTGTTTGTGCATATGTACTTTTTTGTTTAATTTCAGGTTTTGGGTAAAGGTTCCTTTGCTGTAGAGGTGTAATAAACTTAACTCGTTTAGCCCCAAAATAAACATTTTTATCTGTACTTCAAAGTACTAAGATTTCTAATGCTTTTTTAGTTTGTAACAGGATAAAAAACTTCCTTTCTGCTACTCTCAAAAAAGATCCAGCCCACCATAGAAAAGCTGACAGTGCTTCAGCTTTCATATTTTACAGCCCAGTTGGATTTTGTGATCACCAGATAACTTTGTCTTGGGAATGTGAGGAGGCACATCTATCTATGCTTTTGGTCTTGAAAAAGAATAGTAATAATAAAACGTTAGCTTATCTAAAACAATTTGAGGGGGAAAGGGACATTTTTAATCACTGGAAAAAATTTGATCAGCCTAATTATGTTTTTTTTTTCTTTAACATTTCTTTGAGAAATAATAAAGTTTCATATTTAACAAGGTTCATGTATGAGCTATGACCTCTTTCTTGCTGTTGGGGCTTTTCATCTGTATTTTAAAAGTATATTTTGTATCTTCTGTGTTTAAGTATCTTGTAGCTCTTTGTCTTAGTTTCAGCTGGGACAGAATTGTTTTCTTCAGAGTGTTTGGTATGATGCTGTTGTGGTTCTAGGAGGGAAACAGTATTGATAATGCAGTGATGTTTACAGTTGCTGCTGAGCAGTGCTGTACAGATCCTGGTCCATTCTCAGCAAAGGGCCCAAGGAGCAAGGAGGGAAAAGAATCAGGACAGCTGACTTTAAGTGGCCAAAGAGATATTGCATACCATATGATATCATGCAGAGAGAGTTTTGAAGGGGGGTAGGAAGGTATGTTGCTCTCTTATGCTGCTCACAGGTTGGGATGGGCATTGTTTGGATGGTGGTGAGCAATTGCAAGTGCATCACCTCTTATGTATGTTTATATGCATGTATATATACATATATTTGTCATAATTATTATCCTTTCCTTCTCTCTATCTTAGTAAATAATTTTATCTCAGCCCATGAATTCTATTTTTATTTATTTATTTATTTATTTTCTGATTTCCCCCATCCCATTGGGAAGGAAGGAGTGAGCAACTGTGTGGTTCTGAGCCACCTGCTGGGTTAAACCACAGCATACAGTAATATATATTATAGGCTATTGCATATGTCAGGCAGTTTAGATTCTGTACAGTGTATATATATCTACTTTTATGGAATCACTTTCAGTTCCTGTTCTCTTCATGTTGGTGCTTATGCTTAAGAGTACTGTGTGTCTCAAATTGGCATTTTTTAAAATGAGGCTATTAGTTCTTGATTTCTGCTCTGTTGTGTTGACATTTTTGGTTTTGACATTTTTTTGTTGGTGATGTTTACACTGTTACTGGTAGTGGGCTGCTAGCTCTGCTGTTATTATCTAGCATTTGTGTGAGCTCATAAGTATGCCATAAGACAGTTCTGTATAGAAAAACTTAGTCTGAAAGAAAATCATACTATAATTTGTGTTGGAAGGAACCTCAGAAGAAAAGAGACACAAAGAAGCCATTGATGCTGTGTGAGCACTGCTTGAACATTGGGGTGTAATCAGCGCTGTTTGGTCTCAGATGTAAACAGCAGCAGTATGCAGGCTGCTATGAAGAAAATAAACTCCATCCCAGCCAGACCCACTACAGCTTGCTTAGTTTTTGAGGTGATGTTGTAACAAACAGCAGCAGGCAACTTACCAGAGCTCTTAAATATTTTGGAAGGACAGTAACTCAGGCAATGCAGCCAGGTCTGAAGCTCCTGTTCTAAGTGCACTACTTTAAACGTGGTATTCCAAAACAAGCAGTTGGCACAAGTGCTCTGTGGTGGCTTGATCCAAAGCTGCAGGAGCAAAACTGCCTTGCTGGAAGAAGGCAGGCCTAGAGTTCTGGACAAAAGATCTCAGACTGCTAAAAAAGTGAGGAAAAAGAAAAAGCATTCTAGTTCCTTTTCATTTGTGAAGCAAAGCTACATTGTCAGGACATCTGTAGTTGTTTGCAGATCAGAAAAGAAACCCAAACCCATTCATGTCTTTTAGCATAATGGAACCTCATCTCATATCTGTGCTCTCTTATGTGCCTGTGGTGTTTTTTGTTTGTTTTTTTTTTGTGGACTTCAGTGTGCTGAATGATTTGCATTCAAGACAAAATATTTAGGGAACACCAAGTCTTGCACACAACTACTATATAGAGACTGTGTTAAAGGGAAAAATAAAATGTATTGTGATGGAACATCTGTCAACAGCAAAGAAGAAAGGAAGGAGTGTGGCTTCTCCCTTTCTTTTATTGGTACAAGGGTTGGGGGAAAAATATGGGGAAGATCACAGAGTTTTTTCAAACATCCACTGAAAGATCAAAGTTCTTAAGAGGGTGAGTAGACGGGTTAGTGGTGATCAAATAGGCAAACAGAAGGTTAAGAGAAATTAGGAGACAGTGAAACCAAAAATAAGATATTATTATGCTCCTGTAGCATTTGGTCTCCAGAATCTCAGAAACAATGCAGGAGTTAGGAGGGAAGGGATGGTTGTAAATGTGGAATAACAGTATAGGTATGGGGAGCTACTGATTTTTTGTACTAGAAGTTTTCAGACTGGAAAAGACAACTTAATGGCCAATATGGTGAAATTTGATAAAACTGAGAACTGCATTGGGGAAGAACACTGGGAATTATCTATTAGATGGCCCAACAAAGAACTGGGGGTACTAAAATGACCTTCTATTAGCTAACATAATTTAAAATGTATGGAAAGAATACTTTCTATATTATACGTGACTACTAAGATATGTAGCTCACTGTCAGAATGAGGAGACATTGAAGTTGAGGTTCAAAAATCAATTGAATGCTGTTTCTGTACTTGTCTGTGAAGGGCTGTCCAACCAAAGTTCCTTGAGCTATACCTTGAATGTGCTTGGTTGGACCAAGACTGGCAAGGCAGAGCTGCCTGGATGGCTGGTATGCTTCTCATGCTCAGTCCTCAGAGGCAGGAACCTGAGGTGGGAGGGCTTCTGGTTGGATCAGATGTGACTGTACTTTTGCAGAATATTTGGTACAAGCTGAAGAGACCCAGTAAAGGGGAAATAAAAGGATACAGAGCAGAATTATGTGAAACTTGACAAGTAGGAAACAACGCTTAAGAAGTTGCAGAGGAATGGGACCGTGGAAGAGAGGAAGGCCTGTTGAACTGACAGATACCATGAAACACATGTTCTCCTAGAACTAGAAGATATTGAGCCTTCCTATTCTTTGTTGTACAAGAAAATACTAAGGTATTACTTTTTTCTAATACTTCCTCTATATAAATTTATGTAGTAAGTGTTACTTGAATTGATACAAGAGTTGCTAATACTACCATCAGTTGTGAAACATAGGGCAAGGTGTGAAGTTGGTCAAAGCCCTGTTTGCCTTATTTTAATTGGAATGGAAAAGCCTTTGCTGCTTGTGTCTAAGTAGGTACTCTCCAAAGCTGGGTAGGCTTTTGATACTGACATTTCTCCAAGTGTAAGAATCGGAATTCACATACAAGAATGTGGCATACAAGAATGTGATATATTTTCTTGTTCAAAGTCAGAGAGGTCTATTAAAGGATGGCTAGAGTTGGTGAACATTCATAATTCTTGATGAACTGCTTCTGTCTGTAGAATTTAAATGGAAATTGTTTCTAGAGCATTATTGCTAATTTGCATTATTTTTGCCCATGTTGTAAGAAACAACTACTATCTCCACTTCAGATAATGCACTGAAATACAGGAATATGAAGTAATTTAAGCTGAAAATGCATAACTGAGTATTGAACTTGGATTTGGCATAGCCTACTGAGACAGCAACTGTTTCTTCAATATAATTCTTGCAGGTGGAGTGAACCAAAATTTTATTACCCTGAGGTAAAAGAGCGGAAAAAGGAGAGGAGGTTGAGAATTGTTCTTTGCATGTGCACACATAAGGAGAAAATATCTTGAAGAGTGATTAAGCACTTGAGAAATGTCATTTGATCAAGGAATGGAGTTTTCTGACATGAAGCTCTAAATGTGGTATAATCACATCAGCACTCAAACTGCTTGGATGAATGACTCCTTGAATTGTTTTAATTTTGTCTGAGAGTCTTGTCATTTGGGAGCTCCAGTAGACAAGAGACAAATTGCTATTCCCAGTACTAGAAAAAAGAACAAGAGTTCATACTTTATATAGCATCTTTTTTCAAATGCATTTTAATATTTAATATTAAAATAATATTAAAAGAAAAAAAACCCAAACAATTCCCATTAATTAATGGGAAAGAAACATTAACTGTATTTGAAGGACCTTTGCCCAGAAAGAAATCTGAATTCTAAAACATGTACACATAATCAGAAATCCATGTGTTACAGATGTGGGTGAACCACTGTAGTATTTGTGCATGATATTTGAAAGGAAATGAGTGTGAGATGTATGTTCTGACAGATTGCGTATCCTAAATCTTCATCTGCAATGTTCGTTTTTATATATTTCTTGTCATCTTTGCACTGTACTTTGTTTGATACTGCATAGATATTACAGGTGTGAGCAGGCATCCTAATGAGTTCCTGTCAAGTGTATGTAAAGTTACTGAGAAGAGAAAGGACACCTTGGTTCTTATAAATTAAATCTAAAAGAACGTGGATCTTTTCTAATACAGCAGAAAGGCTGATTTGTCTTTAAAGATTGAAATAAAAGTTGAGAATTGTGTGAATGATTTCCAGGTTCCTAACAGGGGCAGTGTGACTATCCCAGTAATGTAGAAAATGATCTTCCTAGATGAATTGCTTGTGTATCAATTTTTAAAATGTGATGGTAGGAAGGTGTTAACTGACTTATTACGGTTAAGTTAGTATATGGATATATACATGCAAGTGACAACAGTTTGATTGATTGACAACATTGTTTTCTTAGCAGATAAATAGGGATAAGGTCACTTCATCAATATAACTGGCAAGTGCTTTAGTGTATTTTTGGTGAGATTCAGGCAACAGAGTAGCAATATATCACTTGCCTGTTCTGATCTCCTACCAGTTGTGATCCTGAGAGCTCATCTCTGGTACAATTACTGAGAGAAGGAAGTGAATTTAGATTTCTGAACCTTTTCTAGCTAAAAGTGCTTTGTGCAGAAGGATATGATTTTCTGTTTTACTTTCACCACTAGTTTCAGTATGCAGAAAACAAGAAATGTGCAGGACTGGAATGGAAATGTTACAAAATGAGGATTTTAAAGGGATACCTAAAATTACTCTTGAAGTATTTTACCATTTCTTTTCACACATGTTTCAGGTAGTATGGAAAAGTACCACTACTTCAATATGTTTGTGAATGTGTTTTGAAATACTTTATTTGTGTGTGTGTGGTTGTGTTTTGAGGTTGATTGCTATCTTCTTCAGCAAAAACCATGAATTTTCTTGTCTAACAGTTTCATTGTGATAATGTCTCCCTGCTTTTCTTTGGTTTCTCAATCAAAAGACACAAGTAAATCTAGAGTTGCCGTACTTGAAAAATACAAGGTGAAACCAAAACTTACAAACATTTTGTGGAGCACGCACCAATGAGGTGGATGGATACTTTTTTCTTTTTCTTTTTTCTCTTTTCTCTTTCTCTTTCTCTTTCTCTTTCTCTTTCTCTTTCTCTTTCT